>VXAK01022460.1:38252-52560 GCA_013399435.1 Arenaria interpres | reverse complement strand
GTGTACAAGCCACTTCTTGATGAATAGGATCCATAATGCCCGGAGATATTTGAGATCAAGCATATGGTCCATTGAATATGCATGTAAGCGGGGAGGGAGGGAATTGGTGTGCGGCACCAGGGAAAGCATGTCTGAAAGTTAAGCAGTGCAGAGTTCGAAGGCAGCCTTTCTGCACGTTTTGGGAAATGGAACTTTCTGCTCCCTCTGATAAACTAGTTACTAGAAAGCAATTTACAGTCAAAAGCATAGCTGGGGGGTTTAAGCACTCAAGCGTTTGGTTGTGACTTGTGTTAGACAGAATAATACCGTTTTGCTTTTGGTCTCCCACAAAAAGCTTGTTTTTACAACCAAAACATAAGACAACAAGATCTTAGCTTATTCAAGAGTACATAAAGATAAGAAACTTCTTCAACTGACAAATGACCAATTCTTCACTAGGACAGAGGCTCAGATGACTCTTCTTCACATTTAAATGAAAAGAGTGCTTGGAGAATACCACATTCTGCTTAGTTTTCCTTACCAGTGGAGAGAGAGAAAGGGAGACAGGACTGAATAGGAGCGATTGGGCATGAAGTAGTAACTATGAGGTCCTGGAGGCAGGAGAACAAGAGAGGAAAGGAAGAAAAAAGAGAAGAGAACCCCGTAGAAAGGCAAGGGGGAGGAGGCGGGGGAAGGAAAGGATATGTAGTGGTTATTTAAGAGATGCCAGGGAAAAGTGGGATGTGTGCGTCTTTCAGAAAGAGATAGAATCTTGAAATACAAACATTGAGCCAGGAACTATGAAGCTTTACTGGGAATAATCTTGGGGAAATTGTTGCATGTCTAAGACTTGAATCCGATTTTTTCGGGTTTTTCATGCAACAAAATGTAAATTAATCTCTTAATTATAAATGTGCTATGGTTAATTTTACTTCATGGACCAAAAGAATATATCTCAGTGCATTTACTTCTGACAGTTGCTGAAAATCCTAGAGAACTGAGGAATTAGAGGAACTTTAAAGGAGCCTTCTCCTTCTTGTACACACTGTGATGGCGCAGCAGCTACAGTTAAGTACATCATCATCATCAATATTCCTTCTGCAGGAAATACTCATTCCTCATTTCAAATACTACTTTCCAATTGTATTAGTAAGAGTGGGTGTGGAAGAGAAGAAAGATGCTTTGTTACAGCACATAGCACCCTGAAGAGATAGCACAAAATCGACCTCTTGCACATCGTAACCGAGTCCTGCAGGTGTACCATTTTTTGAAGAGCAACCTGTGTGTGCCTGCATGTGTGTGTATCTGTGCAAAACGCCCATGGGGAAAAAAATTCTGATACAACCTCTGCTTCAAAACAAACACCAATCTGAAACAAAACCCAGAGGAAAACCTCCAGACTCCCTGCTGTCTGCCTGGGGCAGAACATTAACCCTTCAACTCTCCCTCAGCATTCACCCGACTCTTAAGCCAAATTTAAAATCACAAAGATGACGGGAAGAAAGACATTAGCTCCATATACTTTCATTTTTGTCTATTCATGTAGACGTTTTCAATAGTGTACTTGCAAGAATGGTCCTTCCCGGCCATGGGTTTGTCCTGTGTGCAAACTGAAGATGCCAGCTTAAAGTCAGACCAGTCAATCTATTATGATCAGTCCCTGCCCTGTGCAAATGTGTCCTGGTGAATGCTCATGGATGTATGAGATGCTTACATAAAATACAACTGTTTGCTTTTATGTATTCTTCTGAGGATGTCCATTTATTTGTCTGAGTAGTTGGTCCAGTAACATAGACACTCTCAGCTAGGCATTTTGTAAGGTAAGTAAGCTAGGTTGCTTAAAACATAAGTAAAAAGAGAGAGAAAAATGGTGAACTCTTCTAAGGCATCTCAGTAGCAGGCTGAAGAACAAGCCTTGTGGCTGAGCTTCTCATTAACGATGATTTCTTCCTAGGAAATCCCATCGCACAACAAAGCCAAGTGCATTCAGCCCTTGGTCTGTCTGAATGTGCTGGAAGGGAAATCAGCCTTTAGCTGATTTTCTTCTTCCTAGATCTCTTAAATTACTTCAAATTCATATGGCAGTGGTGAACCTGTAGGCAGGTCCTCCCTGTGAGAGCCGTATAGTTGGATAAAGTGGCACGATCGGCCACTTTCCAAAACAGTGCAGAAATCCCTCTAGACACTTTTTAAAGTTAATGAACAGAGGTCTTATGCCTCAGATTTAAAGGTTAGTGTCTCTTAACCACTCATTAGAAAAGTTGATATCAAGAGAAAAATGCATAGATACAGGGTACTTGTTCTCAGAAAATTCAGAAAAAAAGAAGCACCTTAGACACAGTTGTGTTCAAATCCACTTACCTCAGTCCTATACCCAAGCAAATTTAGTCGAAGTAAAATACAATTGTCAGAATCTGTTTATACTCAGGATGTTTTCTGGGTTCCTAATCACTGTGGATCCTATTTCACAAAGCACTGAAACGTGCTTGAGTCCAAAGGGCTTCCATGTAATTTAAGCATAAGCTGTAATGTAAGGCCTGGCCTCAAGCGGTTGCTGAATAAGCACAGGAGTGCACACATGCTTAAAGTCAAGCAGGTGCTCAAGTGATGGACTGAATCACGGCCTCCTTCTAAAACCTCATGTTCTATCACTAAAGAAGATGCTGCTAAAGCTCTGGTTGCCTCCAGGCGCACCAATCCAGGAATGAGGTGCCAGGCAGAGGGGGCTTGTGCTGAAGGAAGCAGTTCTGTGTAAATACATCTCTGGAGTGGAAGGAATGACAGCTTCCATAATCACTAAACTCATGTAAAAAATGGCTTTTTTTTTCTTGATGGGGGAAGTGTCTATTCCATATCACGCAGACACTGAAAGAGGCAATGTGCAACTAGCACTCTTTTCAGATAAAAAGATAGAATTTTCTGCACAGTATATAGAGCCCAGTGAGTAATTGCCTTAATTAAACTAAAGAAGATTAAGAATAGTAGGTGTATCTATATAAAACATGTCCCAGATTTTGATAACATCCATTGTATTGTATGCATGAAACTGATTCCTGTTTGCTTGCTTTTCTCTTCATTGTGCATTTTTTTACTGTGAAGGCTTTTACCTCTGTTTCCCCCATTTTACAATAGTCAGTGTGGGGCTGATGTACACATTACAACATCTTGTCTAGCTGCTTTAAGTCCTGCCAGGCAGCACCAGGAATGTGTGCGACTTGGGAATTATGTATGTAGACAGGAGATGCACTAAGTAAAGATGGCAAAGCCAAGATAGCTTATGCTCCTAGGATGCTTTGAAAGAAAATTAAATGCTTGCCAAGTCTAGTTGAAACATATTTTTTGATATATGGTAAAAAAGATTCATATGTACAGTGTTTGAGATGGCAAACACGTATTAAAAACAGAAGAACAACAAAACAAATGACTAGGAAAAAAACCCTGATTTCTGCTGGCAACATGGGATATAATTTATGGGTTTACTTGTGTTGAAAATTGTGCCTTTGATTTTCCCTGCCCCAGTCCTTACAGTCTTCCTAAAAGTTTGACCAACACTGTGGTTACAGAAGTTGTCCTGTGTCGTACACAATGTTTTATTTTATGTTTGGATACCGCTGATGTGCAAGGAACAAGCTGTTTTCCTGCTCAGGATCCCACAGAATAATCATGTGTTGGACACTGGGCAAATAAACTGGGTTGGCTGGGAGCCTGCTCAACTGCTGATGGCCGGCAGCTGCTCTATGGCAATGGCTATAGCCAACAGCAGAGGAAGGCGTAGGAAGGCTTAAGTTGCAGCCGTATTTCTAAATTTGCTCCTTCTCTACTTTGTGCTCCCCATACCCTCACAACTCTCCGTACCTGCTGTGAAGAGGAAGATGGTTCAACGGAGCTGATATTCCTGTCACCCGGTGGCCCTAACCACCCAAATTCCTTCCCTCACTGAATCCTATTGCCTACTTTTGTAGTGAAGTGAGGCAACCTTTGTTCCTTTGCAAATGAGACATCCGTAAAGACAGTAACCAGGGAAGGATTTTTCCAGCAAATAATATGTGCTTCTTATGTGCAGGGGTGAGCACAGGTAAAAATCAGCACTGCCTAGACTTTCATTGTGTGAGTAAGTGTAGAACCGGGGCCGATATCTCTCAGCACTAGTGCTGGATTTCCACTCATTTTGTACTAGAGTCTTCCTGTGAATCCCCTCTGGGAGCAGTTCAGTGCTACTTAAAGGGATGGCATTTCTGTAATTATCTAATTATTGTTCCAAGGTTCTTTCTTGTGCTTGTTAAACCTTCATTCCAGTGAAAGTATAACCCCACACTATTGAATTTGGATAAAAACTGATTGAGAATCAACATTAATTCCCCAGTAGTCTTTGGAGTAGGTACTTTTGGCTTACTTTTATCTTTTCTGGTTTGAAAACATGGAGTTCAGGTCTGGCCGTTCTGAGTAGAGTGAAAGATCTTAAAGGTAGTGTGGTGTGCTAGGGAGGCTGTGATTCGCCATTAGATTCTTTATGTTGGCTTAAAACATTAATGGGACATCTATTTCTCCAACAAATTCTATAACAATTTGGGGTCATTACTCAATTACCTGAATTTCTGTTAATCGCTATCAAGTTCTTTCTTAAATTCTGAAAGATCTTATTTAAATTTTCAATAAGGAAGCAAGAGCAAATTAGAACGTATTCAAATTCAACAACCTTTCTGTTACTTACCCCTTACTTGATGTTGGCTTATGCTCTTTCTTTAATCCCTTCATGAGTTCCCTCCCACTGTGTGAGACCCAGGAGGCTAACACAGAGAAAAAAAAAAGAAAAGGAAAGAAAAATGAAAGATGAAGCCTATCTCAGGTTACTTTCTTCTGGTTCCTACTTTTAAATTCTCTTCACTTTTCACTATCAGCCATGAATATTACATCTTCATTTGAATTTTCAGCTGCTGAATCATGATCAGTTGAAGATCCCATAGCCCTGCATTACTGGATATAATTCAAGGGGTTATGCTGTTTTTAGTGTTTGGCACATACTCAGGAGCGGGAACTTAGCTTAGCAGTTGGAGCATATGGCAGGGGGAGATAGGCCAGCATCTTGGATGAAGATACATATATTTTGTACTCTCATGGTATGATGCATTCTTGTGCTTTGCAGATGGCACCTCAGAATTGTTGCTCTGAAAACTAATTTTGCCCAGCCACGCAGGTCTGCTGACACAAGTGCCAGGATCATCTGTTTCTGCGCAGGCACTACTGCACGCTGCAGATATCCCAGGCAGGAATTTTTCTGAGCAGCACACCTGCATCTCAGTTACTGTGGGGAGAATTAAAAAACTTGGGAACCTATGACTAGCATTTGTATCTGGAGAGAACAATTCACCCAGGCACAATCACTATCTTCAGGTAATACTTCATAACTGCTTCTCCTAGAAGTTTATTACGGCATAGTTTTCAGGGCAAGCATAGAGGGGCAAGCATTGATTTTATGACAGCTGAAAAGAGGCGTTCATTCTAATTGACAGACCTAGTATTGCCTTTGATTTCCTAGCAGCCTCCCTGTGTACAGACAAACCACTGGTCCTCAGAGAAACTGCTTTTGTGTCACAGAGGGCCCATAGCACTAATAGTGCCACTCTCTGAAACCTACTTCTGCTCCCTCTCTTCTTCTCTGTCCCCGACTAAACAAATACACTTGTTACATGTGCAAGTGGACCAAGGGCTTGCTAGAGATGTTTCAGGCAATGCAATCTGTGCAGGTAACAAAACTGCAGATTAAGGAATGAGTACCTTCCATTCTCTGGCATAATTTGCACTACTTAAAATCACTTTAGGAACATTTTTTAAACGCACTAGTCTGGGGTGCAGTTTATCTCAGAACTGCACTTCTTCCTCTCCTATCTCTTTATTATTTGCTATACCATGTCTCTGAGCTGAGTCAGGCAGATGTATTTTAAAGACCAATTTCCTGCATGTGAGGTGGGCTTCACACTAGCTACCACCAGGTCTTCTTAGCTTTCTTTTTTTTCCCCCCAAATTCCTGTGCTCCCTGTAGAACAGACAGCTCTGAGTACTAGTCTGTGCTTTTTGCTAGATATCTTCCTGAAACAGTTTGGCAGCAAATAAAGCCATGGGTGATGGACACAAACAGTTAAATTCTGTTCCCTACCTGCAACAGGAGAGCTAAAGGCGAAGTAGGAATCTGAATTAAAAACGGATCTGTCAAGCAATGAATGGGATACTGTCTGGAGTAATGTGAAAATTACTGCCAGCTTATTGTGTACTGAGGGGCTTTTTTTTTTTCGAAAATGATACCAAGGAACTATTATTTACAGGACCCCTGAGCAATTGTTTCTACGTTGGGCTAAGACAAGAGAACAGTTGCTGGCACTACCAATAATATATGTCTGCCTGCTAACAGCAGGCTGGAAAGCTCAAATACCTGCAGTGTAAGGGATGTGTTCTAGGGAGGAACCTCCTCTCATCACACAACTTCTGTGGGACACAAAAGGCACACACATTTTTGACAGCATGTGAGTAGATAAGAGCACTTGCTGCCTGCAAGTGAAATGCTAAAACAGCAGAGAGGTGCCATAATCCCATCCTGCATTCAGATATTGTGTAATTAGCAAGTGCTTTCAGAAGATGCCTCATTACCCACAACAGAAGTAACCAATGTGCTATGTTCATAGCATAGATTTAAGGAAGATTTGAAGACTTAAAATAGAAACATATCTGCTCTCTGAATTTATGGTGCTCCCTTATTTTTCCCATTTTTAGACTCTAGCTGACTACCTGGGGTGCCTGATTTAGGCTTTCTGACTACTACAGCATCCAAAATTTTCAGTGATTCAGACTGCTACTAACAAACTATGGTTCTTTGTACAGTCACTGGAGAGAAGTGGTTTCCATGCCTAAGTGCAGGTCAGACTAGAACCCATCACCGTATTTTCTGGTTTACTTCCACAAGTAGGAAGAGCGAATAATTCTGAAGTACTGAGAAAAATCTTTCCTATTGCCCTGGGTCTCGTCTGCCATGGCTTCCCTGGGAAGAAGACAAGAAGGGGACCACAGATTTTTACTTTTTTTTCTGTAGGTTTTGTTTGCTTCAAAGATTTGACTGAGTTTTCTCTTTCTTTCTTGTGGCAGCTGAGGGGCAGGACAACATGAGTAGCTCCTCTCGAGCCTATTTTCAGAAGTATGTTATGTGCAGGTGCATTGCTGAAGTATTTTTTCATAGCTATCTTCGCAAGTGTATAGAAATTAAAAATCAGTTCTAAAAGAGTGCACAGCACTAGTAATAAAGAGTGTTCTATGATAAAAGCTTTTTTAATTGGCTTATTTAATGGAAGCCTTTTACTTACTCCTTATCTTGGTGACCAATTTGTTTGCATCCAGGCACTTGATCACAGTGTGGTTTTGAAAAAAGTCATGTGAGAAGAATTTGAAGTCCTCAGAGCAAAACATGTTCAGAAATTGCACTGGGAAGCAAGTTCTCTGCTAGATTTAACAGTTCCAAGTAGTAGAATAGGATAAGTCTTGAAAATCATGGACAGTTTTTCTGTGAGTTATGTATCTGAAAAAGAACAGCAAAGAAACTGAGAAAGCCTTTGAACTTCACCTTTGCCATAGTGATCTCTAGTTCACTTTTATTAAGTATAAGTTTGAATGTGTACATTCTGAGGATTGTTGGGTTTTTGTAATAACCAAAACCAAACCAATAACTGAAAAGTATCTTGAAAATATTAAGGGAGGAAAATAACATGTATGGAAATTGAAACTCCACTTGGTATTTCCTTTATCAATTGGTCTATCTAAAGTGAAAACACCAAAGATGAAAATAAAAGAAACAGTGGAAGGCTTGGAGAAATCAAAACAGAGGATAAACAAACAAACAAAAAAAGATATGTTAGCAGATGACTCTAATGAGAAAGAGGCTGTTACTGTATCGAGAAATCAGAGGCTGTTTTATAGCAGTTATCCTCTGACAGAGTACCTAAGTACATAACATATACATGTTATGTACCTTATCTGAATGGTCCCTTGAAATCATTTGTGCTGTTTTATGATGTAAAATATTAAGAAAAAAAAAAAAAAAAAGAAAGGAATGAGGTGTCAGCACAGCACTATGAACTTGCTTTTCAGCATATTATGGGAGGAGAAGACACGGCACCTGAAGCTGAAAAATCTATGAGAACGTGCAAATTAGTTTTGAAACAGATATCAAGAATAAAATACTTGTTAGACTATCTGAGCCCTGGAAAGTGAGTCGATTAGTGCTAGCGTCAACACAATGAGGTTATTTTAACAGGCTGATAGACTGTAATAATTACCAAAAGCATTCAAGGAAGTAGAATCCTGTATTCAAATCAATCCCATCCAGAACCTGATTAGCTTTTAGAGCTCAAGTTTGATTACATTGTCTTGATTAGGTGAAAAACACCACAAAACTTACAGACACGTTGAGTCATTGAATGATTTTTTTTCTTCAGTGATCTCAGTTAGAGTGGACATCACATGAGAAAGCAACATAAGACTGGCATAGACATTGATTCTACTTCATGAGATTTACACTGAACTTGACCATCCTTTGCTTGTGAAAAAGTTGCCAGATGAACTGCTTTCTTGAGCTTTTATCTATAAGAACACGTGAGATATGGCAGTATACTGGTGGAAATGGTTTAAAAACTCTAGGTAGACACAAGAGAAGAGTTTGTGTACATGGAACTGCTGGTGGTGCTTCTCACTTAGGCTCAGAATGCTTATAAAAGTTCTTGTTAGAGCATGTGTGATGCCCTTCCAAGGAAAGAAAGAAGTCCTATAGTCTAGTGCTAAGAGCCTGTGTTGTTTCCATCTTTCTCTTATTTCCCCAGGTAAAAATTGTGTTTTGTCTGAGAACATTACCTGGTAAATGGATGATGGCTGCTCACTACCACTAGTTGTCGTATTGAATATACAACTGGAAGACTTCATAGAGCTATAGATAAAGAGATATTCAAAATTATTTATACATAATGAGATATTCAAAAGCTGTCTGCTGCAGAGGGGTTGGACAAGATGATCCCCAAAGGTCCCTTCCAACCTTGATCACTCTATGATTCTGTGGTAGCATCACAAAAGCTTGTCAGACTATACGTCTTCACCCAGAAAACAAAAGCTCAGGACATATCTTATGATGAAAATACTGTCAATGTGAGCCTTAATTTTTAGTGTCAGTCCTCCCTTTTAATATAGAGATGTCAGCCTTCTTGCAGGTAGTTACTTGGTGGTGGTTGTGAGTTCGAGTGGTATCAACAGATACAGTCTGGTCTGGTATTACATCCCAATGAAACTTAAAGGGTCCATTTCTCATTTATGTCCTCTGCATCTGACATGTCTTCACAGAACTTTGTGAAAACATCATATTTATGTTGTATGCAGATGCCCTTTGGGAGCCAGTGCGTCTCTGCACTGTGTGCAAGCTTTTGAAAGGGTAAGCAGGTGTTCCTCCCACATACCGCCAGGTCTGTCAGCTTGCGTGGCAGGTGTGGAGCTGTTGCACTGGAAAGACCAATCTGCCTTTGAAGGGCCTTGTGCTACTGCCAGTGTGAGGCTGGAGCTCTGCCAGCACCCACATTGCCATGAGGGCCGGTGGGGCTAGGAGGAAAGTGAGACGATCCCTGAGGCTCTCCTTCCCACAGCTCTACTGCACAAGTCCTCACAGACATGTGCCCCAGCTCTCAAACTGATAACTCAGATAAAATATTTTAAGTATACTACATAAGGAACACGGTTTTGACCATGGTGATTTCCTCTGTACTTTTGTATACGATATTTGCAAGCTGGGAACTGTCACGGCTCAAAAGAGACAATAGAGTTCAAACAATTAACATATCCTTTAAATCAATGTGTCCTCCTAATTTTTAAAAGGTGAATTTCATTGAGGTTTCACATTGCAAAGAAAAGATGTTCATAGATTTCACAAACATTTCTGCAAATAATTCTTCCTTTTTTTTGCTACTACCCTGTTGGTAAAAAATGGTAACATTTCTGGTAGTGTATTTGCCACTGGGAAAAAAGAGTAGTATTTTAGGAATTTTTTTGAAAGTGTTCTGTTTTGCCCTAGTTCTACTTTTGTGGGACGAATCAATCTAAACATAATTGGGGTGTAGAACGTGAAAGTATTTTGAGCTGTGAATGTTAGTGTTACACTCAGTAATCGTCATCTTCTTCCAGGTAAGTTCTTGAGGACATTTACCACCCTGGTATTTGGGACTTCAGCAAATTCATTAACTGATGGAATTGGAGCCTGTGCATGTTGCATGTGCCTGCACTTTGGAACTCAACCAGAAAGTAAAGAAGACAATAGTGTCTTCTTCCCCTGGCATCCACATTCTCCTTATATTTGAAACCTGGCACTGCAGAAATACATGGATGTCTGCGCAGTGCTGATTGCTGCTGAGTGGTTCTACTGTGTTTAAACATGGTATTCTTGGTGGTTTGGGTTGTTTGGGGTTTTTTATGTGGAGGAAGAGCTTAGTTTCAGCATGGCCCTGGAAAACCACTGCTTTTAGCAATGCTACTGCCCACCCCTGCTGTAAAGAATGCAAGAGGAGGATGCAGCAGTGAAGGGTTTTATCAATAATGCTTTTTATTTACATTTCTGAAACCTAGCTTGCGTACTATTTAATGTAGTGGTTCTGATACTTGTTCCAACTCCCACATGGAGATAGCTACTCCCAGTACAGTTGCACAGAACAGTGAGCTGCCTACACTTACAAAAATGCCTGCTGAGCTCATGTTTTCCTGCAGACTGTTTTTAGTTGTCATGAAGAAATGTGGTATAGACTTGTCATGGGCTTTCTGAGAACACTTCTGTATCCTCATGGCTTAGTCTGGCTGGATAGAGAGGCCATATCCAGCCTGATTTCTTGTCTTACATGCAGATTTGTCATATTTCTCTGACCAGTGAGCAGGGAGGAGCCTTTTACAGACTCTCAGACATGCTTTAAAGTAATTTCTTACTAACTAGCAATCCCCTTCCGGAGCTGGAGGTGGCCTAAACTGAGCTCCAGAGTGACCATTAACTTTTTTCTCTTTCAAGTAGAGCCAGTGATTATTTTTTCCCTCTGGGTGCACACTTGCATATCTTTACAAACAGGGCACTGTTAGATTTCTACCCTGCCATAAACTCTGACTGCAATACCTCATCCACTACTGACCTGAAGTGAACTCTGAGGAGAGGGAACAGTAATAAAGCAAAACCCAGCAAACAGTGTGAAGCTTTTGTAAGATCTTATATAACTGAATTGGCTATATTGGGAACTTGCCTTTGGTTTTAATTATAGATTTAAGGGTGCACTTATCGGGCTCTGTGCCATCTCTTTGCTCCCTCCCTTCACTTTTGATTTGCTTTATATAATAAGCAGCCACTACAAAAAAGATGTTTTTCCCCTTCTCTTTCAGGAAGAGGAGAGGCCGACAAAAGTTCACTGGGGGATGGGGAGGTCTAATGTGTTAATTGTCTCGTGTGTCGCCCTGGTCTTGGGCTTTAGCCTGATCTCTCCAGAAGGTTTCAAATGCCAGCTGTGAGAGCCCAGCAAAAATCTGTGGCGTCCCAAAACTGGCCCATGTTTCTTCCCAAAAGCCTGGGTTGAGTGATAAGTACTTCTTTGAACTTCCAGGAAAGTGTCAAGAGAATGACAATCCTCAAATCTACACAAATCTATCTCTTACTCACATTTGTTTCCCAGAATACACACAAAAATTGCTTTCACAGAAGCAGAGCCAGGGTGAATGCAAAGCAACAAGGTCTTCTGGGGGCCTTAGGAAACCTAATGGAAACTGGGTACAGATTTGAGGAAACAGGAAGACCTGGATGCCCAAAAATTTAAAATACAGCTAAACGTCATTTCATAGTGCCTGAACATCACCTCTCACCTTAATCTTTAACTCAATTTGTATTCATCTTTCTTGTGACTTCTACCTCTCAGAGCATCTGCCGGATCAGTTGTTACATGTGTATAGGGAAAGAGGCTTGCAAAGCAATAGGGGAGCTGCTGCCTCATTTGAGGGGTCCCAAGCTCAGAAATCAGGCTTCTGAATCTGTTTTTCATATCAGAAGCTGGTCCCCTGAAGGATTAACTGGAGCTAACTGCCTTACCACATCCAAGAAGGTGATGAAGGAGCTGGTGGCTATCCTCCTGCTCTAGATTAGAGGTGTCCAGCTTTTTTTTCCATCTTGTGAATGGCCAGTGGTTAGTAAAATCAGTAAATAGGTGTCACAGTGTGAGCTGAATTCCTTTAAGTCAGTAAACTGAACTGTCTCAATCTCCATTATCCATGGTAAGTAGAGGGGGTCTGGGATGTCAAGATAATAAAGGTACTGGGAGGAGAGCAGGGTACGTGGGCAGCTCAACACAAAGGTAGCCCAGGTCCAGTAAAGCTGGCCCATAGCCTAGAGCTTAAAAACTCTGCTTGCCTTCCCGGTGCTGTGAAACCCAGGTAAAACATAGAAGGGGAATTAAGACTTCACTGGATGAATAGCTTTTTTGGTCCTAGAAGGCTCATAACATTGTTTGGTCCATTTCTTATACTACAAATGCAATGGCTTGTCTCCTGGTTGTCACCCTTTCACTGAGACCAAGTTAGAAGTGTCGCTAAGAAGGACAGCAAAATTTTGGAAAGATGGTGAAACTCATTCTCATTTTCAGCAGATCACTCTTTATCAGCCCTGCGACCAGGTTTCTGTAGTGAAGAATTTGTCATTCCAGAGAAGTTCTACCTTGTGCTGAGGTGTGACGTGTGAGATTACAAAAAGACTGCTCCTAATGAACCTGCTGCTGAAGGGATGGAAAATTTCAATTCTCAGGCTTTACAGAAGCCACGGCAAAACATAGTTTAGGCTCCTCATCTTATACAGGTGTGCATCCTCAGTAGCAGAGTAGGTGTGTTCATCCTTGCTCCCAGCTCTCAGCTGATATCGCTGCATACAGTTTTGCTTTCTTTTTTTATGTGTTTTCCTGGGATGTGACTCAGTGCTTTTCAGAAAGCAGAGCCTTTGTCTGCATCATTCTCCCTGCCAATCCTTTACATCACCTGCTTGATCCAGAGTTGGGAGTGATTCATTTTTCTCATCCAAACACATGTGCGCACAATGAGCTGTCTCCCATCTAATGGCCCTTCACAGAAACTTATATGTAGGGTCATGACTGTGTTTTGTTGCAGATGCCCAGTGCCCATCTGTAGAGGACAGTCTCTGTCTGTCTCAGGATTTATATTGTTCTGAATGCTTTAAAAGCTTTGCAAGTGAAAGCAAATGATCTATGTCTTTTTTCCCTTCCTCCCTCCCTCACTAGCTAATTTTGTATCTATTATTTACTGTGGGAAAGCTATGCCAAACAAGCAATCTCTGCATTTTATTCTGAGCCTGATTTTCATCCTAAACTGTTACAGAAGTGAGCTTGAACCTGTTTGTGGAAAATTTGCACACCTCTTACCCACCACCCAACCTTTGGTGTTTGCCCCATATGCAAAGATGTGTTTTTAATGGGTCCTCTTAAACCATGTGGAGACACTTGTGGTGGAGCTAAGTAACTCAAATTTATATGTGACTGAAATTAAGACATCTACAGTGCAGACATCTGAACTAGTCCAGCTCTATTTTTGCCCTGTTAGAGTCAATGGAAAGATTTAAGTGCTTCCCAGCAGCAATTTGGCTCATCCTGGATTAGACAGCTACCATAGGTCACATAACTTGCAACTACAAAAAGCCAAAGACTAACAGCTTTGATGCAGATGCCTACATTTTGCAGATGTTTAACATTATGGTGCTTTACATAAACTAAACTGTAGTAAACTAGCTGGTGAATAGAGCAGAGATACTGCAAATCAGATATTCAGGAATTACCAAATAGATTATACCACTGTCACAAAATGGTAGCATTTTAATTTTGAATTTTAATTTCTCTGCTTAGAGTTTATTCAACCCTAGCCTTAGATATAAGGATATGAAATCCAGAAAGTTCTTAGCATGCATTGATGATAACTTTCTTCTTCAAATGATCGAGGAACTAATGAGGAAAGGAGCTGTGCTGGACCCTGTGCTTACTAACAGGGAGGGGATGGTGGGGAATGTCAAGTTCAAGGGTAGCCTTGGCTGCAGTGACCATGAAATGGTGGAGTTCAAGATTCATAGGGCAGCGAGGAGGGTGTGCAGCAAGCTCACTACCATGAACTTCAGAAGAGCAGACTTTGGTATCCTAAGAGATCTGATTGGGAGGATAGTATGGGAAAAAGAACTGGAGGGGAGAGGGGCCCAAGAGGGCTGGTTGGTATTCAAGGATCGCCTCCTCCAAGCTCAGGA
>VXAK01022460.1:18315-36533 GCA_013399435.1 Arenaria interpres | reverse complement strand
TTGAACCAGGGGAGGTTTAGATTGGATATTAGGAAAAATTTTTACACTGAAAGGGTTATTAAGCATTGGAACAGGCTGCCCGGGGAAGTGATTGAGTAACCATCCCTAGTGGTATTTAAAAGATGGGTAGACATAGTGCTAAGAGATATGGTTAATGATGGGTTTTGTCAGTGTTAGGTTGATGGTTGGACTAATTCTATGATTCTATGATTCTATGATCCTAACATTCTATGATTCTATGATTCTATGATTCTATGATTCTAAGATAGGCATCTTTATATCTTCTTAGACAGTTATATAGCCAAATAGGAAATTACGTACTGTTGTCTCACAGACTTCTCCAACTGCTTCTGAGGCCTGCTGGTAAGATCAGAAAAGTGACAGGCAACTGCATTTACCTGTACCACCTCATTGCTCTGGAAGAACTGCATCTGTAAGACTCAGGTCAACAAAAGAGGCTAAGTGTGTCTCTAGGCACCTATTCTGATATTCTGGCTGGAACCGGGATAGCAATGGAAGAATTGAACGAGATGAGGGAAAGACCTTTACTCCTGGACTCACCAGGATATTGGATGGACTAGTGGGATGGCAGTGACCTTTCCTATTAGGAAACATACCCACATTTTCCTATGTCACATGTCTTCTCTGCTCATGCTTTGCATCAATGTGAACTAGTTGTAATGTTTGCAATACTGTACTGTGCTCAGACCCAGTACAGAGGACCCAACTTCTGGACCCTAAAATGTTGACAGTAAAGAAAGAAGATCTGAAGTTTTCAGGACCCCAGAAAAACTAGCAGAAGGAGACAGGGTTTTGTAGAAATATTTAAGTAATGACTCAGAGAGCTGAGGATGTCGGATTCCCTCTTCTGTCACTTAACAACCTGAGGACAATGAGCTGAGAGCCTGTCTGTGAAAAACAAACCTTGACAGTTTGTTACAGTTAGGTTGAATTTTGATGATGCTCTCAACAAGGCTGAGCCAACCTTCTCACTGCTTGTGGTGTAAAAGAACCTACTCTGCTTGCCTTTGTGCCAGGGACCTTGTAAGCAGATGGCCTTGGAGGACGCCATTTCCCAAGAGAAGAAAAAATTCTGATGCCTTTTGGCACTCCCTTGAGTGAGCCATTGGCAACATGTTTTGGTACTGTCCTAGGAACAGACCAGAAAGCAGATGGCATTTCAGAGCGTGACAGTCTTGCTGCCTTATTCCAGAAGTGGCACATCCTGTGCTGGCCTGATGACAACGAGTTCTCCTGCCTACTCGCGGGGGTAAAGAGGATGGGCAGAGCCACCAGTGGGGGCAAAGTCCTGATCAGTGGGCCGTGCTTTCAGCACCTCCCTCGCCCCATCCAAGGATGATCAGGGGTAGAAAGCACCTTTCATTTCCCTGCTGCCCTTTGTGTGAGGCAGTCCACAGACTACTGCTTGTGTTACTTAACACTGAAATATCTCCAGGCAATATTTTTTTCTCCTGCTTAGAAGACTGTCTTTTCTTTAATCCATTTATTCCTGATCTGCCTTTCCCCTGCTCCTCACAATCCCTAACACTGTAACAAATCTGCTCTTATTTATTGCTAAAACAATGCCATTTTTTCACAAGACAAACCGGAAATGGGTGGCATGAAGTTTTCCGGCTCTTGTTCTACCTCTTTTTTTTCAGGAAGCATGAAATATTTCAGCAATTCCTCCATCTGATTAAAAGTAGACATTAAAGACAGAGCATAAGAGAGCCTTACCTTTTTTTTTTTCCTTCCAGCAAAAGCTTGTTTTCGTGGTGATAGCAAGAAAGAGGTAGCAGGACTCTCTCAGTAGAGTTGTTCAGAGGAATGAAGGTAGACATGATTGAAATGAGCCAACACAACATGGCCCTTGTTCATTTAATGTCACATTTTTCTGCTTCAGGTTTTATCCCTTTTGTGATATGAAAAATGTTACTTTTCTCTTGAGTTTTGATGGTATCTCGATTCCATGCAGATATTTTCAATTATAAAATAGGATAACGTAAACCCCCATGAATAAATCTAGTGAGTATTAATATAAGATTGTTTTCCCTTACCTTTTCAAGCAATAATCTGAAATTCTATGAGCAGGGAAGATAACAAGAGAGAGACATGAAATGGACTAATAAAGGATGAATTTTATGAATCTTCGTTCTCTTTCAAGAAATCTTTTAGGTTTGCAATATAACACATTGGTACTGAACTCCCAGGGATATTAAGGGATGGGAAACCATTTCTGTAAGAGGTCTTGGAACCCCAGAGCTCAGCAGGAAATACTGCTTCAGTTGCTGCTGTCCTTTTTGGAATTTGCTTCTTGCTGGTAACTTGTTTTGTGCCACATTGTGACAGAACTTTCAGTGCCATTTCTCCAGACTTTTGAGAAACCTGAACACTGCTGAATAGGACCGTATTGGACATAATTCTTAAAAAGGTGTCTTTGCAGTTCAGGGCAAGAGAAATAAATACCTTGGCTCTCCATCTGTTTCAATATTGATTTGCTGAGTATTATACTTTACAACTATGCACGAACATGTATGATTCCATTCTGAGAAGATGGCAATGTCTGCACTTACCACATGATTTGGAAATTAAGTTCCTGAATGGCCATACCGTTGAATGCTCACTTCCCCTCCCTGCGACTTTATTAGTAAAAGTTTCTCAATTAACCACGAGTCGTAAGAGTGCAAGTCTGCTTTTATAAAGTTGCAAAGAAGAGAAGACAACTTCTCTAAAGGCCCTGCCTGTGTACCTGGCCCCGGCAAACCCCCTCTGCGGGGGTTCATTCCTGGGACGTGCCCATGGGGTCTGCTGACCACAGCATTGCCACCTGTGGTAGCGTGTGCATGAGGACATCTGTCCTTCAGAAATCAAGTGAGACCACCAACTGTTCCCACAGGTCAGCGAACACAAACCTCAAGATAGCTATAGGTATTCCTCTCCACTGACCTGCATGATTTGGTCTGGTGACCTACTGCTTTTGTTTATTTTTTTAGGGTATAAAATATGCTTATCCAGCCTCTGTAAGCAAGTGTGCAAATCTGAGAGTTGCAGTTCAAGAAATCCACTCAGAAATGCCAATTAGAGGACTGCTAACCACCCCTCTCTTGCCTTAAGTACCTGAACCCTTCCAAACATACTTAGAGGTGCAGGACTGCACATCCTATTAGGAACCTGCTAAGCTAGCTTGGCATACTAGCTGGATTTTTAAGGTATTCTGTGAAGATTATAATCCTCTTCTTTCTGTGAGCAACTTTATTACCCCAGGGAAGCAGCTGAGTCAAGATTGTGCCAATATTTCCATCACAGTGTTAGCGCTCTTTTTTTTAAGTCTTCATGAAAAAGAAGTCATTTTGTCCCATAATTAAGAACCAAATAACTTCTCATGGCAGCAGATTTTGTTTATGATTTTCACACAAATATTTTTGACAGCGTTGACATTTTTACAAGCATGACTAACTACACATTTACCCAGTTTCATTTTTATTTTTTTTGGCACTTAAATGCGCTAAAGATAATGTAAGCTAAAGAATTCCTAAGTTTGGCAAGCAGTTTACTACATGCCAGGGACTGTTTTCATTTATTTTAAAAGAAAAGTAGATGGCTGAGATACTGAATTTGAAATGGCACCTGCTGAGCTTGCATTGCAGTGACTGTGACAAAGGATATTCTCGTAGCAGACTGTTTCTCAGAAGCTGGTTTCATTCGAGGCTTTGCCCCATGCTTCCTTTGTAGCGTTGGGCCTGGCACAAATTTTAGAGCTTTGGTCTCTCTTTCTGTGAAATGAAGTTCATTACCTACTTCCCAGAAGTATCTGCAGCTTAGATGGTTAGTACTCATGCAACGCCAAGGGAGGAAGCCTGGACAGGGGAGGAGGGTGCCTGTGCACAGCACGGATATGTGCTGTGCTCACAAGTCTGCACATACGTGGCTTGACCTGGCAGCCAAATAAAGACACAGATACCTTTACCCACCTGGAAATTGATTCATGCTCCTCCCTGCGACATCCGTCCTGCTCCTTGTGAATGCCACTACTTCTTAGGAAGCCACCCCAGACAGCTGAGGAAATACCCCATGCGGTGCAAATCACTAAAGGAACTCTTTCTCAAAACTTTCCTGTCCGTGCTCAGTGTGTTTCTCTGGTGGTGATATAATACCTGCAATATGTGTGCTCCAGAGGTAATACCTGCCAGCACCTCCCACGTTGGTGGTCGGCCCCCGTAGTGGCCTCTAAGATATTCGTTTATTGTCTGTTTTAAGTACTAAGGAGATGAGTGGTGTCTTGGAAACTGCTGTGTGCAAACTGCAGACAAATGCTGACATTTATGATGGCATGACAGTTTTAGTGAGTGCAATAGTTGTATATTACTGACCCCACAAACCCTCTTGACACTGTACCCCAGTGCCACCTTTAGCTCTCTCTGCCCCCTGCAATATCTTCTGCTTTTTAGTATGCCAGTACCACGCTCCTGCCGAGCAGCTGCCTGTTTGGCATGACTCATGCCAGACATTTGGCTATTTTGGACAAATGGGGATATGCTATTTATCCCAAATAGCTGCCTGCCTTGGATAGCACATTGTCCTGAATAATGGAAGTACTATCAGCCTAAAAATCCTTTAGAATTCTTCTGCCTGCACCCACATATCATAGCAAAGAAACCAGGAAATAACATGCAAATAACTATTAATACAACAGATGACGAGAGAAACCCTTTCGAAATGCTAACTTGGTTTGACTTGGTTGCACCCCCACCAAAGCCAAGGAGAAGACCTTCAGTGGGTGCAGGGTCTGGCAGGAAACTCCTCCAGAGTGCTGTGCGCAAGCCCAGGAAGAGCCCTCAGGAAAGGTGCAGGTACCCTGGTGGCTTCTCCAGAGCCATTACTGGTCCCTGGGTCACTGCTGGCAGGTTTGCCATGGAAACTTTTCTGATGGTTTCTGTTTGTTTTTTTTTTAAGCTGTTGATTCACTAACCGGAAAGATCAACTTTAGAATTGAAAATCTACAGGAGATGTTCTGCCCAGGGAAACAAAAAAACAGACAGTTTGGGTAGAAATTAGGACTTACTTTGCCCTGTTTACCTGGGGATGGAGTGTCAGTGTCTCAGGCAAAGATCGAGGGGACTTGAAAGAATTTTCTGTCTTGACACAGACCCTCCCGGGAGAACTTTTTTTTTTTGCTTTTCCTTTTTTTTGTTTTTGTTAGGTTTCGAGATCTTTTAATGGACCCATTGTAATTTATAGCAGATTGTTGCCTGATGATGAATGATGTAGTTTGCTAATGATGGATTTGGTTACAGTGTGTGTGTTGTAGAGTGAGAGATGATTTTATCTTGTTCTGATGGAGGACTCAGGTTACCAAGAAGTCTTTCTAGCTCTTTATCAATCCACCAGTGGAACCACCAGTTTAAAACATGGGATTTTTCTATTTTCTCTTCTAAATTTTACTGAATTTTAAAACAGCTTTTAAACCTGATTATTTCAGAACATTGCTGCCCTATCAGCCTATTTGTCATCATTTGCATCGGTCAAATTTCCATTAATTTCAATGTGTGAAGGGGAGAGGGTTGGGTATGAAAAGAATGTGGGGTCAAACCCCGAGAGATAGATACATAGATGGACCCACAGCAGGGCCAGTGCCCTTGGTGAGCATAAGGGTGAGCTGGTGATAGCTAGTGGTGGAAGCTAGCAGAAGGAATCAGTAGTGAATGGAAGACTCTCACATGGATTAACCTGCCAGGCTTGTTTTTGGAATCTGTTCTGCATTCACTTCAATGACTCATGGGCAACCCTTCCCCCTCCCCGTCTCACTTGAATAGTTTTCATTTATTTTGCTTGTGTTTGGGAAAATATGTTTTACATTTCTAACATCCTTTATCATTTTCTGAAATTTAGTGTGTTATTTTATGTGTTAACCAGTAGGGTAATTTTTTTGTTGTATTTGTAATCTAATTGGGAACTATGCCAATTTCCTATCAAATTAGATCCATATAATTTGGATACATGTATATGTAGCTAATTTACTATTGTTCACTAGCATTATTCTATCCAATGATTTTTCTTTTGTAAATACTTTTTTTTTAAGAGACAATTTTAATAAAATTGGCTAATATTTCTTTTTTTTCTTGCAGAGTGATGGAAAAAAAAAATCTTTCCCTGCAAAATCCTTTAAAATTTTAGCCTTAAAATATGAAATCAGCAAATGAAAATGTGGTGTTCAAAGACACCATCTTGCAAAGGTGTATGAGCCCCGCCACAATCATCTGTTTGCCTGTGACAATAACAAGAAGAGTTCTGCATCTCTCATCACTATCTTTTTCTGCACAGAGGTTACCAGTACACTACACTCAATATAGAATTTTCAAATTTTGAAACATTTTATTATTATAGTAATGGCAATTGTCGTTCCTAACACACACCCTGTCAGAAGGTTTAAAAAATGTATGCCTTGGTTCATGAAAAAAAAAGGGGGGGGGGAAGAAAGAAAAAAAAAAAAAAAACAAAGGTCAAAACTTTTAAAATGTCACTTCTTCTACAGTTTTGCATAGAAAATACATTGAAGCAGTGGGAGGGCTCCTTGCCCATAGAAACAGGCTGTAAGAAAAGAATGTTATCCTGCTGCTGTAGTTTCCACTTTCACTGGCAGCTGCGGGCTGAGCAGAAAAGCACTGTGGGAGCCTATTGTTACCCCAGCTGGGTAATAGTTTTCTTATTTTACAGTCAGCAACCGAGGGGGGTTGGGGTGTCTCAGCAAAGTGCCTGAAAATATAACTCCTGCAAACAGATCACTTTCTCCTTCGCTATGAGAAAGAGGGATCCATAAATCTTTTATTTCATTTGGTTCCTCTAGCAAGGTAATTAACTACTTCAAACAAAAGATGGACTTATTTTCCAAACAAATTTACGCTGCGTGGAAATGTTGCTCTGAAGGCTGTGAAATCCCAGATCCCTAATGGAGCGCTCAATAATATTCATCTCCCTTTCTTTGTATGAAATTTGATTGCTGTAGAGGAGATTTTGCAAGCGTAAACCTGCATGCATGATAATCCAAATTTTTACCAGAACAAAGTTTTGAGGGGAAATGGTGAGGGTGGGGAGCAAACTTTACAAAGCCTTTCTTTTCCTGATAGGGAAAGTGTGAGCACCCCACAAAAGTGACATACGTGATTTTATGTTGAATGGTTAAAGCTCGTAAGTTTAACTCTTACAAGACTGCAGATTTTGTATAGTGCTGGTCTATCCAAGCAAGGGCAACTATTTCAGTCACCACAGCAACCTAAGTTTAAAGGGGGGGTGTGTGTGTGTGAATGACAAAACTATTTAGCTCAGTGGACTTGCCTGATGTCTTTCATTTCCTAACAACTACAATTTGCAAGACCATCTGCAAAAGGAGGCGAATCTTGCCTATGGTGGGAAAGTTGACTAGTTGAATGATTTATCACCTCAACTTTTTGATAGCCTCAGGTGTCATCACAGTCCACCCATATGAAGTCCCGCAGAACATTCCAACAGCAACATGGAACGGTGAAACATCAGCTGGACATAAGCAAAGATGCAGGGCTCAGCTGATGTGCAGGTGACTGGTGATCAGAGGACTATTTTGACCTGAGAACTTGCCTGTGCACTGGGGCTTTTTTCTATTGCAAAGCCTTTGCACTCCTTGGATAGAAAGGAGGACCTGCTCCAAAACAGGGTGGGACTTGTAGCTGTGCTCACTAACTAGGAGCACTGAGTGAGGCCTGGGACAAATCTCTCTCTCTAGAAGTGCTGCAGGGGGGAGGCAAGAGGATTATTTCCCTATCACCATCCCTAGCCTCTGCAAAGGGCTCTTTTTCCCTGTGGGGCTCCTGCCAGAGGGATGACTGGACCATGCCCAGGCTTCTTATGTTGATGTATTTTGCTTTAACCTTGTAGCTTGTGATGAAGTCAGAGCATCACTGGGCTCATGCTGTTTGTAGTTGGGTAGCTGGATTACAGCTTGCTTGGCTGTTTTCCCACCCCTCCAGACCTCAGGGCAGACAGAGCTACCTTACTTCCCTTACTTCCCTTATACTGTGTCTCCTCCACCTATGACACTTAGTTTGTCAAATGCTTGCTTGGCTAACCTGGCTCTCTATGTCCATGGGATGAAACGTTGAGGCATATGTGTTACAGAAAACTAGGTCTGGTGCTCTGCTGTTCCTTGTTTGTCTTCAGTTCATGCTTCTGTGATTTTGGTGTTGGTGGAGACACTGCTCCCCTCTTCTGCAGAGAAATCTCCTGGGAGGTATATGAAGCGTATATGAAGGTGGGATGCCTGGTGATGGCAAGGGCATCCCAGGGCATCCCCCCCAAGGCCAGGGATCCCTGGAGATGGCCTCGCATTGCCAACCTGAGAGCTTAAAGCCTCAGGAAATATGTGACCATGCTAAACTGACATACACATCCTCTGGTACCCACCACCATGCTGGGGGCAAACCTCTCACTCTCCAAAGGGCGGGCCTTATGGCAAGCTTTCCTGGCTGCCTTATACTGAAGGTGTGCCCAGTGCATTTTCCTGGATCCCACAGCTGAGGTACAGATGTAGCTTGTCAGTTGTGGGGAAAGAAGGAGAGTGCTGAGGCTTTGAAAGGAAGAGAAGCAAAACTCCACACATTTCTCTGAATTGTCTTGGACAAATGCAAGAGGAGACGTATTGCAGGAAAGAGTGCTTCGGTCTTACTTGGGTTCTACGCTTTCAATACTTCCTCTGAAGATATTTTCAAGGGAAAGAACAAGTAAGCTTAGATTTTGGCATTTAGAGAGATGACAGTAACACTAATAGCATGCGCTTGTTACACCTGTCAGCATGGAGTCTTAGATCAAGCTTGTACTTACTGTGGCTTGTACTTACTTTTACAGGCCCAAAGTTCAAGCGCAGTTATTAAACAAGCATGGTTTGGGGAAGGCTGAATATTCGTAACAGAAAGGTTGAGCCAGAACTGAACGGGTTTTATTGCAAACCCAAAGGATGGACTTCCAAATCTTTGCTCTGCATTTCAAACTGAAGAGATTCTTGCCCTTTTCTCCACAAACTCCTGGTTCAATTCTAAGTCTGCCAGACCATCAACCACACTATGGCATACCATACAGAAGAGAATCACAATTTGGCTTTTATATCAACCGTGCCCTAACTGTGTGAACTCCCAGAAGCAGGAGCTCAGGGTAGGCTGGTAAGGAAAATTATGAGATTTTCTCACCTGAGAGATTTGGACCAGCTTTCCTACACAAAATCTCCCTCATGTATGAAAGAGGAGCTCATTGCTGGGAGCTTACACCTGTGGGCACCCACTTGGTGCAATGGGGTAATGGATCATGCTCTGCTGGAAAAAGATGCACAGCATCTACCCCAAAGGAAGTTTGGGAGACTCAGGAGAGTGGTCTTTTAACAACTACTACATTTTAATGTCCAGTTCATGTAAAGCCTGTGAATCCTCTTCAGCAACATTCATTTGACCCTCTTCTGAACGTTTGAAACTTTGTTGGAAGACTGCAAGCCTGGAGTTTCGCATGAGAGTAATGCATCAGGGAAGGCCCTTCAGTACAAATATGCCCAGTCATTTTTGTTGTAAAATGGTTTGCTATCCTGCTATGGTTAGTGAATTTTAACATAAGCTGATTCCTTATTTCTAAGAAAATTTCTGAATAAATAGCTGAGAAGCCCAGGATTCTTGTGTATTAAGTATCTATTCATAGCAGTGCTTCAGATTCCAGTACCTCTGTGATTTTTATGTCCTGGGTAGTAAATGAACTCACTGATTCCAAAGACAAGATGGTTGCATTTCTTGACTGAACCAAAATTTCCAAGTGAAAGCAGGGCAGGGGAAAGGCAAGAGAGGAACAAGGAAGTTTCTTGTTTCATCACTTCAGCAAACAAGGTTAAATACGTTGTGTAAGTACACAGAGATACATACAGAGGTATACGCACACACAATTTTTCATTTATACTATTCATTTAAATTTGACCTCCACGGTTAATTGAAGCCTGCTTCTGCTCTTTATAGGAAGTGAAGGATTAATTAAAAATGCCACCATGCTAACTGAACATCTGCTCTTACCCCGTGGGTGCATGAACTGTGTGGCTAGCCAGACCAACGGACTCACACGTGCAGTCAGTGTTATTAATCTCTAGGGCAGAGTTTACAGATCCCTTTGTGTTCCCTGCTCTGCATGCACTGAAGAAAAGACACAAGACTCCTGTGAGAAGGTGCTCACAGCCTATGGATATATCTACCTGAACTTGTGCTCTGCTGATGGCACGAGCTGAGCAGAAGCAGTGTCACTATGGCTAATAAAGCATGAAGATGGAGCTGAAGAGCCTTTCTAAGGCTCTGGGTATGTTTCCTCAGGCTTGGCACCACACCACCTTGGTCATGCCATTTTGGGTCAGCGTGTGGAGAGGGCCTGCTTGCATCTGACTGCAAAATGCCCTGTAGCCATTCCCTGCAAGGACAAAAGCAGGGCAAAGAAACAGATGGTGGAGCAGTTTGCCCGAGGCCGCACAGGAGGTCAGCAGGAGAAGCAGGAGTGGAGCAGACATCCCTGTGTCCCGCAATAATGATTCATCTCCTGAGCCCACTGCCCAGTAGGGCTTTATTAAGGATAAGCAGATCCAAAGTCTAGGCAAAACTCCATCTGCTTCCTCCACTGCCACCCCTCCGTGAGCAGAGTCATTGGGTATTTGTGTCTGGGAGAACATGGGAAGGTTGTGTGGAGTTTTCTTTGATTCATTAAAATATGTAAGAAACTGCCCAGTACATACAAAAATCCATCATCATCCAAAGAAGGACTGACTTCCCTGAAGGTTTTTGAAATTGTTCTCTGCTTACATTACCTTAGTACCAAGTGTTACCCTCATGGAGAGTAGACTTCCTCATACCTGTCTTCAGCCATCCAGATAATGGCTTCAGCAATTTAGATGACCAGTCTAAGCCGGATATCTATGCCACTGCTATAGCCAATGGAGACAAATAGGACAAGATATTTTTGGCACTGATCTGAGAATGGTGTGAATTGCTCTCTAAGAAAGGGTTATGGAAGAGTTATAGAGTTTTATAGGTATAAAAGGTTATAGAAAGAGCTTAGGTGAGTAGTTTAGTCTGGACAACCAAATTTCAGACAGCTGAAATCTGATGTGAGAAATTATGCATTGGAAATAATGTTATAACTTCTTCGCTCCTTGGTTTTATATGTTTATATGATATCTTGACCTTCGGCATACAAATACTGCACGAAGAGATGAAAATCTGACTTCTGACTCAAAGAGCTTGCACACACATTTTTCACAGACTTGATCTTTGTGGAAGCAATTCAAGTGGAATTTGCCATCAGCCCCACTCACAAAAAATAATTTGGCTGGTTATGCTTTGATTATTTGTTGGGTTATTCATCCTTAAGTGCTTTGTCTGAACAGTGGGAAAGATTTAATTAAATTTACTAGGAACTTCCCGTTTTTGCTATTCAAGGTGAATTACAACATAGCTATGCAGGTACTATGCCCGTACTCCTTTTAAAAACCTAAAAACCACTGTCAACTTGCAGAAGGACTTTTCAGTTTGATAAAGTTCTGTCTGTGTAAAGCAGAAAATTCATTTTAGGAAACAGAAACAGCATGCCCGAGTTGCATATTTTCTGCTGCAATATATTTTTATTTTGCTAACAGGTTTTATGTTAAAACCGCCAAGACTTTGCACTGATTTCATGTTATGTATTATACTATATCTGCTCCCCATCTACTAGAAAATCACCCCTACTTCAGAAGCACTTTTTAGTGTAGTTTTTGGGTACTGTTTACTGCCATTTTTTATCCTTTAACTATAAGCCATTTCCCTTAAATTACAGGAAACTTTGTTCAAGCTAAAGCGAGTAAGATGTTAGCCTTTGACCCAAAGGTAACTCAGAGCTACATTGTGAAAAAATATTTAGAGAATAATCTTATATTTGACAAGTTTAAGTCATTTTATGCCTTTGGGAGAGCAAGATAGATACAATGGTCTCCCAGCAGAGCATTATACCTACTTCTGAACAACAGACCTAAATTGAGAGAGCACCTTGAATACAGTTCACATTAATAATTACACAGTTTGACTGACATAGCCAAGGCCCTACAAATATTTTGTGACTTTCTCTCCTTTCCACATTCTTCATGGACACAAGTCATCTTTAAGTATGTCTTTAAAATGATTCAGAGAAATTGCTCCTTAGATGTGGGTTTTTTTTCTCAGTTGTCTACAAAGCGAGGCTTGGGTGAAAGCTGCAGATGTTCAGGTTGCATCAGATGATTACAGGCTACACAGAGATGGCAAGATGCTCCAAAGAATCTTCCAGAAAGATTGAAAAGGCATTAGGTCCTTGATGAGAGGTTGGATATGATTTTTGTGTATCACCCTGTTATATTGAAGTGTGGCTGTTCAGAAACATGCTTTGAAAATGGTCTGTAAGCTGCACTTTTTTCCTCTTTTGTTTTATTTTATCCTGAATCTGCCCTTTCTCTTTATTAATCATTCATATATCCAAGGCTATAAATGGAAATTTTCTATTTATCCTCTAAAATCTGGATGGATTTCATTTGCCTGTAGAACTAGTTTAAATTTCATGTTATTCTCTTCCTCTTTTCTCATGTGCTGATGTGGGCTCCACACAAACTTCTGCTCCCTACCGATCTTACAAGAATCAGGAATGTGAACTCCTTTTGTGAGAGAATCTGCAGCAGTACTACTCATGAAGAGGAAAAAATAAAAATGTTTTCTTCTCAAATGGAAACTAATGGAAAATATTTTGTTAAAAGGCATTAATTTAATATTAAAAAAAAATCAAAGCTCTGGGATCAAAGGTGAAAAAATCAAGGCATGGGATTCAGTTGCCTAAATGGAAGCGTTTAGAGCTACTTTAGGCATGTAGGGTATCTCTTTAGGTGTCTCCATCTGCCACTACATAGGGGTACAGGTATCTGAGAGGCTTTCTAACATGTTTGCCAACATCTAACACTAGGTTGACGGAAGACTAGGGAAAATACCTTGAAGAAACACTGTGTGCCTATGTTTAGGAACTGAATCTTGTCTTTTCTTTTTAGTTTATTTTTTGGAAATTTGTCATCATGCCTTTTTTTAACATCTAATTTTATGTTTTCATTATTGTTTTTCTTCAGTGAAACATATAATACTGGTTTGTCTCAGATATTTATCAGTACAGCTTGCACAGAAACTGGCAAAAGATATAACTCACAACCAGCACTGACATGTAAATATCTAGGTGTACACATTCTTTTAGTGATTACTGGGGTAAAACGTCTCTTGAGGTAACTCTTTCTGCTTGGAGGACACCTGTTTGCAGACTGAGGATTAAAGAACTTGTAGGAAGAAAATCAGAGCCTATACGCTGGCAAGCTGAGTGAGTCACTGAACTCTGACACTTAGTGTCCTTGGGGAAGATCTTGTCCACAAGGAATGATACGGAAAGCTCACCACCCTGTCTTCTCTAATGGCTATATTTTGAAGACAAGTAGTAATGACCTTTAACAGAATAGAATAATACTTTTATAAGAAACTTGCCTCACAGTGGGAGGACTCTGGAGACAACAAAGGACCTTCGCTGTAGATCCCAGCAGGATGCCAAAGTTTTGCAGAGGGCTGAGCCCCAAGATGTGTTCCTCTTTTTGGTGTTTCTCTTGGCTAACTATTGGCAGTGCCCTGCCCAGCAGGCTGGCAGTGCTCAATGTCCCGGCACTTGCTCTTCCCTCTTCTGTATGTGGGCCTGGGGGGGTTCATCCTAGATTCCTCTTAAAAGCCCATATACTCAAAATCATTACACCATCTAACTTTTAGGCACTATTCTTTCTTACTTTCCAATCCTCCATTGTAAAGGACCAATATATTATGAACAGATTGAAATTACCACATTTTTTTCTATAGACACATAATGACTGACATACACAGCAATGACAAACACACACATAGTAAGTTTTATAGTCCTGACCTTCCTTTGATGACTACTAACCTGAGCTAGTAAAGACCCCTAAGTGGTTCCAGTTGTCATCAAAGATCTGATTTGGGATTGTACAAACTAAAGGTGATGAAAGTGTTGTATGAGATTTCTCTGTAAAAAATCCCACATCTTTCACTCAAGTCATTTCCTGGCAATACCCCTGTGAACGGCAGTGAGAATTTTGTGTGAGCAAGAATTGGTTGAAGATAGCAAGGGAGATCCAGACCCTGGACATCTCTACTACACTATTGTTGTAAGAAGGAACACTGGGATGGCGCACACCTTTCATTCATAACAACTGGTAAATTGAGGCTCTTTCTGGCCTCGGTTTACATGAAATATTTCTGCTCTGGTCTCCTTTTACTATTGGAATATTGCTGAAAGGGAGAATTTGCCCCTTTGTGGAATGGATAGACTGCTCTGAAAAGGCAGTTCTTATGTGCAGAGGGCATTGGCTTCACAAGAACAACTAAGGTTTGGTACAGCCATTGGTGCCATCTGCCTCTTGTTCAAGTCCATCCTGATGGTGCAGTTCCCTGATGTGGAGACCTGTTCCTAGGAGTAGCTTTGCCAAGGCTGCCTCTTCAGAACCACATCCTCTCACACCACCCTCGCTTTCCCCAGCTTGAGGATGAGTCAGGGCAGAAGGCATATTTCTGCTGGCTGTGCACTGTCCTGGGGAAGGATGGAGCCAGAGGGCATTGCTTGGGCTCCTGCCTCCAGCCTCCTCCCAGAGGGGACTCCAGAGTTTTCTGGGGAGGCTGGAAGGGACAGCACAGCTGCTGACCGCTCTTCACACCATCACAGATCTACACAAGTAAGTGACCTCTTGCTTGGTTGCTTCCCTGCTGTAGCTGAGGCTGGTGCAAATACTTCCCTGTGCCAGAGAGAGTTGCAAATCCTTTCCAATCGCATATATGGGTCCGTAGGAGTTTCATTGACCTTACAATTCAGCACTGACTGTCATGAGTCACATTTTTGCAGATGTGTTTTTTCCATACATGAAAAAATTAATTTTAACCTTTGTAAAAAGATGCCTTAAAATACAACGTAAGATACACGCCACTTTTCCTGTGGCTTCATTTTATGCTTTTGTAGAAGTAAGAAACCAGAAGAATGTTTCCTTAAGTAGAAGCCTTAAAAAGATTTTGTGTGTTAGTAAGGGCAAAGATGCAGTAAAACAGGACATGAGTAGAGGGAACAACAAGCAAAGCCGGCTAAGGAACTCCTTCTCCTCTACAAAGTTAACAATGACTGAATAGTAAATTGTTTTTTAATAAGTTTGGTATTCTCCTGGGGTATGGTTAAAGGGTTAATTTAACGCTTGACCCATTAAAACCGTTGAGTGCAGTGAGAACCTTGTAAGGCTGATCAGATGATTATTTCTGGAAGATAAGTGGTTGAAAACCGAGCCTCACTAGTTCAGGTAATCAAGGGAAATCGGCATAAAAGAGAAGATGCGGCTGAGTAAAGACAGAACGGCTACCTGAGATTCTATTACTTGTCGTCTTTCAAGCATAATAATGAGATTATAGTAACCCTAAACTGGCTGAAAACAGAAATCTGGCTGTCTGTCAAGTTCATTGTGTTGAGTTTTACAACACTCCAGATCTGGTTCCTCTGAACCTACAATAATTATACCAGGAAGACAGGCTCAAAGAAACCCTTTTCAACCTTGGACCTTTGTCAGGTTTTGGCTTATGACCAGAGTACTATTATGTCATGGGAAAGAAAAAAGAAAAGAAAAGAAAACAAAACAACAAAAACATTGTTAATGTTTATTATTATTTTTTCATCATGCAATTCTTAAAAAAATATTGCCACAAGTCTTTCCTCACTCCAGCTGTCACATTGCCTTGTGATTTTCTGAATGAACTCGTTATTGAACCACGAGCCTCTTGGCTTCTCTCTGGTTTTTCTAGTCAGAGCCTTTTGCTGTAATCATTCTTCACACCTTTAATTGACACATACCCTCGCATCATACGCATGTGGGGTACTGCCCCTACTTTTTAAATAATAAAAAATGTCATAAGATACAGAGACAAGGAGTCCATTACATTAACCTCAAATGCACATGTGCTTCCAGCCTGGATTAGTCTCAAGCTCAGGTTGTTTTCGTTTGGAGAGAATTGTCTAAAACATGGCATCCTGTTTTGAGGCTGCTTTGAGACTGCAGCTGTAAGGTTGCAGTTCAGAAAGGCTCTTAGGCACGTTTGAAGTTCAACTGGTTTCAGCTCTGTTGGGCACATCAGAGCTTCCCATCCTGCTTGGTGGGAAGATGTACCTGCCCTTCCTTCTCTCTTGATTCAGACTTGTATAAATGCTTTTCCAGGTTGATATAGGCGTGGGCTGCTAGTATGAAGACAGGTTTGTATCCATGTTTGCATGCCTTACTTCAGACAGCGAAGAAAATAATCAGTTGGTAATTACTGTGCAAAGAGCTGTGTGAGACAAGGGTGTCACCAGCCTGTTCTTGGAGGTCACTGCTGTTGCCATTTTGCAGGCAAAGTTGATGAGGTTACCCTGGATTACTTGGGCAGCTGGCAATAACCTGGCTGCTTTTGGCCAAAGTGCTTTACAGGATAGTTCACACAGTCAGAGCTGCTGAAGCAGAACCTCCTGTGATGATCAGGGATCAACATCTCCACACTGTACCACTTTCACCTAGTACAGGTGGAAGAGGGGACATCTTACACAGCTTCATGCCTCTGTGTAAGAGATGCTGATCTCCTGGCCCTTGATGCTGGCAGATGAGCTCTCTTGCCCCTATATGTTTTGTGGTCTTGTGAACTGATTTAATTCAGCCTCTGAAGAACCCTTTCTCCTGGCATAAACTGTATCTCCCAGAGGCAGCCGGAGAATAAGAATGTCAGTTTGCAATTCCAAAAAGTCCTTGAGACAGAGATCAGGCCCTAAGCACAAGCGTAGACCAAGGAATGTGATTAAATGCCTTGTTGAATGGAGACCTGTGCTTGTAGCAAGTATATTTCAAGCAGACACACAGACATTCAGCATTTGTTAAGGGCTGTGCCCACTGCAGGCTCTCTCATGATTTTTCATGGACTATGGGCTTGTGACATTGTTCATTAACTGCCTTAATTCTCATTTTTAGCTCCCAAATATCCATGTAGAAAAAAAAAAAAGGTCACTCCGCGAAGTCAAATTAGAAAATATTTACATATTTTGAGATTGCTTTAAAATGTATTTTAGCAGCTATAAGCCAGGCCCGTAATCAGCATCATTACCATGGGAAAATTCTCCAACACACATCAGTGCTAGAATTGCTATTGACATGTCACATGCTACTGTTTATGGAATAGGGATAATGACTATCACTGAGCTTCCTTCCCTGGTTGCCATGAAGCAGCAGCCACCACTAAATATTTTTTAAGTCCTAAATATTTTTTAAGTCCTTAACAATGGACTTAGCAGTCTAATTTTAAATGCACCTATTTCTTAAATGTGAGGCTCGTATCTCAGTGCTTTTCCTGGAAAGACCACATACTATGGGCCGTTCCCATGTGAACAATACAGAATAGTCGTATGGCCTTAACCTTAAAATTGAACAGATTTTCTAACAGCAGCATGTTTTATGAAGCACACAGTGGATGTATTTATTGCAGATACATCTTTTCTGTTTGTTCTAAAAATCAGATTCTGTTCCTCGTAACTAATAACCAAGCCCCACAGAACTACCAAGTTTATGTCAGAGCACAGCGAAATTAACAGCTTTTGCTGTTTCAGGCAGGGCCTGGGTCTCATACTTTAAAGTCTATTCAATGATGGCTCTGCAGTTCATAAATCACTGACTGTGAGAAATGGAAATACACTGTACTATGGCATTTGTAATTAATACGGGATCTGCGGTGCCAAACCATCAGAGCCCTCCAAAAAAGCATTTTGGGCTGCTGCTTAATATAGTTCAGTGCAGAACTAGCCCAGGAAGATGGAATACAGAAGTTAAACAGATTGAGGAATTTGGCAGCAGATCAGCTTTTTTTCAATGCAAAATGATGGTTCATCAGAATAGAACCATTTCACGGAAGTGTATGTTTTAGCAAAGCTGCCCTGGGAAGGTTTAACCAACCTAAGAGGAGGAGGCTGGTCACTGTGGAGAGAGACAACAGCTGGAGCTCAAGGACTGAGCTGAGCTGAATGTTTGCAAAGAACTACTTTTTATCTTACTGCACCTTTTTATTTAAAATTAAAAAAAAAAAAAAAAA
>VXAK01022460.1:0-18231 GCA_013399435.1 Arenaria interpres | reverse complement strand
AAAAAAAAAAAAAAAATTCTAAAGTCCTGGGTTTGAAATCCTAAAGCTTCTTCCCTTCCTGGGCTGTGCAGAGAAGAAAGATCACAGCCCGAGCCCTGAAAGTGAGGAGTTAAGCATGCTTCACTTCAACTACCCCAGTATTAGCAACTCTAAAAAAAAGAATGTTTGCAATATTTAATGAACCTCTGCAGTGATGTTATGGCCAAATATTTTGAAGGAGTTACAAGGAAACTGCAGAGTTAATAGAACTGAATTGAAGCAAGGATTTTTAGAAATTACTTAATCTGAGGCTTGAAAACTGAAAGAACTTTTATCCTTGTTGAAAAACTGCTGGCTCCCTTCACCCAAACATATTTATATAGATATTTAACTGATTTCACTAGTGAACAAGCTAATGTATTCTAGAACAATTTATTTTAAAATGTGAACTGTAAAATTATGCTACAAAGTTTATTAAACTTTCAGGTGTTACATTTTGACATACTCAGATCTTTCCTTTAACAATGACAGAATGCTACACAAAAATACTGCATTTCATCTGGTGTAGGTCTTTATCTTATCTTGACAGATTATTGCTGGTTAAATTGTAGAGCTGACTTAAAGGCAGGACTCTTCAAGGGAGTGAGAAATTAAGGCTTCACCAAATGGTAATAAAGCTATTAAAAATGCAAACAGCAAACAGCTACACTGTACAGGTTAGACAGCTAATCCAAACTAGCAGTTTAAAAAAGCAGAGCAATTACACTTTTATTTAAATGCAAGGAATATGAGCAAGAATAGAATGAGGTGCCTTGTTTAAATGCATTCTTTTGAATATTTATTAGAAATAATACATGTAGTTAAGCCACTTATCTGATTTCAGTGAATAAGTAAAATGCAAAAGATCAATTTTCATAATTATACTAAAGAAGTCTGTCTTTCATAAAAATCTCATTAATAACACCATTATTACTGAAAAAATATCTCAGTATTATTATTGTTATTCTAATTATCAGCAAAATGCTACTGATAATGTTGTCATAAAATTCCTTTTTAGTATCCTATTAAGGAAGATAGACTAAGTAGTGGTTTAAGTTAAATCTAGATCCTAAGTGGCATTTAAAAAAAAATCTTCTTTGTGTATTTGGATAAAATACGTTATATATATAATTACATAAATTACTTCAGGTTTAGCAAACAAGAGATACATAGATAATGCATGCGTGCACATGCATTGTTATATCTATAGAGCTATATAGCCAGCTCAGTAGGAAACACACTAAGGCATGCAAGCATAGTAACAAAATGTTGCCCAAGGACAAAAATAGTTTCTCAGCAAAATTTTAAAGAACAGTCATTTTCACTTATTTGTTATTATCAGAGGGTCTGTCAATACTCACTATTTTTTTGGTGTCCACCTGGATTTATTAAATTGCTAAAGAGTTTAAGGTCGCCTCGAAATTAATATTAGAAATATTAATATTAGGGCACATTATCTTACATGGGAAGGAAATTATAGCTGCTCACATCCATTATCCCGCATGCTTCAAAACTAGGCCAGCGTGGGTTGCAGCACAGAGGAGGGAGCAGGAGGGATTTTTGGAGCTGGAACCTGACAGTTCTCCATCCTTATGCCAGGCAAGGACCTGGACAGCCAGCACAGCTAGAGAAGAAGAAAGATTGTTCCTGCCATGTAATTCATAATACATGGGCTGGCACTGTGTCCAGGAGCTCTATGCATTGACCACAACCTCGGTGTATGAGCTCCCAGACAACCAGGACAGCTGGTTCCCCACCCAAAAAGTTGATTAATAAGTAATAGGTGTAGTAGCCACCAAAGTAAATCAAAAACATGTACGCAGGCTTCCTTCGGAGGTCTGTGACAGTGAACAGCTTTCTGAAGCAGGAGACACCCAGAGAATGAAGAGACAGCTGGAAAAGTTGCAGAAGTTTTCATGGGAAGGCAGTCTGCCACCCTGCTGCCCTCCCTGAGTTTCCACACCATACAAAAGAAATGTGCCATTGGCAGCATGGCTATCTTATAGCCTTTATATTTGGGAACATGATGTTGTGAGACACGTTCAGGTTTCTTGAGCAACAAATTTTCATTGATACAGACGGTTCTGGCAGTTTCTGGTTCTGCCTTCATAGCCACAGCGACTTAAATAACAGTGGAAACAAATTCATTTGATGGTACAAGAAGAGGCCAGTGTCTGGAAGGCAATTATAAGAATAGGCTTGAAGGATGTTTTTCTGACCTGATCTTGATTATTAATATAAACATGCCCTTACATGCGTAAAAACATATGGTGGGCAGTGGTGGGGCGAATGGATATTTACCAGAGCGCTGATTAAGCAATGCCTACAGGCACAATTAAGGAGGATCTAAGTGAGAGTTCAAGGCTTTTCATGAACAGGGTTAGAAATAAGCAGGTGCCTAAGTAGGTCACAGACTTATTTTCTGTTAAGACATGTATTATTTTTGGTTAATTTCTATCATGTTCTGAAAAAAACTCCTGGCAAGTGAAATTGATTTGTATCTTTAGCTTGGCTGCCTTCTCCTGTCTTAAAACACTTGAAGAAAATTAAGTTATCGAAATAGAGAAAGTCAAGTAACTTTCAGAAACAACTTTCAGTGTATTGCAATCACTGGATGCAATAGAGATAGTTATACTTATCCCAATGTGTCACAGGTGGCATTTACCACTATGCATGAGTGTTAAAGCAAACAGAAACAGCTTTTATCACAGCAGAATGTCATGATCTGCACTTAGGGTTCAATCTTTCCATCCACTATGTGGGCACAAATTGACATGCCTCAGAGAGTGGGATTGAATTCTCCACTTATTTTAGAAAGTGTTCTAAAAATACAATCAATATAGGGGGTTGTAAAAATAACTTCTTTTTTTTTACTTGCTAGGGAGAACTGTGCATAAATTATGGCTTTATTTTCTTCTACTTGAGAATTATGTAAGTTGTACGAAAAGCTCAAAATAATTTAATACAACCATTGTGCTTTTGCATCTGTGTGTCTCTAGTGATTTCTTTTTTCCTCCCTTTTTGTTTTAGCCCTTTTCTCTTATTCTCTCTTTTCCACTCTCTGTCTCTTGGTATCTCTCCCCATGACTCGCACACACATACACACACTCTCCAGTAGCAAGGGCACATGCAGTAGGCAACCCCCAATTTTCCCACTTGAAAGTGTTCCCGTGGCTTCCAGGATGATTTTTCTCAGCTTTTATGTATAACCACCTACCTCTGCAAGACAATTGATTTCTGTTGATCTCTTGGGTGCGCACTTAGGGCAGGTTTCACTTAGTCAATCTCTGTCTCCATCCCACTGTTTGGATTTTTTGTGGATACTTTATAAGCACTGGCTAATTTTAAGGAGGAAGAATACAAATAAAATAATAGTAAGAGCACATTATCTTCAAAAGAATAACTGTCTCATTTTGTCTAGCAATATTTCTGCAACTCTAACAAAGTTGGGGTTCATGGGGTTCATGGGACTGCGTGTGCGGTTAAACCTGTGCTCACAAAACCAGCGACAAAACTCATTCTAACCCGGGTGTGCTCTCACCATCGCAGTCCTTAATTATGTGATCACAAAGCTCCCCCCAAAATCCTACAGATTTTGTCTACAAAGTTGGGTGCAGGTGGCATTTTACAATATTCTTTTAGTCTAAACCAACTACTTTAATTTACATGTCAGAACCTTTATTGCTGTAATCTCTCTTCTCTCGAACATTCACGTTAACAAATTGATCAGCCTTGATGTGCTATGTACTAACTAAAAGGAAAATCTTGTTTTCTTTTGGAGATGGTACTTTAGAAGTGTATGCACTCAGAAATGTCTTTTCACAAGTTGAATGTCTTGTTTGTGACTGTGTCTCCTATATAAAGCCGTGCCTACTTTGTTTTTTTCCTGTGGCCAGTTCTTAAACTGTTTTAAAGCTCATATTCACTCCTCTGTGTGTCAGATCTCTTTTTTTTCTTTCTCTTCTCCTTTTCCTTGTCTTCCCCTCACCTCTCCTGTCCTTCCTTTTTTTCTTGTTTTCCTTTTCCTTTTTTCCTTTTCTTTTTTCATAGGAATTTGTACTTGTTTGTTACTGATTCATATGTCAACAGCATCTCAGCAAGTCAGTAAGAACAATTTGAAAAAATATTTTCTCAGGAAATTATTTGCAATATACATATGCATTCAGATATTCCTTTTTCACATTTTAATGAGCACAAACACAGAAATAATACTTATAGTAGATATTAATGCTGCAGGGAGCTCCTGAAACATCATCTTTTGTACAAAAGTGCCACAGCTTCTTAAGACGGCTTATATGCATGAAAAATCAAATCTGGACACTTAGACACTTTTGAAGACTTGAAACAAAACATTAGTGAAATAATTGCTGAATCCAGGAAATTACTGTGAAGTGATATGTGACACATAATGTCTGTCAGTGTTACTGCAAGTGAATGTGCTTCAGGCCAGATCGTGGCCAGCCACTGAGCGTTGCAGGAAAGACAGAGCAGGCTTCAGCAGCCAGATAGCATTTTTCTTGCTTAAAATTATCTTTCTTTGCTATACTGCTGATCTGTCTGCTGTGTCCCTGTTGTCAAGATAGAGGGCCAGGAAAAATAAGATTTTGTTGTCACCTTATGTTGTAATCACTGGATGTTAGGCTCCTTCCAAAAAGGCTACTCCATCCTCTGCAAGTCAGGGCAGAGTCATGACTGCTCCTGTTTTGCTCCAGGGAGAAAGATCAACCCTTGGGAATAGGAACAGAGTGCCTTGGATGCACAAAAAGAAGCACTCACTTTGAAACACACATCAGGGAGTATTTGACCCATTGAAAGTTATAGGGAAACAACATCCATTAATTCTCTCCAAGCAGTCCTTAGACACACCTGTAATCCTTTCTCCACCTGTATTATCATGAACCACAACACTTTTTTCCTTCGATTTTTAAATGTGATGTAACCTTTTAACTCCAAATCTCTTATTTTCTCTGTTATATACTTCAGGTTCTCCACAGCATTTCCTGCAAATGTCAGCATGGCTCCATATGTAATTTCTCTTCACTCATAGCTGTTGTTAATATAACATTATGCAGAAAAACATATACCCCATCTCTCCAGGCCCTCCACCCCAATTTCTCTTCTGATATTGGAGGTGTATTATGACTTTTATTTCTATTTGGCACTTTAGGGGAAAGGTATGTTTATAATTTTGACAATGCATATGCTTATGTTTAAAGTGTATTTTCTGTCTTTGAGTAGGAAGGCAAATAACCATTATCAGTCACTACTTATTAAATAAAATTGTAGCTAGTAAACAGCCAACTTTAGCCATTTTTAAGTCCAGCCATTCAGTTAGTACGAAATTCCCACCTAGGAGATATTTACCTTTAAGAAAAATTGCAAAAAAGAAAGGGTATATGGGAAAGGGAAAGGGGAGACAGAATGATTCACAGGAAGAGTCATGGCTCCTGTGGAGCTATTCTTCATTTCACAGCACAATCTGCGCTGTAATCCTGTCTGCTCAAAAAAACGGTGTAAAAGGATCTGCTATTTCACACCCCATTTACATGGTAAGAGTGTGTTGTGATCCCCAACTGCTGAATAAAGAAAATACAGTAGCCCAATCTCCTAATTTGACCCCTTTCTTTATAGAAGAGCATGTTACTGTAAACATTAACTATTGCTAACAGTTCTCAAAAACACTGCTCTCTGTCATTGTTGTCACAAGTATCAACCTGCCTTGACTGTGAGATTTGTCCTCACTTGATGGTCCACGGTTCTCTAAAGCTTCCTCTCACCAGACCAGTGTAACTGGCTAGCTGACCCAGCGTGTACATAGCTGTGCTGCACAGATGTACTTCTGGCCTGTCATCTTCATTGCTTGGTGGTCCTCAAACCATTAGGACTCCTGGGGGAATGCGGTTCTTTTAGCTGCATAAACTTCACAGAATCACAGAATGGTTGAGGTTCTAAGGGACCTCCAGAGGTCATCTGGTCTGACTCTCCTGCTCAAGCAGGGACACCTAGAGCCAGGTTCCCCGGACTGCAAGATATCTCCAAGGATAGAGATTCCACAACTTCCCTGGGCAACCTGTGCCAGTGCTTGATCATCCTCACAGTAAAGACTTTTCTTACATTTAACAGGACTCTCCTGTGTTTGAGTTTGTGCCCTATGCCTCGTCCTATCACTGGACACTACTGAAAAGAGCCTGGATCCATTCTCTTTGCACTGTCCCTTCAGGTAGTTGTATACATTGATACGATACATTCTGAACCTTCTTTTCTCCAGGCTGGGCAGTCCCAGCTCTGTCAGTCTCTCCTCATATGGGAGGTTCTTCAGTCCCTTAAACATCTTCATGGCCCTTCATTAGAGTTCTTCCAGTGTGTCCACGTTTCTCTTGTACTGGGGAGCACAGAACTGGACACAGTACTCCCCCTGTGGCCTCACCAGTGCTGAGTAGAGGGAAATTATAACCTCCCTCCAGCTGTTGGCAATACTTGCTAATATAGCCCAGGATACCATTAACTTCCTTTGTGACAAGGACACATTGCTGGCTCAAGTTCAACTTGGTGTCCACCGTGACCCGCAAGACCTTTTCTGTGGAGCTGCTTTCCAGCTGAGCAGCCTCCAGTGTGTACTGGTACCTGTGATTGTTCCTCCCTGGCGAACAGGACTTTCCACTTCATAGAATCATAGATGCATAGAATGGTTTGGGTTGGAAGGGACCTTAAAGATCATCTCGTTCCAGCCCCCCTGCCATGGGCAGGGACACCTCCCACTAGACCAGGTTACTCAAAGCCCCATCCAGCCTGGCCTTGAACACCTCCAGGGATCGGGCCTCAACAACTGCCCTGGACAACTTCTTCCAGTGTCTCACCACCCTCATAGTGAAAAATTTATGCCTAATAGCTAATCTAAATCTAGCCTCTCCCAGTTTGAAGCCATTACCCCTCATCCTATCACTACATGCCCTTGTAAAAGCTACCCCTCCAGCTTGCTTTCTTCAGATACTGGAAAGCTGCTATAAGATATTACCAAAGCCGCCTCTTCTCCAGGCTGAACAACCCCATTCTTGTTTCACTTTGCTTGCATGCACAGCGTTTGCTTTACTTATTAAACTGTCTTTGTCGCAACCCATGAGTTTTCCCACTTTTACTCTCCTTATTCTCTCCTCCATCCCGCCATGGGGGGATTGAGCAAGTGGCTGTGTGGTCCTCGTTGCTGGCTGGTGTGAAACCACGACACCTCCAAAGACTGTGTGCTGCAAAGGCAGCTGCCCAGAGCTGCCACAGAAAAAAGGTCTGTCTGAGCTCCTCGACACTTCTGTAGGCAGCAGGGCTCAGTGCTGCACTGCACATGTACCACCTCAGTCTGCTCAGTTCAAGACTGCCCTGTCGATTTTGGTGGAGTGGTATCCAAACAATGATGAGAAGGCCTCCTTCGGCTCACACCACAGGAACAAAAAGTGAAACAACAGATTCAAACAACATCCAGTCTGAAGTACAGGTGAAAACGCACTCTGACCCTTCTCTGCAGTGGTCCCACAGGGATCAGAGACCCTGAGAAGGTTTGAACCTATAACACCCACAAGGTAACCCCACATCACTTGGTGGGCACATTCTTCATCCATCTTGCTGATGCTGGAAGAGGATTACCCCTACATGTTTCCCAACAAGAGGATATACAAGAAGGCAAAAGATTGGGCTCTCATTGCAGAGTAGACAGTCCTGGCAAAAAGTTGACTTTTTTTATTTTTGAGAAAGAAAATTCCTCTTTCAGGACTTAGGTGGCATTTAGATCCCTTTGAATGCATTTAGACCATATAATATCTTGGGCAAAAGACTGGTCATCAAAATTTCCAGACTCAGAGTTTCTAAAGGTGTTTGAAAGCTAACTTTGGGCACCTAGGAAACCTAGGCTGAACAGTGAGGCACCCAGTGTTTTGGGCAGTTACTGAGAAGTAGAATTTCACTGAATTTCACTGAATTTTTTTGGAGTTGGAAGGGACCATAGAGATCATCTAGTCCAACTCCCCTGCCAAGGCNCTATCAGATTGGTCATACATGATTTACCCTTGGTAAACCCATGTTGCCCACTTCCAATAGTCCCCCGCTCTTGAACTTGTTTGGAGATGACATCTAGAATGAGTCTCTCCATTATCTTCCCAGGGACAGAGGTGAGACTAACTGGCCTGTAGTTCCCAGGGTCCTCCTTCTTGCCCTTTTTAAAGACTGGAGTGATGTTGGCCTTCCTCCAGTCCTCAGGCACCTCTCCCGTTCTCCACGACTTTTCAAAGATGATAGAGAGTGGCCCAGCAATAACATCTGCCAGCTCTCTCAGCACTCGCGGGTGCATCCCATCAGGGCCCATAGACTTATGAATGTCCAGTTTGGTCAAGTGGTCCCAGACCTGGTCCACATCTACTAGGGGAAAAGCCCTAGTAGAAAAAGAAGCCCTAGAAGAAAAATAGCCTTGGACACCCCCAAGATTTTTGCCTAAAGCACTAGCTGACAGTCACTGGAGAGCAGTGCTGTGATCAATTGTTTAAACTCTGATTGCTTCCCAGTCTAAAAAAAAGATATCCCTTGCCATTACTCCATAACTTCAAGAAGTTCATCAGTATTGCATTCACAGCAGTCCTTGTGTTGTATTCACACACTATTTATGATGTTATTGCGGAACAGTTGCCATTGCAATATATGTTCTGAAAACTGGCAACAGATGTCTGACGAGTAAAGAAACACTTGGCTATGTCCAAATGAGGGAGAACAAACTGGTGTCAAGAATTTTTTACTTCTGTTAACCAAATACATTGAAGACAGATTTACTTTCTATTTTTCACTGAAATCTTGAAGTGGGATTTTATGATACCATTTATATTAGTATTATACTGTACAGTTTCCCATTTCCATTGCTATATAAAGAGAGAGGTTTCCTACTTATGAACTAAAAAAGTTGCATTGCAATTTTTCTTATTCCAGATAAGGTATTGACAAGTTTATACAAATACAGAAGGGAAGATAAATGCACTCTGTATCAAGGTCAGAGTAAGTGGTAGGATAATTTCAAGTGTTGACAATTTTAAACATGTTTTATAATGCTGCTAAGAAGTTTTCCTAAGTATGTAGCTCCTACTAATATTGTGCTATGCTACTCTTGTACAATAATGTCAAAGACCTGATAAAGGCCTAAAAAGAATACCAAAAATTCTTAAATAACCATGAAAACAAATTTTTCCACCTATGCAGACCATTTGGATGTTAATGGAATTTCACAAGTTGTAATGCAGAAGATTATTAGACCTAGTCATACTTACAAGACAACATACCATAAAAAATACAAACAGTTGCTAAGGTGAGGCTGCTGGCTAATACACTTCCTTGAAACTTTAAAGTTATAAAACTCTGAAAAATAGGCTGCTGAGCAGAAATCGAAAACATAATGGGAAGACTCTAGGAGAAACAACTGAGGAAAGCAGAAACTGAAATTGTATCTAAACTCAGATTTTAAATATTTAGATTAATTTTAAATACAAACTCTCCTTTTCTGCAGATTTTTTACAAACATTCAGCAAATCAAAATACTCTTAATTTTTCCTGTATATAATTTAGTCTCATGGGTGTAGTATATCTTAGATGGCAAGACCACTTATCCTCTCAGCTTTTCCCAGAAGGAGTTTCACAGTAAGACGTAGTCTGCTGGGCCAAAGAAGTACCCTGTTCATCTTTAAACCACAGAAATCTCAGGAATATCATCAGGTTTTCTTCTCTTGTATCATATGCTATTTAAAGGCTCCTCCAAAATCATGAATAAACTATAAAATATAGCCATGCTTCATCTGCCTTCCAGAATCTGCTGGATGCTCACCAGCTTGTGCATGAATGTAACTTCTGAATACCAATTGCAGCCTCTGAGGAAGACAGTCACAAGGACATGACTGCAAGTCTTAGTTTGGACCCTGTGCACCCTTTTTGGTGTCAGGTTAGCACCAAAAATTTAGTTTTTGAGGGCTCTGCAAAAGGTCCTCATCCCTGCATTCATTTGACTCATTGATACAGGGTTATCACCAGTAAAAGAACCATGAGTTTTAATGAAGGCCATTACTTGCAGATTTTCTTTCTCAGACATATATGAGGATATATTGCTATTAGTAACCCATATTTTTTCCCTACATGCCCCAATTTTGAAGACCTGAAATCTCTCCCTATCCATCTCCATAGAGGGAACAAACATTATTCCTGCTGTCTCAGAAAAAGATACATTGAAGACATCTTCTACACACAATAGTTTTTCCCCCAGTTACCTTGAATTTGTCTCCACTAGCATCCTGTAATAGCACAACAGCTTATACTGTATCTCAGCTACTTAAAGAAACTTCCCTCTCTCCCCGACTACTGCCTCCCTCAGCCAAGCTCACCTATTGCCTCCCTATCTGGGCAGCAGAGAAAGAGAAAGCTATACTGACAGTACCCATGAGAGGACCACATGCCTGTCTCTGTGGCCTTCAGCATTTCATGCTGCTTCTTGTTCACTTGTCAATGCCACAGCAGAAGATCTTTGTGGAGTTGCTGCTCGTAGTGTCAGCTGGAACTCTGATGGGGAAGGTCTTGCAGCAACCTAGCTGCAAGTCTTTCCCAGATTGGAAAATGTAGGGGATCCACAATGGGTGGCAAATATTTGTGGCAACCTCAACAGTGCAGCCAGCACCAGGCTTCTGAGGATGCGAGGCACAGATCCTTCCAAAATAGGGTGAATTTTGATGTGGCCACCTCTACATCTTCCTTCTTCCCTGGTGTAGGACTCCATGGAGTTGTTCCTATTGCCTGTCCATAAACTGGAGACTGTACCCAACATAAGTCAGTTTGTCAATGTATTTATATGTGTTTTTAGCTTGAGAGGGAATGCAGTGAGGAAGAGCACCATGCAGCAAAGATCCTACCAAGCACCAACCAAAGCCTTGGTAGCTCTGCGTTTATGCAAAACTGACAAAACTATGTGGGCATCATGGAACACCTCCCAAGAGGCCTGAGGAGCAACCAAAGGTCTGGTCATGCCATTCAGAAGGAGGACTTACATATATGTGTTACGTGCAATTGCTTGCATTAGTAGATGCCATTGCCATGTGCTTATATTATTATATTTTATACTTTCTATTATATAATTTGTAACTTTTCCTAATATTTTAATGACTCAAAAATGTTAAAGATGTGCCAGAAAAAGCCCAAAGAAGACACATTGTGTTACTTCCCCAGAATAGCACAAAGTCTAAATCTGATGGGAAACAAGTAACGTGCTGAGAAATCAAAGAAGACAGGAAAGGGAATAAGAGAGGAAAAAGAGCACCTCTGCTATGAAGACAGGCTGAGAGAGCTGGGGTTACTCAGCCTGGAGAAGAGAAGGCTCCGGGGAGACCTCATAGCAGCTTTTCAATATCTGAAGGGAGCCCACAGGAGAGCTGGAGAGGGACTCTTTGTCAGGAAGCGTAGTGACAGGACAAGGGGTAACGGTTTTAAATCGGAAGAGGGGAGATTTAGATTGGATACTAGAAAGAAATTCTTTACAGTGAGGGTGGTGAGACACTGGAACAGGTTGCCCAGGGAAGTTGTGGATGCTCGTTCCCTGGAACTGTTCAAGACCAGGATGGATGGGGCTTTGAGCAACCTGGTCTAGCGGGAGGTGTCCCTGCCCATGGCAGGGGGGTTGGAACTTCATGATCTTTAAGGACCCTTCCAACTCGAACCATTCTATGATTCTATGAGATACTGATTGCTTTCTCAGCTGTTCCTCCTTACTTGTTCCTTTTAGAATGGAGGAGAATTAGGAAAAAACACAAAGTTAAATACTTAGAGCATCTGGGAAATAATATTCCCGGTATAAAGGCTGGTCTGGGAGACTGAGTAGGTGCTTATGAGGAAGGAAGATAAAATGGATATTGGATCTGATGTCTGCTGGGGAGCAGAGAAGAAGGAAGACAACAGGGACAATGGGTGGAAACAGACATGGCCATTGGCAACAGTTTTATATTCTGACAGTTTCCCAGGCTGCAACATGAAAAGAAAATGTTGTAGTATGGAATATAATTTTACCTTGTTGGAAAGGAGCATTTTAGTCTCAGAACACAGAGACAAGTGGGACTATGAGAACTGCGGTAGAGTTTGTTGAAAATCTGAGACATTAAAAGGTGAATGAGGTGGAGAGATCAAGCTGCGTTTCTAGGGAGCCCCAGCACGTGGCAGAGACACTGAGATGCTTTTGTAGCCCAGTAAAACTGACTGATATATATATCTATAACAGAGACTGCTAGGCAGGATGGGAGGATATTTAGTAGAAAAATGTGTCAGTATTCTGTCAAGTGCTAGATGTTGGTAGATTTGTCATTAAGTAGATTCGCAAAACACATGTTAAGATAACAGAAAAAGCAGTGATTATGCAGGTATATTAAAAAATAGGGATAGTAAAAAGTTCTGAACTGCTTTGTTCTTTTTCTGCCTCAGAACAGAGCAAAGAATTATTTGAGAAGAAGACTTTTTTGCAAAACTCATGAATAAGAATTAATATTAAATTTGTCCAAAGCTTGTGACTTCACATCATAGAGTCCTGGGAACAGCACAGCAGAAAACAACTTAAAATCTGAAATATTCATTATAGCTGATGTTTTTAAAAAAAAAATCTTCTCATTTTTAATGAGGGAATCAAGAGCCCAGGGTTACGATATCATATATTAAGCTTGAGCTGGATAAGCTTGTGCTTGCCTACAAAGAAAATGGGAATCTATTTCCCATTGAGAAAGCAGAAATTAATTCATAATTCTCCCCTCTTCCCCCCCCGCCCCCATTTATTAGTTTTACCACCCAGTAATGGGCAACAAACAACCCCGTGTGACTTGGAGGACTGGTTACTCTGGGAGAGCAGCAAGCAATGAATAGTGAAGGCAGAGATCCAACGTGTAATAGGCTGAAATTGGCTGAAATATGTTCCCATCAAGTATTTCTTGAATACTTATAAATAACAACAAAATACAAAAAACCCTAAACTCCTTCAATCAGTTTGTTAAATAATAATTGCCCATCATTTGGTGAACATACTGTTTGCCATCAACTGTTTGTCTCTCCCTCCCGCTGATGGGAGAGAACTCCGGCTGAGTGGACAGATGTTTCTTTCTGCTAACTTTGACAACACTTGGGTCCATAGTCCTTGACCAGAGGAACTAATTAAGTAATAAAATCAGCTCTTTGTAAGACAGGAAGAAAGAAAGGGTGGAACCACTGAAGAACTTGAGGCACTGATTAACTCACAAGTGTTTCCTGTATAATGCAAATCATTAATGCTTAATGCTCTCTGAGAGTAATAAACCAGAATCGTAAGTATAGCAACAGTATCACGAGTCATATATGAATCCTACAGGACTCTAGAACATCTTTTTTTCTTCATGAATTGTTCGATCCATTAGAAGAATTGTTTTAGCTTCCTATTTGCTAATCTTTACATTCTGATGCTATACATTGCAATGGAACTTAGCTGGCAGGTTCTTTGTAGTGTGGGGAGTGGAGAAATCAAATTAAGAAAATGACCCTCCTTGAGTACTAAAATATGAAAAAACTTGCCAGAATTAGCACAAAGGCAGATTACGATCAGCCTAATACTAAATGAACACTCACTGTATCTTTCCTCTGCCTGTTGAACTACTAATTGATGTGCTTCTGATGAATAAAAGGGCTGGTATTTCAGCCATGAACTCACTTCACCACTGCGGTTTACTGAGAGCCCCAAGCTGCCGAGCTCATTACAGATCCCTTCGCTGAACTGGTTTTACAGGCAATTTTGTGAAGGGGCAGCATCAGAGCTAGCCCACTGATTGGGACTCCATTGGCTCAGCGGGGCTCCAAGAGTTCAGGGGAGAGAGCACAGCACTGAGCTAAAAATATGTCTTTGCCTCTGTAGTGCCAGGAAGATTGCCTGGCTGTGCTAATTGAGAGGGACCTAGAGATCTGGGTGGTATTTTAGGCTAATCTCGAGGTGGGACCTCTGCAGCATGTATGTGGCTCTGAATATAATCTCCTTCGGCACTGTCATTTATACCATTGCAGGCATTTACAATCAGAACCATCCTTGATTGACTCGTGGCTGTTGCTGCACCCTAGACTCATCTTGCAGGAGCGAGGGGGGATGAAGGAAGGTGAAATGGCTGTGCACTGAACTGACTTGTGAAACCGTGTCACAATTTTAGTGCGGCGTTGAAGTTGTAAAATGGGAGAAATTGCCCTGACAGGACCAGGGCTTAGGGCTATCACACAGATGAGTTTCACAACAGAGTGGGATTTCTTAAACCCCCTTTTGTCGGGATTTATTTTTCAGTCCTGCTTTCTTTCTCCCAGTAGTCTCATTTTTAATTCTCTGAACAAACAATGTAGCCCTGATCTCAGCCATTCCCTAGTTTACCTCTGTTTAGAGCACAAAGACCCCATGTTCAAAAACCAGGGTGATCAGAAGAGTCTGTGTTTCTGCTCATCCCACCTGAACTTGTTAAGGTGGAAGGAAATACAGAGAAGAGAAAAAAAGGACGAGCATAAGAAACAGTGACGGACTGACAGCACGACTACAGAAGCAGAAGTTAAAAAAAACTGACAGAAAAGGCTAGAAGAAAAATATTATTATTGGGAAACTGAGCATTTTTGCTTAAATAACACATCGAACTATTTGTTTGTCTGTTTGTTTTAACAGATAGACAGTTTTACAGAGGTATTCCTTTCTTTACTGGTAGGACATATTTCAGCAAAACAGAGAAAAGTAGAATATTTCAGTCCTACAAATTTGATGGGATTTTTTTTTTTTTAGAGCTACTTCATAAAATACCAGCGTGATTGGGTGAGAAATGCCAAATGCTCACTGCATGAAATATCTGTGTCACAGACCAGTCTACTGACTATCAATTACTGGCTGAAATACCTAAAATAAGTTTTATAAGCCTCTTCACATGATGTAGCAACATTTTTATGAAGCTGTTCCACTGGAGATCTTATAGCAGGTATGAATTTAACAATATAATGCAATTGTTGCAAATAAAATGCAATTATCATAAAGTTTAACAAGTTACTTTTGCTGCCCGGGCAGTGCTTTATAAACTTTAGTGGGATCGTTGCTTTGCACAGCATTAGTCCTCCAACCGTGTTTTTGCGGTGACCTTGCCATTGGACACAAATATTAGGCAACTTTCCAGGCACGAGATGAAGGATGAGACCTTACAGCAGCCTTCCAGTACCTAAAGGGGGCCTGGGGAGGGACTCTTTATCAGGGAGTGAAGCGATAGGACAAGGGGTAATAGTTTTAAACTGAATGAGGGGAGACTTAGATTAGGTATAAAGAAGAAATTCTTTACTGTGAGGGTGGTGAGGCACTAGAACAGGTTGCCCAGAGAAAGTTGTGGATGCTCCTTCCCTGGAAGTGTTCAAGACCAGGGGCTTTGAGCAACCTGGGAGGTGTCCCTGCCCATGGCAGGGGGGTTGGAACTAGATGATCTTTAAGGTCCCTTCCAACCCAAACCATTCTATGATTGTGTGATGATGCCCACACCCAAAGCAACATGGAAAATTTTAGGATGTTAAGCCACATTTACAAATAAATAAAAGGAGGATGTTTCTAGGTTATGAAATGGCATCTCTTGTCAGGCTCCTACATCTATATTTAGAAACCCAAACAAAGACTGACCTTTTTAAATGCTGAAGGCACAAATACTTTTTATTTTCCCATTAAGCCCCTGTCCCTAAAGCTCTAACCCTGAAGTACCAGCTGATATGTCACCTCTTTTCCCAGCTGTTGCTATTTATTTCTAGTGCCTTTATGACTAATGTGATTCTAATAAGAACTTAATATAAGTCACTGCTCCAGGTTTAAAATAGTCTTAATTCTGCATAGCTGCTTGAGAACACCTTGCTATAAACCTAGAGGATGTTGGAAAGATTTCATAGTAGAGCAAGAAGCATGACTAAAAGCCTGGAAAGCATTACTGACAGTGTACACAGAAGAAAGGGAAGGTACTCAGTCTAGCTAAATCATATTAAAGCCTAGGTTAAGGGGTGACTTGATCATGTAAGTATCTATATGGGAGCAGAAGGATGGCTGTAGAGGACTCTTCAGTCTAGCAGACAAAAGAATACATGTTACAGTGCACCTGGAAATTCAAACTAGACAGATTCTGACTTAAAAGAAAGGCCTAAATGGTTAAAAGTGATGGCAAGTAACCACTGAAATTGGCTACTGAAGGCTGTGATGGATTTTTCATTCTTGAAAATTCTCCAAATAAAACATGTTTCTAAAGTATACTCCAGTTTAACCACTGCTTTTTGATTTAAAAGAGGAATTAATTCAGAAAAGATCAGAGGCATTCATAGACCTAACACCTATAGTACTTGTTACACCAGTAAAATGTAATACATAACACAGCAGCAGGCCAATCGTTCCATTTTACCGCTCAGCTAATTCTATCCCGAGAGTTTTTGGCAATACTTTATCCAAGGTTTTGCACAAAACCATCACCGATGCAGAACAACAAAAGAGAGTTGCAGGTACATCCTGATTTCACATCTATGGCAGTCAATAGAAAAGAGTCCAGCTGACTTTGGTGGGATTTGGTCCAGGGTCTTATTTAGGATTTGAGAAAACGGAAAAAAAATTGCTTTCTGGCCCTATCTGTAAGCGCGTAAAGGCTTAGAAGATTTCTAAAGGCTTAGAATCCTTCTAATTACCATGGGGTTCATTGTGTCAGCCAGGTAAATTTTTGTGATCTGCTGGGTATAAAGTTGGGGATAAACTTATCTTGGGGATTTCAGCAGAAGAGTTGCAGCCCTACCACTAAAGCTAGAAACTATTTCTGGATTAAGGGTACAAAATGAGTCCTAGAATTTACTGTAAAATGTTTAAAATAATCCTGGGTATGGAAATCTTGCCATTATTCTTTACCAAATGAGGTACAGAATGCACTTTTGCTTCCATTTCTTATTCCCTGGTCACATACGGTGATCCACCAACTTCAAAATTTTGAATATTTTATACTTTTGATTGAATGTCATTCTGAGCTCCAAGTATATAATAATTAATAATCATAGACTCAAATTTCTGGGCTCTGCAAATACATATAATCAATAAGTGAAATTAAGGAAAGGGAAAAAAGCTCACATTTAAAAGCAGGATCTCACAAGTTCTTTCATTCCACTGGAAGTGTAAAGTCTCCTTTTACTGACAAAATCAGAATTTTTTAGATTTCACAGTGTCAACTTTTCCTAGCATGGGGAGACAAGCTGCATTCATACAGTGAATGACCTGATAAATTCCCTTTAAACTTAAAGTCATGCTAAAGTGAGATCTGGACAATAAATTCGAAAGATTCCTAGCTTACAGTGGTAGAAAATAGCATCTTGAATGCATTAGCACGTACAAAGATCGCTTTTTAAACCCGGCTCATTCTCTGCTAATGGGCTCCTGGTGGAATCCAGATGCAAGAGGTATCTCCTATTAATGTTTTCTGGAACAATAAAAAATATAAAGCCCAGTATTTGTTTTGCCATCAGGCCCTGCATTTTTCACCCACCTGAAACACTCACCGCATTTGGAATGCTCAAGAAAGATGGGAAGGAGCCATAAATATTAAGTGATTGTATAATGGTGAGCATGCTGCAGTTCATCTGCAGTAGTGAAGGCAAGACCTGCACATTAAGTTCCCACTCCTGTGAGTTATAGGTCATTTGCTCATTAGTGAAGTGACTAATCCAGTAGTGAAGAGGATGTCTAGTGAAAATAAATTGCATTATAGTACTGACTGCTGTGATGGATTCTTTATATGCTCTTTGTGTTATCGTTCAGAGGACCCCTTTTACCCAACCCTTGGTGTTGCAGCCATGTTATAAGGAATTTTATCAGAGCGAACAGGAGTCTTCGTAAGGCAAGAAACAATAGAACAAGCAGGAAATAAATAATAACTAGATAACCAGGAAACAGCACTAACACAATAGATGTTCAGTCATTAGTTTGAACTGTCACATTTGTCCTGAAATGATCAGAACAACCACAGTGAAGCTGCAGCAGTGAAGTTTACAATAAATCCACGCTTATGCATTTTGAAGGCCACTGCAGGAGAGCTAGAGGAATAAATAGGGAAATCAGGGGCAAAACTTGACGCTGAAAGTAGATGAGCTGGAAAATGTTTTCAAGCATTTAAATTCCTTAAAATTTTCAAAGCA
>VXAK01022457.1:3045-19451 GCA_013399435.1 Arenaria interpres | reverse complement strand
ATGGGGGAGGTTGGGTTTTTTGGACTGGGGGGGATTTATTGGGTTTTTCGGTTGTTGTTGGTTGGGGTTTTTTTTTAGCTAACCTGAGCACTATGTAGAAATACAGAAGCTTCCTGTGCTGGCACTTAAGCCTCTTCAGGAGCCTATTTCACTCATTCTTATTAGGTCCCTCTCTAAGTAACTCTGAATTCTTTGGTAGTACCCAGGTTTCTGTGTTTTAGTTATTGCAGTGTGTAAGCTTGTTGTCTAAACTACACTCCAAAATCTGACCCAACAGAAAACCTAAGTTTACCTGATCATGAGCAAACTATAGTGATTTTAATTTGTATTAGTAATTTATATTAAAAGCACATCCTTCTCACATAGGTAGGTTGATTACATGGTCAGTGAAGAACTTTTATCTGACAGCATAGATTGTTTTTCTTTAGGAGCCTTTATAGTCTTTAGGAGCAACTACTCCAGAAACTCTGGCATTTTAGAATTTTTACTCAATTTTACTTCTACTCATGGCAATACCACGAAGTTTAAAAGGGAGTACACGTGTTTCAGAAGAAAGAAACACACCAGCTGGTGTAAAGTTTAGTATCATAATTGGCACATCTAGGAATTTGAATAGAATCTGACCACAATTTGCAGGAAGCACTTTTAATTAAATATGCTACATCTGCATGTTCAATCAAATGGAATAATAACTAGTAAATTAAATAATTCTGCAGAACTTATGCTCCCTTCTTTAACACAGTTCAGTTCATTATCTTTAGTTAAACGTCTGTTCTGGTATCAAACACAGTGCTACAATGGGCTAGTCTTTCCTCGTTCATCAAATATGACATATTTGTTTGAACTGATGAGACTAAAGGTTCTCAAATTACTGAAAAAAAATTACTTTAGGATCCAAGTGAGAAAGATAATAATAATAAACTTCCATCTTTCTGCACTAATCATAGCTAATTGCTCCATAGGGATAGAATATGAGGATTGCTTTAAAAGAGTTTGGTACTTAGGGTTCAGTCTGTTTTCTACATCACTGCATAGACAATATAGAATATGCTAGAAAGTTGTGCATTTTTTCCTAGATATTTCAGTATGAATGACAAATTATAAAAATTTGAATATCTTGAGAAGATATTATCTTTACACAGAAAAGCTTTTAAGAGGATAATTTACTACCTTTATTTCACCAAGTGAAAGATAGTTCATATGTTCACTTAATGTTTTTTAGTTCACAGTGACCTTCATATTTTTTTCTTGCGAATGTGTTAGCCTGTATTAAGATGATGAATAACCTGATGAAAATGTAAGGTTAATGGGCTTTGCTAAAAAAGGCAAATAGGGAGCTGAGGAATCTTGTTAAATTTTATAAATACAGATAAAGAATTTAATTTAGAATTGAACAGATCTGTTCTTTGGTCATTCCCCTTGACAGGTTTTATTTTTTGCACGCTAAGCTGGTACTTCTCTTCTTCCTCTTTAATAGACAGAAATTCAGCTAACCCTGTGGTTTTTTTTATTAGTCCATTATGTGATATTCTTATAGGCAACAAATAATAAGACTCAAGGGATTAACAACAAGCTCAGAGATCAGTAGCTATCACCAATTTTAGTATAAAATTCTGATTTCTTTTTCTGGTTCAAAGAACTGAAGCAAGCCACCACATTTAGCTGAAGATCTGTCCCTGCAGTTCTGTTCACGGCAACAAGAAGATTATCACTGTATCACAGAAGGCTTGAGGGTGGAAGGGACCTCTGGAGGTCATTTGGTCCACCTCCTCCTGCTCAAGCAGGGCCACCTAGAGTTGGTTGCAAAGGATGATATCCAAATGTTTTTTTAATATCTCCATGGATGGACACTCCACAAACACCCTGGACAATCTATACCACAGTTCAGTCACCCTCCAAGTAAAACAAGTGTTTTATGATTCAAGACAGAATGTCCTGTCTTTCAGTTTGTGCCCATTGCCTCGTCTTGTTACTGGTCACCACTGAAAAGAACCTGGCTCCATCTTCTTTCCATTGTCCCTTCAGGTGTTTATATATATGGATGAGTTTCCTCCTCTTCTTTAAACTAAACAGTAACAGCTCTCTTGGTCTTAAGCATTTACTTTAGCCCCATAGGTAAGGTGCTCTAGTTCCTTAATCGCTTTGGTGGCCCTTTGTTGGACTCTCGCCAGTATGTCTGTGTCTGTCTCATACTGGAGAGCCCGGGATGAGACACCACGCTCTAGGTGTGACCTCACTCATGCTGAGTAGAGGGGAAGGATCTCCTCCCTTGACATGCGGGCAGTGCTTTGCCTAATATAGCCCAGAAGGCTGTTGGCCTTCTTTGCCACAAAGATGCATTGCTGTCTGATGGGCAACTTGTTATCCACCAGGACCCCCAGGTCATTGTCTGCAAAGCTGCTTTTCAGCTTGTTGGCCCCTCAGTGTGTACTGTGTACTGGTGCACAGTGTGTACTTCCCAAGGGCAGAGGCAGGGATTTGCACTTTCCCTTGATGAATTTCATAAGGTTCCTGGTCAGCCCATTTCTCCAGCCTGTTGGGGTCCCTTTGGATGGCAGCACACCCACCTGGTGTATCAGCCACTCCTCCCAGTTTTGTGTCATCAGCAAACTTGGTGAGGGTGCACTCTGCCCCACCATTCAGATAATTCATGACAATGTTGAAGAGAATCAGACTGGTATTGGCTCCAGGGGTACACTGATAGTGGCCTCCAGCTAGGCCTTTTGTCACTGATCACCATCCTCTGGGCCCAGCTGTTTAGCCAGTTTTCAACCTAGCTCACATACATTGCATACATAACTTAAAAGCTACACAGCTTTTTAGATCTGCAGAAAAAAACTCTAGAGGTGCAGACTTCCGGGGAAACATCACAAAATTCTGAAAGATCTAGGCAAGATGTGTCTACTAAACCACTGAGTTTTTGTACGTAGAGTCCTAGTAAATATAAAAGATCAAATTAAAAGTACAAAAATTACATACTCACCCACTAGAAATAAAGCAACTTTATCTTTAGAGCTGAATTCTGCTTGTTGCCTTAGGTTCAGAAATTTACGTAGCCTCTTCTTTAGTTTGTATATGCAGCACAAACCAGATTTGCATTCTGGGGACAGAAGCAGATTCAGCACAAGTGTGAGGAGTATCACTTCAATTCACAGGGCATTTCACCCACCAATGAATGCAACTAGTTCATCTCTGTTAAGTGCCTTCTCATTTGAACTTATTTCTGTGCTGTGTATACGTGCGCTCTGTCGGCAACTGTATACAAAATCAAGCAAAACTGAGTGAACTAAAATAGTAGTACAAGCTAAAGACTGCTTTTCTGTTTGCCGTTTACAGTGTGTAATGCAAAGGACTTCAACTCTTACTGAAGCTTGTGTGGGCTACCATCTTTTAAATATTCAACTGTATGCATTGTTGCAGCCCTTTGAGACAATATTGTATAAAGCCCGTACAATATTTCTCTTCCATACAGAATAAACATAAATGGAGCGAAGGAGAATTTTAATTATGAGATATCGTTATCCTTCATCTGCCTATTCATGATTACTGAAAAACACTATATTGCATTTGAAAAAAAAGAATCTGATATTATACTTAAAGATTACTACACTAAAAAACACAGAGGAGTATTGTTCTTGCAACATTTGACAAAGTATGGGAAAGGGAAACTCAAATGAAATTAACCACCTTTTCTGTCTTTTTAATTTAATAAAATTTGCAAGCTTCTAGATAAAGCTATTAGTTTCAATTTGCCCACTAACTCATGCACAGAAAGGGAATTTTTTAGAGCGTTAAACAACCTTGTCAATTAGAAGTTTAATGAATTAAGATGAACTGAGAGACATTCTTAACTGGCATTTGTTGATAAAGAAGTAGCTAGATTTCTTGAAATTGCAAGGATCACTAATGAGTACCCTGTTAGAACTAATTTGTTTATTTAAGGCCAAACTGTGACTTGTGGCCCTGATGTCCTCTGGAAGTTACAGTGAATATCCCTGAGCAAAACTTTAAATTATGGTGTGTGATGCGACATAGTAAAACTTCAGTAGGTATATGAAATTAGCTAAATCTAGATGAGATTCCTTTGGTTTTTTCCTAAAGCATGTTTAATCAAAATGTTTACCAAGCACCTTTGCTAGGCAAAAAAAGTATGTATTCTAGTGTCAGTTGTATAAATACATTGTATTTTAGTGCTTTAGAACATGCGCTTATTGCTTTTACAATTTCTCTTTGCTAATTGTGACATTATCTTGCACTCTTCCTGCAGATGTAAATGAATGTGAAGCCGAGCCCTGCAAGAATGGTGGAATCTGTACAGATCTCGTTGCCAACTATTCCTGTGAATGTCCAGGTGAATTTATGGGAAGAAACTGCCAACAGAGTAAGTTTTGCATGTTTTCACATCTATTTTTCAAAATAAATATTTTCTTTTGCAGAAACAACTATAGTATACTATGGAAATATTACTGTAGTCTACAAATACATAATGCCCAAAATAGCCATCTTAGTCTTTTCAAAATGGACAAAATCAAAGAAAGCAAATCTGTCATGCATTCAAGTAAAGCATCTGATGTGATGGAAGCATTTGCAAAAATGCAAAATTATTACGTAAGAATCAAACATGAAGAAGTAAATAGTGTGAAGTAGAAAAATACAAAAACTAATTCAGGCTAAGATTTCATCTCGCCAAGTATTCTATCTTCAACAGTAATTCTTAGAAGATATCAACAAGTGCAAGAGCAAAAAAGGCAAAAGGCTATGAAAGACTATGTAGTCTTAAATACCAAAAAAAAAAAAAAACAACAAACAAACCAAAAAAAGAATAAACTGCTATGGTACAAAATGCAATATACCTTAACAATTATAATAGATGTTAGAGGCTCATGGATTTGAAATAACGCAGAGAAGAAAGCCTGTGTGTTTTAGTCAAAGGATGCTAATATGATGGTGGTGTGGAAATAGCTAATATACTCCCAAGATATGTCAAGCCTGGTACCTTAAAGAGAAAAAGGAAAATATTTGTGTATTAACATTTGTAGTATTAGATATTACATTCAAAATACCTGAAATACTGGAGTTACCCACATTCAAGAAAGGAGAAGGCAGATCTGCTACGTATAGCAGAAAAATAAAATAAAAAGTGTAAGAAGTTGGATCCTAAATAAATGAAACCATAACAAAGTTAAAGAATAGGATTAATTTCTCATTGTTCACATTGTGTATGCATGGGGAGGAAGAAGCGAGAGGAAAACAACATGGACCAATAACCACAAATGACAGGCTGGGAATTTTTTCAAGTAGCCACAGTGAATTCCCAGAATAATATATGCATCAGGCCAAAGATTTGAGGCATCCATCATAATGTATATATAATTCCAGAGGGAAATCAAAGATTATGTTTTGCTTTGAGAAATTTTGCAGGCCTATACGGCTACCTATATACCTATACCTTTTTTTGTTAAAAAATGAACATCTATTGAAGTTTTTTGTAAAAGTTGCTGGTGAAACACTTTATGTATTTCCTTCTAAGATGCGATTGAATTACCTTTTGGAATTTTACCAGGAATCTCATCCATCTCTTCACAGTTTATCCCTTCTGTTTTTTTGGCTGAATTATGAACATTGTTCAGATAATAGATCACATAAGACTGATCTCCTGTTTTGCTAGAAATGGGGTAGTCAGAGCTATTGAAGTGATCGTTGTGTTTTCTGGATCATTATCTGCCATTTCATATTTCTTCTTATACATGTAATTATATGTAAATATAAATTTTCTGTGTGAAGTTGTATATATTATATATTATACTGGATTTTGCTTTATGTTTATGCACATACATACATACAGATCTGTGGTTTGGAGAGCATATAATGAAATGTATATGTGTACAAAAAATTTAAATTTACTGTATGTTGAAATAGTGAAATGATTCTGCTAATGTCAATTACTGAATTGTAAAATAGGTTGCCTACAGTCTGGCTTTCTGGGTCATGCTTGGGGGATTTGCACTGGTAAGTCAAATCACCTAGTCCCACAATCTTCCTGGAGATGCTTCTGTAGATAAAAGCTCACCACTGTGACCCAGGACTCCATTATCCACCCATAGGAAAGAACACTAAGGAATTTGAAAGGGTAATTCTGTTCAGTGTTGGAGATTTTTTATAATTATGATAAGGGTCTATACAACAGTCAAATTGCTTTGCTTTAGAGATCAAGGACAATGCGTTTTAAAATGTGCATTGCAGTAACTGTTACTTTGCTAGCTGCAAAGTGTGCATGGCGTGGTAAGTGGGAGGCATGGCAATGCAGCACCAGAGTGCAGTGGTTAAAAGCTTCTGTTCTCTACTTCCTCTGGGGAGGGACCCACACATGGAGGTACCACCAATACGATGTCTGCAGGATAGTGTCATGGGAGGAGTGTAAAATCAGAGGTGCTTTGAACACATAAGACAAAACCGATCTATTACTTAAATCAGTAACTGGAAAATGCTACACAATGTAGATATTTGAATACTTCCATTACGCCACTCTTAATACTCATGTTATTCGATGAAGCGTGTGAAGAGTGATCAATTAATAACATATAATTAAGGATGGGAATAACGTTTGTACTGACTGTAATCACTGAACCACTCCCGTTCAGGAAAGCCAATGAATTCTTCTGGGCACAGTTCACAAACTTTTAGCATTCGTCTACTTTTGAGCTACTTTTAGTACAGCTAGCATTAAAATGGTAACTTTTCTTTTTATACCACCAGTATAATTGTGCACTATATTGGTTCCTATAGCTGGGCTTGTAAATATACTTTTTTTTCCATGAGAAGTTCAGTTTTATATCATCATACCTAATTATGTAATTACAAGTAGTAATTACACATTCTAATTACACCATTAGAGTTTTACACATATTTACAGTAATCATGTAATTAAATACTGTTACACTAATTATGTAAATTACTGATTGCTGTCTCAGAATTACCTTACGCGGCTCAAAGATTGCTACACCACAGAATAGGTGAAATATCCTAGAACAAGGGGGAAAAAAAAGAAGCAAAAATACATCACACAGTCCGTTCTCCTTTCATTGCAAGTTTGTTTTCTGGGATGCATTTTATTATAGTATATCTAATTTGGTATATCCCAAATACCAATGCTTTGTAAATGTTACTCATCAGCTTGAGTAGTTTATGTCTGTTTTTCCTAATGCTCTAAGTTTTCTCTGTTTTTTTATTCCACTGTTTAATCTCACTGTAATTAAAATCTCTTAGCTAATCTCCTAAAGAATTCCCTTCCATTTTATCTCATGTGTAGCTCTTCCCATGTGTGAGACAAATGTTATATTACACCCAGGTCCTGCAAGCCTTGAGGGACACCCACCCAAAATCCATCTGACTAGTCCCGAAGGCCTGCTAATAACTAGTGCAGCTGAAGTAAGAGAGAAAGGCTTGTCTGGAACTGAGGACTAAAATAGCACTAAAAATGGTAATGAACTTAGAACCATATTTGGAGCATCTTGATGATGTTATGAGTCTCCTTCTGGCAAGGTTGAGGTTTGGAGTTACTTTCTAAGGGCTCAGCTGCAAAGGTCTCAGAAGAGATGGAGGTGATCTCCTAGCCAGCTGATGTGCTTCAGTCCCATCAATGCTTCTGCTGCTTTGTGGCCGCCTTCTGTTGTACTTGTGTATCCTTCTTATTTGAAACTCTGGCCTGGCCTCTTGGTTTTTTTTCTGGAGAACCTTAAATCCAGTCTTCTTTTTTTTCTTATTAGCTACTGCTGTAGTTAGCTATTCAGGCATAATTGATACTTAAACCAGCTGCTTCTCATTGCTGGAAAGCAAAAGGATGAGGTCAAAAAAATGTGGAGTGCAAGAGCACTGATGACTTCATAATATATTGAATTGATCTGGAATAAGCTTATCAACCTATTAAGAGATATTTCACTGGTCATCTGGTATTTACAATGTTTCCCTGCAGATGTTTAGTAAACACAGAATGCAAAGAGAGCACCTCTTCCCATCCTCTGAAAGCAAAAGCTAAACTAGATGAATTCCATATTACTTTCCAGATTTCTTAAGGCCTCAATATTTCCATTATGAAGTTGCATCTCTTTCTGTTCTTGCTCTCGCTGAACCTATTTCTTGCTTCTGTGCTGAATTTAAGCTATCAATTATGATTACCCCCATAACAGCTTTCCTTAATCTTGGAGTCTATAAATAAGTCCTGCTTCCAAGACAGATTCTCCTGGGGTTGAAATTTTTGCTTTCTGGATCACGAAATTCTCTTGTGGGCAACAGAAAGCCACTTTTGTCAGTGTCAGACTGTTTGCATTATACAGTACAAATCTGTATTGTCAAAATCTCCCATGAGCAACATGGACTGTGAACTGCAATAATTTGTGAGGAGTTCCACAGGTAATTTTTGTTCACTTTTTTATTAATCTAGCAGATTGTGTGATACAGTCGGCATGTTTCAATTTCATCATTGTGCATTTTGGAGCTGTATTTTGCTGATTGCCAGAAGTTGCTGCCATTAAAGCATATGGCAAATTTTCTTATGCTTTTTCTTTAAGGATATAGATCAAATTAGTCACCATAAATAATTTTTACATATGCTACAGCCACTTCACCTCCTTTTTTTGTGTATTCAACATCCCCATATGTAGGAGGACTGCATTCAGAGCAAGTGCACCAATTTGGTTTGTCTAGCATCTCAGAAATCCTGCTAAGCAGTGTACCTTCACATTAGTTTCATTTGTTTCATATAGTTTATGTTTTAATACACTAATGTGTTTATATTGCACTAGGTTGTCTTCTGCCTTGCTCTCTGGGGAAATCAATTTTTTATTTAAATAAAAATGCCCCTTCTTTCAGTGTCATTTTTAGTTAAAAATTATCTAGAGATCTGACAGATCTAGACATAATGAGACTTTCAAGACTTCTGCTTACATGCAATCTTATACTCCCAGGCTAGATGATGTCGTCCAAAATGTTCTGATGTGCTGTGATTTTAGAATTTACTTTCCCTCCAGATTGTTCCCAGGACTACCTGCAACTTGCATGATCTGTAGTGCAGGAGAAATAAGCAGTTTCACAGTATTTTTTTGAAAATACTATATTGGGTTTTTTGATGTCTTGTGTATTTCACTTATAACTGTGTTTTCAAGGCAGTGTCCTCATTTGCTGGGTCTTTTTGGCTTCAGTTCCTTGTCCTTTGAATTCCTCTGCCTGATGCTCAGTCTTGAGTGAGCCTTGGGTATCTCTGTCTTCTCCAGCTCCAGCTCTTACCAGCCACAGCTCATCAGGGTTCAGGGTTCAGGGCTTTAAGCTTAGCTTTAGAAAAATCCTACATAAAACAAACATCATAGGATAAGGGCATAAAAAGTGCACAGGCAAAATAAAACAATTTATGAAACAGGTAAAAGCTGTGTTTTTCGGGGAAAGCTTTAAGTCTGGCTAAAATTAGTCTTCTAAGAAGTCTGTGTTTTCAAATTACGAATAAGAATCAGAATTTAAACATTTTCTTAAGTTAAGAAACCTGGTAATAGGCTTTCTGGTGAATTCAGCTCATGAAAATGCCCTATTGAAATTAAGCTGTTAAACACTGGACTGTTGTTGAATGGCAAACATGATCACATCCATACCTAACTTGCAGATTACCTGCAGGGGAACCTAGATTTTCATACATGAGATTTTTCATGCACCTCCAATTGGCACTATGTTCTACCTTAAGGCTTGTAGTGAGCCACTGGGAAACACTTTTCTTGACAGCAATCAACATGGACCTGAGGTCTCTAAACTACTGATTGCTATTAAAATCTGTTTGAATGAGATTCAGGAGAACCTAGCTTTCCCTAGAGCTCAAAATATGTTTGGTAAATTCTGTGAATAACCCGGTATAAAGTTTGGTTTTAAGACTATTCTTGATTGTTTTGAATATCTGTCAGTTTTATGATCTGACATACTGGTGTTATAGAAAAAGTAGCAAATTTCTGCAAAAAAAAATAATGGCCAAACATACTTTATTTTGTGTTCTTGAAATTGCTGTATGGTTCAAGATGTCAATGTTTTATGTTATTAACTTTTCAGAAAGAGTTTAAATAAATGGTAAAAGGCTAAATGTATAAGTACTAAGGGTGATGCTTTATATGCATTTTTAACTATTTCAGCTAATCATGGGCAGAAAACAATTTCTATATTTGCATTGAGCAGTACCCATCTCAAATCTCTTGCTAAAACTAATGAGGTTTGCTGAAGCTACACCGTTCTGGGAGTATTGTTTGGCTGGCATTTCTGTGTAGTGTATTCATATGAAGTACAAAGAGGCAGAAAATGCTATAAAAGTGACAGAACATTGCTAAAATTGAAATGTTCTCCCAGGCATTTCTGTGACCTAGTGAGAAATACTAATCAAACTCTAACACTTCTAATATTGAGTCTTCAAACCACAAAACATACTCTGTCCCTTCTGCTGCAGACCTTTGTCCAGGTATCCCGTGTAAGATGCAAAGGTGTGCACAATTAGGCTCAACAGATCAGAACTGTAGTTCTTCCTTGCAGTACAATAGGAAAATGAGACTGATCTCTGAGTGTTTGATGTTGAAACAAAGTCCTCAGCCCTGTGCCTTTGGGTACATTTTCATCTCACTTCAGTTGTACTGTACAGCAAAGTCTTGCTTTGAAAATTCATTTCTCAATATCTCATTTTGATTAGGCAGTAGAGGATACAGTCTTTACTCAGACACCTGACAGAAACTCATTGTAAAATATTCAGACAAGCCCTTAGGACTCAACAGGCATATTTTACACATTTATGACTCGTCTAGTGCAATAGTAGCTTTTGGGTTGTGTCAATAACTACAGTATTAACTCAACCCTATTTTCAGACATCTACAACTTGACTTTGTAACACCTCATTTTAGCTTGAATTACCTTGTTGTTATGACTTTCTTGCCATGTTTTCGTGCTTAAACCTATTGAGATGCTTTTCTTAGGCATTGTGTCATTCTTGACTCGTGGTGCCCCCCAATTACGCTCAGTAAAGGGCAGGAAGATTGCAATGGGGTCAGGGATTGTTTCTCCTACCTACCTTCCACCTGTCTGTTCTTCCTACCAAGGGAGCAATACAACTCTGCCTTTTCAGTATAGACATTCACACAAAGTGGAGGAGAAAAAATACTTATCTTATAAATGTAATTCACTGTTCCTGTGTTGGAAGAACTTTTATGTCCATTTTTATGCATGGCAAAGCCTATGACAATGCATATTTCAGCATTTCTATGGCTTAAAAGAAAAATTACAGCACACCGTTATTCTCAAAGTAGCCTCTATAGCTCTTAAGTTCCTCGTCTGGTCAATAATGCACATTCTTTTTTATGTTCTCACAGAAATGAAATATAATTTGTAGGTAAGGGATTGGTACTATGAAAGAAGTAAAAGCCAGACTGTAGCCAGTAGAAGTGAGCTGAAAACAAATCACCAGTTATTATGACCAAAAAAAAATCCTTAAAGTATGGAAAAACACCTTCAATAAAAACACTAATGATTATAAATATATGGAAAGAACAATTTACAACTGTAGTAGGCTCAACAAAGTTCCCAATAGCCAAGTCACAGAACCATTTTTTCTGTTTCAGCTACTAGTCCAATTGGAAAACACTTTATTTCAAGCCTTAGTATTCCTAAGATATAGGCCATTTATTTCAAAATAGATTAGTTGTGGAGAGTGGCGTACTGTCTGAGTCAGATGGGTCTAGTCTGCTCCTACCCTTTGGTGGACACAGAAATGAGCAATGAGAGGAAAATAATTTTTAGAGCCATATAAACTCCCCATAATGAAACTGCCTTGAGATTTGCAGTAGTAACAAACCAAGCAGAGTAGCAATAAGGGCAAATATGGCATAAACCTTGCAAAAGTTGGAGGTTTGAAACTTGATTCACATTTTGGAGATTCATTTGGATTCAGAATTCAAGCCAAGCTGTGAAAGATGAAAATCCATGTGAACTAAAGAGAAAATGGAACAAACCATGGTTACATGAGCCCTAGATGAACTAAAAATCTCCATGCTTGGCACAGATCCCACCTGCAGTTTTCAGAAGGAGAAGGAAATGTAATATGTTCAGTGATGAACTTCCTGCTGAGGCAAAATTCACAGCTCCTGCTGCTTTAGACAGACGGAGAGTCCAGCAAAGCTCCTGTTCCAGGCATGGGTGCAGCGATGTGTAAGATACGTAGGAAGGGAATGAGCAGTGCTCGTAGGTTACATCTATCTTAGTCCCTGAGCACCACCATGCTCATTTGTTGCATGCCATTAGATGATCCGACGACTTACAAGAAATTCAAACTATCTCCAGCATCTCACCGTTTGTTGTGTTAAAAGGAAAAGCTGCTTGTAGTTCATCACAACTTAGTCTGCTTTCTAGCCTCTTCAGGGTTCAGCGCAGGAACCGGCAGTCATTCCTTGCCTGTGCGATCAGAGGCACATGGCATCCTCAGTGGCTGCTGGCAGCTGCACAGGCAGTGGCCATCAGCCTGGGACCCACCGTGTGTGGATGCACCCTGGCAGCTTGGAAGATCAGCAGCCACAGTGCTAGTTACTCAGGGCTGTCAGTGCTTCAAAATAAATGAGGAGGTGAACAGATACGAAAAATTCTGCGGCACCACAATACTGGGAGAGAAAGGCTTCATGTCTTTCTGCCATGCACATAAATTGGGAGTCAGAAGGGTGGGAGTGAATTTTTGAAAGGAAGTAGAGTTAAAACTTTAAAAACTCACAAGTTTGTCAAGCAAAGCTGATGGAATTACTCTTAATTTGACCCCTTTTCCTTTGTATCAGTGATTTTTTTCTAGTAGTAATGCTAAATGTAATTTTACCAGCTCTTGGATTGATATAATTACTTTGAGATTTTTTTTACAGGAAGGTATCACACAAAACTTTTACCCTTTGAAACTGATGGACAGAATAATATCCATTACTGATACAGCAAAATTTGGTAGAGTTGCCCCATAAATATGATTTTCCTTTGTTGGTAAATCTGTACAGTTGATGCTAACATCACATGCATTCACTGAAGATCAATTTCAGTGTGTAGTTTGTAATATTGTATCTATTGTTATTCTAAGAATATCAATTCCCATTTATGCTCCTATTGCTGAGACCTAATTTTGTACTTACTCTGTTCCTATTTTTATGCAATTTACTTTTATCCATCCATGTTTTGAAATTTCATCCTAGGTGTGGCATAAAAAGTACCAATGTTTTAACTAAGTACATCAAAATTCGAGAGAAAAATTTGCTGGGAAAAATTATCCAGTATTTTTTTAACTTTGAAAGCAAATTCTTATATTGACCATGTACAAATACAATTCTTTCTTTTTCTTCAGTGTTTCTAAAGAGTGTCCTTTCTTTTCTGGACAGCAGCAAAACATCTGTGTAGTAACTATGCTGTGATTACTGAAACCTCTTCCTCTTCTTTTTCTTACCTTCTGGTCCTTCCAAAATTTTTTCCACAATACCTTTAGCTTTTCCGTCAGGTGTGAATTTGCGTGAGTATCGGGTTTTGTTCACTTTTAGGCAGAGGAAGGTTTTTCCTTGATAAAAAGTGTCAGGTGGAAAATCCTCAAGAGTTTAATTCCTTTGCCAAAGCACATGATGGAATCCATTCAACCTTTTCTCCTCTCTGCTGAAGGTGGTTGTGGATCTCCCACTGAGTTCTCTGCAGGCAAGATGAGGCACAAGTAACATTATGCCCTTTAGAAGCTGTGCTTGAGTCTTAGACGTACAAATATAACAGTTGTAAATTAAATATAATTTATTAATAAAGTATAGTGTGTTTGTCCCCTTCACCTGTGAAGTTAAATTTCTCCCTCATTAATTGCACATTGATTTAAAGATGTAAATTTTTGATGCTGTTTATTACAAGTATTTAGTGATAGAGAATCCTAATATGAAACACGTTAATATAGTTTAAAAGTGGGGTTTGATTCAATATGGAAAGCCTAATTGTTAGTCACCACCTAGCCAAGTGACGTCTGTGTCACCGTGTCTGCAAAGTACAAGGAGAAGTAGATCCCAGGGAATTCACCAAGACAGGTTGCTGAGTAGGGAGCTGTATCAGTAAGCCAGTGTGAAAAATTGGGGAAAAATGTAATTTTTTGTGAACAGCAAAAATTGCACCTGCCTGCAGTGCCCTTGTGTAAGGGTCGTAGTGCAGAAGAGTGTTTTCTCTTGGGAAAGAAGAGATGTCACTGACTGTTCTATGACTGAAGAAGAGGCCTGAGGAAAAGCAGATTCTGGTCTCTGATGTAATTGGCATCTTTTACGCATTACGGAGCACCTTCAGCAGACAGTGTGAGAGTCACAACCTATTCCCAGTATGCCAGGGGCTGGGTTGTGAATAGCGTGATTTCAGATTTGATCAGATAAGGAAGGAATTTCATTTTCTTATAAGTAGATATTAGTCTTGTTCACTTGAACTTTACAATTCCTCAAGGACATCTATATCTTCAGCTCAAGCTGCTCCATTTTGCAAACTGCAGTTCATTCTTATTCGTGTTGTTAGATGCAAAGGCATGCCTACTGAAGAGATACTGTAGTTACGTGTACACATTCTTCCTTCGTGTGAATTTTGCTGAGATTAGGTGCCTTTTCACAGGACAAGAAGTTGAAACAAGTTCCCCTGCTCTGTCGATCTTACTGCAGTTACATTAGCAGATCAGCATCCAACATTGCAATGTTGTGGGCCATGATAAGCCAAAAGGATTTGAAGTCCTAAGAAAGTTTACATGTGGAGGCTTAGACAAGAAAGGCGTTAAGAAGTTTCCAGGGTCATGTGAGCTTTTTGTATTGGCACTGAGGGCATGGGAGGAAGAAGGAATATGGAGAATTTGAACTGAGATGTGTAAATTTTCATAACATAATTTTTTTTAATAAGTCATTATGGCTAAATAATAGCATAGTTTAGTGCTATTGCTAATTTACTGAATCAAACAACTTGGCTATGGTAATTGCACACTGTAATTTTGTGATATGCAACTTTATTTGGAATTTCTTAATACAGACATTTTCAGCACAGTGGGGTCTCCTGGCTCTTACTCAGTCACCAGAGTGTAATACATCAAAATGAATTTGTAAACAGAGCTGTGTTCTTTATGTATTACTGACGGGTAGCTTCCAATTTCACTTTTTTACAACATTTTGTGAATAGTTCTCTTTACATAGTTATAAGTGAAAGTTATTAAGTCAACCTATATCTTTTCAAATGTCTAGGTATTTTGTAAATAAGCTGAGAAGATTTTATCCACAATAAATTCATATATTTATTTATGCTTTATTTATGAAAGGAAGATGTTGAAATGAAAAAGTCACAGCTATCTAATGGCTTCATTGATCATGTTTATTTTGGAGGAATTTCAGGAAAAGAAATATTATTTCTTAGTTTTTGAGCTTAGAAACACAACTCTCTTCTCAGTAATCCCCTAACAAACTTTGTTGTGGTTTCTTTTTTTTTTTTTTTACTGTGTGACACCAAATCATTGGATAATTAGGTTTCCTACAGAATACCAAGTAAAGAGCCTATAGGCGATATTAAAAGGAGATGCCTTCTGAAATAGTAGCTTTTTAAAGTCTAGATTCTATTCTTAATTCAACTGCTATACTTACTCATTATGTATGCAGTGTGTTTTCTAAGAGAGTTGTTTTTAAATAGACTATTTACATGAATAACATAATGAATTCTTAGCTAAATTTCACTACCATTTTTTTGGTAATTTCTTAAAAACATTAAAAAAACATTATATTGGGTCAGATAGTTCAACAGCCTAGTTGGCTTACCATCACGTCTCTGACTGCGGTAACAACAAACATCATTTCCAGGAAAGAATGTAGGCTTGGGCAATTTCTGTCATTTGTTCCCCTCATATCTCCTCCAGATCCACAGTTCCGGTAGGAATATTAGAGGGTACACCCCTGGTCAGTCTCTTTAGTATCATCTGTGCCTATTGTGCCTGAATTTGTCCAATTCCTTTTTGAAACTGTTAATCTTGTGTCTGCCTCTAGAAGGCTCCAGATGATCAGTGCCCGCTGTGGAAAGAAACACTTTCTTTGACATGTGTCAAGTGAGTTCCTGTGAATTTCAGTGAGTGCTCTCTACTTTCGGTAATGTAGATGTGATAAACAGTACTGTATTCATCTCGTCTATATTTATGCAAANGGACTGCCATTTACAGAAGACATGTTGGCTCTTTTCCAACAAATTGTTTTTATCCTGTTATTTAGTGATCATAACTATAGACTCAACAGTTTACAAGAAGCGAATGTAGACTCATGTGCCTGTAGTTCCCACAATGCACCTTAGACCTGTTTTTTGTAGATGGAAGTGGAGCACTGATCTATTGGTGCAGTTCTGAAGTC
>VXAK01022456.1:22331-44690 GCA_013399435.1 Arenaria interpres | reverse complement strand
GTGAAAAATTAAAATGTGAAAATAAATAGTTAAATCTAAAGAGCAATTAGTTTTCCTGTTGGCTTAATGGTCTCAGAAAAAGGAACCAAATGCAGTCCAAATGCATTCTGGGCTGTAACTGATGCAGGCTTTGTCTAAAGTGGCCCATGGAGCAATTTTAATGGTCCTGCTGATTTCTTAGACTAGATACTGTAAGACATATGGACTCTGACAGAACTGAAGGTTGTTTACTTTTCTCTTTCTTATTTAAACATTCCCCACCATCCCAACTTTTGATGATTTTGGCGAGCTGAAGTTGAAAAACTGAAGGAATATTTCTCTTAATATTGAATGTTTTACAGATTTCTAACATAAAAAAACAGCTCTAGGTGGTCGAAAATGTTTTTTTGAGAACTCCAGAAATGTTGAGTTTCTTTTGGCAGAATTCAGAAGAAAGCCTCTTCAAAAGCTGTTCCACTTCCGTTGCTGGTATGCTTCATGTGTTTCAGCTTCGGTTGTTGCAGACAAAGATATTTGGGTGATATTTCTACCCTTATGTGAACTCCTGCTTCCTGTGTGAGATCATTGTGGCCAAAGTGACTTGATTCTTCTGCTGTTTTGTTTCTTCCTTGGCTATGGCTACTGGTGGGATTTGTAATCTTCATCTTGCTGAGTTGAACGTCTTGTTACAATATAAATCATGATTTTGTAGTTACAGTGCTATTTGTAGGCTTCATCTGTAATGTACCATCTCTCTTTTTTGTTGTTTCTGCTTTACCCCTTTGGTGACGTGACTGGACTTTGTAGGTATTTAGTCCCTGTGATGGATAAACTGAGGATGTAATCTCCGGTAATTAAGCGAGGGAGTTATTTATAGCACACGTTTGCACTATAAATGTTTATCTGCACAAGGGACACTGCAGGAAATGAAAGCTGTTGACCAAAGGTGTGGCTGTCAGGATATACAGTCCTCTGTTGATAAATTGGCTTTAGATAGCCTAAAGTGAGACTTAACAAAGTGCCTGGGTCACATCTGAAATACAACAACTGCACTAGTACCTCATCATGCAGTTCTCGTCCCCAAAACTTCCTGAGCTTCCTGGGAGTGCTGGCAGGATGTGCCGTGCAGGGGGCACCTGGGCTCTGCCCCGCAGACTCCAGCTACCCCCTCTCTGCTGGACCCGGCGTGTGTGTGGTGGCAGCAGTTTGGCTCTGCAGAGAGAGAACAGTATGTGTGTTGGTATTGATTTACTAAAACATTTCAGATTCCAGCTGAAAGATAAAGGACTCGCGGATAATGCAATAGTGCAGTTACAAATGGGTATGCTTTATTCTAAAAGTTGTACCTACTTTATGTAAAACTTTCTTGAGCTCTCCTAGTTAAAAACAGAAGCTTTAAAAAAACACACACCAACAACAAAATCAGCAACAGTTACAAACTAAGATAGTTCTTGGTTTTCTAGAAACAAATCATTGAAATTTCCTTTCCAACAATACTTCTGAAGCACAGATAAAATGGCTTCCTGTCCCAGGGTTTCCTGTATCCATGGCAACCTGACTTTAACCACTTCTTCCTTAGTTTCCTGAGTGAACAGTTGCAAATCCTGGGGCAAAATGTGAGCACTTCAGTATGCAGCAGTACTGCCTTTACAAAGGTTTCACAAATGAATGTAGTCGGTCAGCTTGTAACTTAGCCCAGTGAACTGCAAAACCACAAGATAACAGAAATAATGAACTTCAGATTTGGGGTAAGGAATTGTTTTTATTTATTTTGAATGTAATTCAACTTTATAAAAGTAAAATTCAAATTATAAATGAGTCTCCAGTGAAAATAAACTTGTTTCCAGCCGGCATTTCTACTTGAATTGAAACATTTCCTAGTCATTCTTAACTATAAAAAATAGTTAATAAGCAGTATTTTGAATTTACTAGAAGCCACTATTTCGGCAGCTTAGTTGCTTTCATGTTGCAACCACTTAAATATATTCTGGCTAGGCTGGCAGTACATTTGTTTAGTTGTTTATTGACTTTGGAAAGTTTTTCAGTGTAGTTTAAACTTCATAAGTTTTATTTTTAACCCACTTATTTCGAAGTGGTTTATCGAAGGACAATATATAGAATATATAGAATACCAATCTTGAGAGCGATGCTTGTATTTTAAACAACTGTACACGTAGAATCTTTAAACATTCAAATTAATAATATTTATAAACTTCTTTTTATCTCTACTAGCAAAGTCAGAGATGAGTGAGAAGCCCAAAGACAGGGATATGTGTGGTCTGCAAAGTTCTCCACCCTGCCTGGGAGCATTCCTGTATATCCTTAATTGTTTTCTTTTGTTGCTGCTCCAGAAGGAGGCTCTTGGCTGTCCAGCTGCTTGCCAGCTCTGCACAGGGAGACAAGTTAGCTGTCGTAATTTAGGGCTTTCAAGCATCCCGCGGAACTTTCCAAAAACGACAATTCTTGTGTACCTCAGTGGGAATAATATATCACGTGTTACTCCAAATGAACTGAGAGGCCTTCAGAAGCTTGCTGCACTCCACATGGATAACTCCAGTATTCTGTATGTACACCCAAAAGCTTTTGTGGAACTCTCCAAACTGTACTACTTGCATCTAAATAACAATAATATTAAACGCCTGGATCCAGGAATCTTTCAAGGTCTTTCCAATCTTCATTGTTTATACCTTCAGAATAATCAAATAGCTTTTGTTCCCAGGGGATTATTTAGTGATCTCCTTTCTGTTAGATATTTAACACTTCAAAGAAATCGTCTCAGTGTCCTTGGAAGTGGGACTTTCTTGGGAATGATAAGTCTCCAAACACTTAACCTAGGCAATAATAGGATTTCACGGATATCAGATTCAGCATTTCATCATCTTGAAAACCTTGCATATTTGTTCCTTGAAGGTAACAACTTAACACTTGTGCCATCGAATGCTATTGGAAGGCTCAAAAATCTTGAAAGACTTTCTTTGTCTCACAATCCCATTGGATCAATACATCCTTTTGCATTTAAAGGACTTAACAAGCTTAGATATCTGTCTTTAAAAAATGTAAAGCTAAAATGTATTGCTGTAAATGTTTTTTTTGGATTAAACAACCTTAGCCAGTTAATCTTAAGTTATAATGATTTAGAAAGTATCAATTCCAGCACTTTTACTTTATTGAACAATTTAATGTATCTGCAGCTAGACAGAAATAAAATAACCAGCATTGGTGATAGCACCTTTGAAAAAATGGGTCAGTCACTTAAAATACTCAGTTTAGCATTCAATAATATGACAGAGTTGCAACCTGAAGTGCTCAAGCCCTTAGTGTCTTTAACGCATTTACAGGTAAATTACAATCCTTGGAACTGCAGCTGCAAAATGCTTGGGTTACTTAATTGGCTGGCATCGTCTCCTCTCTCTGTAAAAATTTATTGTCAGAATCCCCTGAGTATGCGTGGTAGACCTTTGCGTTACATCAAGTGGGCTCAGTTTGCAAACTGCAGTAGCCCTACTGCCAGCCCCAGGACAGCCTGGGGTCTGGGGTCCGCAGGTGTCCGCCACAGCGCTACCACTTTGCTGATGGCGTGGCATAAGGGAGACAGGCACAACGCACTTGAACGGTTTGTCAATGCAGAAACTAAACATGTTGCTCTCTGGGACGGAACTGCAGCTACGTCTGCTAACCCATTGACCTTTGACGAAAATGTTGCTGAGACTCCGTCACGGGCAACTACAGTATTGTCGACATTACCTGTGCGAATACCAGCACAGGTTACACCTGTTAACAGAACCCTAGAAGAAGAAGGGTTATTTCCAACAGATGCTGCTCCTGTATCATTAAAAACATCCCTACTTTGTTCACAACAGGTTGAAAACCTGAATCAGGCTTTTGACATTTTACTAGCCTTTTTTATTCTGGCTTGTGCTTTGATCCTGTTCTTAACCTGTAAAATTATTCAGTTTAGGCAGAAACTAAAGGTTCTAGAAAACTCAGGGGAAAAGAGAATAGAATATTACGGTTTTTATCAGCCTGGCAGATACAACATAACTGACCCAGTGCAGTCTCTAACTCGGAATTCAGTGGGGCATTCAGAACTCGATCAAATTAGGCTGCTCAAGCGAACAGCATCTGAAAGTCAGGCACAGGTCATACTGTTTGAACATTCGTCATTGTAATTTGTCTCATTTGATTTGATGTTAACTTTATGGTGATCTGAAATGTCAAGAAACTAAGAACTTGAGAATTTTTCAGAAAACATCTTCACTGATGAAAATCGACTGGTTGGTAGAATTATGGAAAATGGTGTAATTTGGGCTGTGCATTATTGATTGCTTCCTGAATGTTTCGAAGCTTATTGGTTTTTATTAGATGTCATTTAAATATCACACGGGTGGGTATGTCTTCCTCTATTCTTGTTGTAGGCATTGTGCAGCTATAACTCAAGTATACATGCAGTATAAAGTACACATGTATTTATTTTGATTTTGCAGTACTTCACGGTATAAATTTATATAGAAATTCCATAATTAACTTGAAGCTTGAAGCCAGCAAAACATCATGTTTTACCAGGATCATGAAGCCAGGGAGTGAGGAAAAAAGCAATGCTTCAGTTATTTATTGTAATGCAGTTTCTACTCTGCCTTTATTAATCATCACAGTGGGGGAAAAAAAGTAAGCATATTTTCATCTAGCATGTTCAAACTCTCGAGGAAAAGAAACATTTAAAAGGATACAGATTTCATTTATACCTATGACATACTTTAATATAAAAAGTTTTGTATCCAGTCTGTATAATGAGTATATTAAAGTGATTTTTTTTTTTGTTAGTGTGTATCTGTATAATTTTATGATAATAATTGAAAGTGGAGTTAATGGGGAAACTGAATTTCTATTGGAATGAAAAATTGACCAAGTTTATTATGTGTAAGGTAATACAGCATTTATTGTCAATAAAAGATATTTTGTCATCTATATAGTAATAGTTTGAGGGAGTTTTTGTCTAGATAAGAGGTATAAACTGAAGAAATATGCTACACTTTAAATACATAGTTCAAGATTAATTGCTACAGATATTTACATACTTGTGGTGTATATTTGGAAGTGTCAGGTCAAAGTCCATTTTCATAGTGATAACCTAATTTAAGACTTCATTTTCAAAACATGTTTATTATTTTACTACATAGTTTGCATTTGTTTAAACTTTTTATTTCTATATCGAATATTGATACTCTGTTTACAATGTTGTCAGGCTATGTCAGGTGTGTTGTAGCTTTATTTTCAACCTGAATTCTTTTTTTCCACATTGTTACTCCAGTAATTCAAGAATAAGTAATGAATATATGTTCCAAGTAGTCCAATCTTGTAAAATTTTCAGCTAGCTGAATAGGTCTTACTTTTATAGACACTGTTTGTCTTCTACAGGTCTGTGCCCAAGAGACTTCAACCACTAGGTTTATAAGAAACACAATGGACAGATCATTTTGCTCAAGGAAAAATGGAGAACAGTGTTTTGATAGTCTGTCCTCCATGGGGTCAATTTAAGTTATGTAGAAATATCTTGCTGTTCCAGGGTCCAGCCTGGAGGCCAGGGCATTCTCCTGATGAACCAGAGCTGCCCTCAAGGTTCTTCTTCTAGCCCGCCTGCTTTCTGCCAGTGTAACTTGTGTGTGTGGCCTGTGTTGCGCTGCTCCTTCTTACCCTGTTTGTCCATCTCCAGGTCATTTCCAGGAATTACATGCACTATCTGCTACTAGTACATGTATAGACCTTGACTGCACTGTGTGGGTGTGAATGTGCAAGTGTGCCTCTGTTGTTGCTTGTTACATGTCTCTGTTGAACGTAATGAAATATCAATTTACTATATCATAATATTATATTTTACTGTAATTTACTCTATAATAGATCAAATACTTCTATTTTATGGAACAATTAATTCAGCTACTTGGGCAAAACTTTCAACTGTTTTGGATTACTTGAGAAGATATTATTTTTTATTATTTTATACTTGTAGATCAGATATTAAATGTAATGGGTAAATGTTTTTAAGGAGGGAAAAGATTGACTCTAATTTGTGCTTACTTTTTTTTTTTAGGTGGCTAATCCTTTACGGTCTTTTCATCTTTAACACATTTTTGTTACTTTCTGCCTTTCCTACATAATACCTCATAAGCATTTGATTTATTTTCACTTAATAACAGCTGCACAATCAATGATTGCACAGTAGTAGGTTCTGCAGTTTTATGTACTATATTTCTAAATTTTCAATTTTGTATGGATGTCTTCAGAACTAATGGACTTAAAATTCAGTGGAAGCCAATCAACTAAGTTTTAATTGCTAGAAATGCTGCTGTGCCTTTTTTAGAGAGGAATTTTGGGAGTGGGCAAAGGTTCAGACTGAACAAGCCTAGCTCAAAAAAATCTGTCAGGGGACAGCTCTGTTGTTTTAGGCTCTGATTTTGACAGCTGCACTCTACAGAAGAGCGTGAGATGTGCCCTCTGAAAGTGCATTCTGTGTACTGACAAGCTGCTGTAGGAGTTGTTTCCCAGGTACGAGTCTCACCACATGTAGTGATGGAGCGTGAGAGGAAACCGATGCTGTCGGAGGTGTTTGTGCAGGCAAAGCCATGGAGCTGTTGCTTGCGATCCGTTGGAATGGAGTCTTCCTCCAATATCCAGCTTAGCAACAATTTGGATTAGACTAACGAGGAATTGAGTCTTTCATGTACAGCTGTGGTTCATTTGTGTAACTACTACAGTCATTAGAAGATGCATTAGAAGACTTAGTTGAGTCTTCCCTCATGAGTCAAAATGGCACTTTATGTTCATCAAGTTTATGGTCAGCCGTGGGACTCCCCTGAAAATGTTGCCTTAGCTGCTACATTACCACTTTAGGACCTCCTCAGCATGTGCAGCTCCTGGGGTGTTGGGGGGCTGCGTGGAATATTCATTTACGTTGCTTGCAGCACGTGCAAAGTGATCTCCATTTGTCTGATTCCACCTCTTTCCTTGGATAATGAGATAAGAATAAAGGATAGATTAATTTTTCTCAAATCTGCTGTATGCTAGTAAAGATGTGAAATTAAGCTTTTCCCCTTTTTGGTGTTTACTGCTTCATCCTGGTAAATGTAGAAAAGCAGAAAAGATTTCCTCCCCTCCCTTTTAATCTCTAAAATAGTGTGTTTTCCCATGCAGAATTTTTTGTCCCTTTCTGATAGATTGAGGACGATGCATAGCAGACATGGGGACCATTTTATTTAATTACCTCTAAAAATTTATCATGATATATATTTTATTAAGCTGATGATAAATCTTTGCTTACAGTGGCTATCTATGTAATTGAAATCCAAATTCTGATTTTTTGCATAAAACCTCAGGATAATAAAAATGCTGAACAGATAGCTGAGAAGTGATAGACAGATTGAAAAAAAAGCAAATAATACTTTTTTTCAGAACTGGTGTTCTGATCATCTTTTTCCTTTGCAAAGCTTTTATTCTTTTATCTGACAAATTATGCAAACTTTGAAATAAAAGGTTTGAGATTATTCATGTACAAGCTGCTCTAAATGTTTGCAACCTTTTTTTTTTTTCCATTATAGGCAAGGTGAATTTTATTTACAGACAGCTTAAAAGATCCTTTCTGTAATAAAAAACAATGTTAATACATGTTAATTGCATCTTTGAAACTGGGTTCTGGAGTGTTTTAGAACCTGACAAGTTTATAGAAGTTTAGATCCTGTAATTCTGAGCGTGTCTTTTGATAGTTTTTACTGCTTACCAAATGAGGCTTTGTCCCCATAACTTAGGGAAACTTGATTAGTTCTAAAATGAGTTATACCTTGATGCTGTAATTTCTTCCACTGCTGATCTGGATTACATACAATTCAAGGGCAGAACTGCTCAATTGCTGCCTTCCTCCTGAGTTATGATTTAGTATGGACAGAATTAACTCCTCCATTTTGAAAGTTCATCTAAATACAGTTTCTCTCTCTTTTCTGAAATAATTTTTCTTTTCTGAAGTAATTTAATCTAAATACAGCATCTCTATCTTTTCTACTCATACGACTTTCTAATGTATTTCTTGAAACATGCAGGCTAATTTTAATCTCCTTGAAAACGTATTACATTGATTTGCATGGCTCTTTCTCTTCTATGAAGATAAGGCCTGAGTAATAAGGCATTTTATATTGCCATTGAACTTTAATTGGGGTTTCTTTTTTTCAAAGCATAATGAGCCTGTACTGTCTTTATTTTTCACCAGCATGTGTCTTGTGTTCTAAAAATAGTTCCATTGTTTAATGATTCCATATTTGGTAAACATTTCAGTGAGTCTTTGGTAGGAAGAAGCTTCATGTCCCATTTAAAGGGAAAAAGAAGGGGGAGAAATTAGAGGATATTATCTTTACTGAAAGCTGCATGCAACAGCTACCTCATTTTAAAAAGTCTTGTACACTCTTTACCTTTGCTTTCTTCAAAAAAAAAGAAAAATTACTATGAATTTTACATCTTTCACTGAAAAAAGAAGTAAAATATCATTCCTTACCTGTGCCATAAAGTAAAAGTATCTCCTGCAAGTTAAAAAAATTAATTATTTCTCTTTGTGCTTTGGAGCTAACTGTCAAGAACAGTATTTTGGGTCTTCAGCCACTATCCTCAGTTTCTTCTTGAAATGTCTCAGATACTTGGATATGCAAATTACTGGGGTGGGCTTCCTGATGTGTTCTTCCTATCAATCTGCAAAAAAAAACCCATAAAGTTATGCCTACAGTACTTATTTACATGTTGGTTAATTAAAGTAACGTCCATGAATAGATTGACCATGATTAGCCCTGCAGCTGATGAAAATGCTGGGGTCAAACACTTTTCTCTTCCCTCCTAATATAAATTTCTGTGGCAGTCAGGGATTCTTCGTGAAGCTTGGGAGGAAGAAATATAACTACCAGGTAGTGGATAGCAACGTGTATTATTAATAGCGCATACATACAGGACATAGTTTACTTCTCCAGGGTGCAAAGTGTTTGCATTTGTTCTCGGCTGAATGCCCCTTGTCCTCTATTGACATGAATCCGAGGACAGCTGTTTCCTTTTTCATGTTGGAAAAGATTAGCAGCATTAATGGCGTTTTCCTAGATGTGTGTCGAAAAAGGGGAGGGAGGCAAAAGAGCTTTAGTGGGAAGTGTGCTAGGGATGTCTGACTCGAGTGCAGGCGCCTGCTGTCTCTCGGAAGGGCTTGTTCTGCAGGCTGCTGAGCCGGCAGCGCTCACTTTCCTCACAGCCCTGAGTGGTCGGTGGGCTGTTTGCCTGCTGTCTGCAGAACCCCACCAGAGGTGCAGTCTCTCGACGTGTGACACTTTGCTGCTCTGAGTGAGATGGGAAGCTTTTCGGCAGGGGAGAAAGTCTCTTAAAATACATACTTGACACTGATAATAAGAATAAGCCAAACTGAATTAAAATTGTGTCAGTTTTTATTTTGTGGAACTTAGGAGTTTCAAGTTGCATTATACAAGATACAGTTCAGATCTTAGCATTCCACAGTAGCTGAATAAAAAAGGGAACAAAAATAATCCTTTGGAAACAAAATGATCGTAAGTTGAATCATAATCTTACCAAAACAAATTTGGAAGAAATACCTTATATGCTTAGTATTCTAACTTGCTACGCATTTTTTCATTGCTATATAAAGTCTGTTTATCATATACTTAAAATTTTGTGGTATGTCTGGCAAGAATTTTTTCAAATGCAATAACTAAGGTACAAGGAGCTAAAGCTTAAGCAGTTCTTCAGTTTTCATCCCAAATAAGAAAAGGAAATGGAAGAATATTAAGAAATACATTTGTCTACATTAAAACACAAAGGGTCAAACTACAGTACGTGAACTTTGTATTCAGTACCTTTAAACAAATATGGAACATGTCCGCTTCTGCCTACTAGACAGCAGCAGCACCTTTTGGGGAAAATTAAGCCTGAAATTCCAAACAGGGAGTAATAAAATGCTTCATTCAGTGGCAGACCTGGGAAGAGGGTTGTAGTTCACTATCACCAGTTAGGCCATTTCTGTTTCTTTTCTGCTTGTAGCTGGAACTTTTGCAGTCTTTCCAAGATGAACATCTTTTCAGTTGCAGTGTGTCTTCACCATTTTGTAGTTGGCAGAGCAGGAGTCCATGCACCGTTGTGCACCTCTGGCATTAGACAGACAGTAGCAGGAAATCCAGCAGACACAGCTGTCACAGTACTTCCCATTAACCGGGAGCTGGTGGCACCTACTTTAGCCATCCTGTGGAGATCATGTTTCTAAGCCCTTACCCTACAGGCATACGAATTCTCAAGGCTGGGACAAGTGCCTAAACGCAAGTGTTTAAGTGTCATTTTGGGCATTGTGGGGGTACCCAGTCTGGCCTTCAGCTCACGCTGGGGAAAGGTGCTTATCTCTTAAGTCCTGAGTGATACCTACCAGTCCTTTGTAGTTGTCTTCAATAGTCTAGTGTTGCAAATGGCAGGAGATGCCCGTGTTTGAGCAGAGACATCTCACCCCACCTTTCTGTCTGTAGTCAGGGAAGTGGCGTTGATGGAAGAACTGGGTGCAGGTCTTTTTCACCCTCTATGGGGAGGCATCCAGCTGCCAGGGACGGTGAAGGCTGGGCAGGGGAAAAAATAGGGGAGTGTACCATCTTTACACACTGCCCTTTGCTCAAGGATTTGTGTGTAGATTTTGCATTGAATAGCGATGGGAGAAAATGTGTAAATGTGTCAGGAACAGAAGCCAATACCCTGACCTCCCTGCTAGCAGGAGCATGCCCTCCCCGTCAGTTCTTTAGCCTTGTGCTAATGTATTTATTCTGTTATTCCATTTGCAATTATTTCTGGGTTTTCAGCTGTGGCATATGAGGTTTTATTCTATTTAAGAATAATGGTTCTTGCATCTTTTTGAACCCTTTGTATAATTAAAAAATGTACTGAATTAGCTGCTTGATAGCATGCTCAGCTAAGCATTCAACAACGAAAATACTGCTCAGTAAATGTGCTCTACAGTTATTGAGCAAGTTTCCTGTTTAGTTCCTTTAGCTAAATCACTTTCCTGTTCTTTTCCAGTGTTATCCAAGATAAATTTTGCGGTATCATCAACATTTCAGTGGAAGGACTGCATGATGTTATGACTGAAGATCCTGAAACAGGAACATATAAGGAGTAAGTGGAAAATCTAATTAATTTTTGTGAGTTTAACAGTGGTAGTACTGTTTTATATGTAGTATTTTGGTTGGAAAAACCTGTAGGCAGTTAAGACATGTTCATAAGAGTTCTGTTTTCACAAGAGTGAATGTTTTAGTAAGATAGGAAATTTTTAGTCTGAAGAAAAAATATTTGTAATAGGGGAGCGAGGGTTTTAAATGACAGTCAATGTAATTTTATATTGTTCATTATCTACCAAATGATGTCTTTAAATGTTCATATGCTTAGATTTGCTTTTTGCTCACTTTACTGTTATCTAAAACTACAATCCAACAAACTGGCATGTTGATAGGGTGGTAACTCAGGGGTTTTTTTGTGTGTGACATCTGGAGTTTAACCAAGATCTTTTCCTAAATGCCTCAGCCCCATTGAGTGGACCCAGAGTACAACACTGCACAGCCTGGACAACTTTAAAACCTATCCCTCAAGGACAATTCTCCCCCTTCAGTTGTCTCACTTAACACACCCACTGCTACAGGGCATACCTCAAAAGACAGTTTCCAGAGCAGGGAGCAAGGGGGCAGGAGGGTTGTGTCAGGAGTGCTCAGATTGCACTGACACCCAGCACCACACTCATCTATCTCTTGCTGCTTCCCAGGTTACTGGTGGTACTCCATCAAAGCTTAAGAAGTAAAAAAAAAAAACGCACTGAATAATAAGGATTTTTTTAGGACAGAGATCTTATTGTTGTTTTTTCTTTGTAATGACTTCATGGTTTAGAATGATGGGGAGTTGTAAGACATTAAAAACAGATGCTCTGCAATACATACCTACAGACACTCTATTCTAGTAACAGTATTTATCACATGCTAAGAATCAAACGTTTTCTAACTTTCAGCTAATTACCTGGTGGTGGATCAGACTGTATCTCGACTAATTAGTTAATTGCTTAAGGAAGTGTTTGCTGGCACTGAAGCTAGCTGGCACAGAACAGCGTGCATACAATCAATTAGGTTTTTTTCCACTTAAAACAGGTGGTCTGCATACAAGAGTGTGCTGAGAATGGTCCACGCTCATGCTGAGCCCAAACTATGCCCAAGAGTTGCTGGCAGAAGTGCATTATTATTTTTTTTCCTAACTATCAGTATAGAAGATGCAACTCCCAAGTCTGAGAATGTGCTTTGGCACTGTGTTCTATTTACTATCAGCGACAACATTACAGAGTTCCTTCTCTTTCTAAACATGTTGCCTTGCCAGCACTTGTTGAAAAGAGTTCTCACATAAATAAAACTTTTTCATATTTTAGGCTTGAAGACTTGTAAAACTTGTCACTGTACTTTTCCAAACTTTGGTCGTTTTTTTGCTTTAAAAAATACAGGCAAACTGAATCAAGGACATATTTTTGTTGACAGGTACTGATTGGGCTGCTTGAAAGATTCTGACATTAGTGTTATACGTTTTGACATCATCAGAAAGTAAATAAAGTGAGAGTACTCATCTGCAATCGTGTCTGCTACTCTGGCTTTCCAGGTTGAAGAAAAATGAGGTTGTGCACTCCACTGATTATCATAATATCTAGTTATTGTAGTGCAGAGACTAAAACAACATGCACATTTAGCACAGGAAGATCAAGGCTGAAGCAATATAAAACTGCAGCTACTAAAGGATGAAAAGGAGGTGAACAAGCACAGGGAAAACTGTACAAATTAAATTACAGTGTTGGCTTTAGTAGAAGCTGACCATGAATACATTTAAACTGGAAATCTGAATAAACCATTGTAGTTAGATTTGAGCAATGAGATTTTGGAAGAGCGTTTCCAAATAAAAATGCAGAGATACAGGTCTTACCAGTTTTTAGATGGAATTTTGATCAGGTTATGAAAATGCTTACACAGTACCTTGGCTTACAATACAAAGGGATTGCACAGCCGAGTTTCCTAGCATTTATGTTTTGCATTGTAGCAACAATTACAAGAAAGCTTTAAAAACCTCAGATTTTCTAGGAAGAGGAGCATTCCATTGCTGTAGTCCTGTCTCACCAATATTCACATTTTTTCCAATTTTATCATCTTGCTTCTCTTTTTTTTTTAAATTTTTTTTATTCCCTGCTGTCCTAGTTTTTTTAATTGCTCTTTGTGGTACCTAAAATTTGTCAACCTCTGAAAAAGTTAATTCAATAGTGTGTGTTTTGGCAATTGATATATTTTTGTCTCCTTTATTTTTAATAAACTGAGCTGCAAAAAGTCACGCCATTTATGAAGAGAGCAGACATGAAATTTGTTGTATCATTTGAAAATAAATAATGCCTTCATTGGAAATGAACCCCTCTTCCATGCTGTTTAGCAAGTGTTTCACACAGCTCTAAATACATGTTAATAGAAAACTAAATATATAAACGGAGTAAGTCTGAACATTTTAACATAAAACCAGAGTGGTTTTTTGTTTTAGTAACTTTAAAGCAGGTTATTTAATTTAGCTGCAGGAACATTTCACCTGGTAGTAGAACGCAGCAATTAAATCGAGCTAAAATATGGAGGATAACTGAGATTGTTACACGGGTATAGTTGACACAGAACATGCATTCAGGATTCTTTAGATTCACTGTTCTCAGAAGAAAGTTATGTACTAACAGACATTGCCTGACTTTCATCAAACTCCCTCGTATCTGTCCTGTGTTTTCTAAAGTGCTTTAAAATAATTTTTAATGATAATGGATGTTAAAACTACTCTTATTCCCATTCCTAGCTGCATGTTGATGTCTCATTTTGAAGAGCCCACAGCTACAGAAGATGAGGAACCTCCCACAGAACAAGACAAAAGAAAAAAAATGGTAAGTTTTACATCTGTTACTCAATTATTCAATTCAACTGATTATGTGATTCACTTGTGTTAGACTAAATTCTTTGCCTTTGGATTTGGTTCATCTATTGTTCTTGGAAAATTCATCTCTTGAATCAAAAAATGAAAATGCTTTGATGGCAAACTTTGCAGCCACAACACTTATGCGTCTGCATTCCTTTTGAGTCTTAGAAAATGTTGCCAAAATAAACATCATCTGTTCAGAAAATCTGGACATCATTAAACTGAGACACTATAAAAAGGGTTTATTGAAAAATGCAGGGAACTGTTTCAATGCATTTCAAAGCTTGCTGAAATGTCATGGCAGGCCAAATTTCTCATATTTGAAACAATCTTTATTATATTGGATTATATGTTTTATCTGAATGGCTATTGAGCCGTATACCTGCATAAAACCTCTTTCTAATGTGAAGAATTCTTAATAAGGAGCATTGATTTAAATGAAGATATCTGGATTAGGTACCATGCAATTATGCTTTTTTTGTCCAACGGAATCTGTGAATTCAGGGAAGCTGGTTCCTCACACAGAAAACTGCAGTGTGCAAATACTATGGAATAAAATAGAGTCTGAACTGCTTGGCATTGAGTAATTGCAAAATGTGGAATTGGCTAATTGAGTAGATGAGTGTAGCCCTATCACACATTTAATTTAACTGACCTACATGTATCCAAATGAATACTTGTGGACACTACTTTAGTACTTTATTTATTCTTGTAGGAGCAGCAAAGAGTTTGGATGACTTCTGACTGTTTTAATTTGGGTTTTTTTTTTAAGCCATGGGATGCTTTTGGTTTGTTATTAGGCTTTTCTTTAAAATACTAATCAATATATGGTTCCTTTTAAGAAAAAAAAAAGTGGCAGAAAACCTCTTGCATATTGCTGTGCTAATAGTACTGCCTTAAGAGAAATTCCTACTGTTTTGCAATTTCGGACTTAAAGAAACACAGAAATGTTGTTTTCTATGGTCCTTAAAAATGTATTAGATAGTTCTATAATTCAGGTACTCTTAAAAGCATCTCTAGGCTCTGTTAAACTTGTTTAAATTTTCTTCCAGTTTGTGGGTTTAAATTATAGTTTAGGTGTAATGAAAGTATTTATTACAATAAATACATATGTCTTTCTTGAAAGGGATTGCTATATCTATATATCAATATGGAGAGATAGACATTTGGTTTCTTAATCAGATTTAAAAAACATAAAGTGAATTTAAAAAGCCTCCTTTCATGTTCTTAGGTGTTTTTTTAATATAGTCAAATTTTATTTTTCTCTGGCTGACAAAATTTTTAATAACTTCCTTGCAGAAATTTTCTTAATTTTTCAGTTACAGGTTGCCTTTAATAGTTGGGTTATGGATTTGGAAATTTATAGACTTGGTGGATTTGCTAAAGACTAGCTTCAATGTGGATATATCAGGCAAAATGAAAAGCAGGAGACATTGATTTATGACCTGTATCATTCTTCCCTCCGAAATGATACAACACACCAGTATAGTGTTGATGAACATAGTCATAATGAGTTCACTCAATGGCCATTTGAATAAAGAGAAATGACTGTGCTTTGGTAAGGAGAAGCCAGAACTGATAAGGACATGACAGGGCTTATAGGCATCCTGCTTCTAGCAGCAGGCATTAATCATACTGCAAAAGTCCCTGCTGGCTTACAGTGCTGCTGCTTTGAACTGCGAGGGATGGGTTTCTGCTTGTTGCAATTAACTGAGCAGAGTTTTGCACAGTATCTCACTTGTCCTGATAGAACATATGTTAGTAAATATGCAGCAGAAGTGTTTCAGTTGCTTCCTTATCTGATGGAAAAGACTATATATAAAGTTGACTAGCTTCACTGAAGTTTTGTGAAAAAGAAAATGTGGAATTATACTACTTCTAAAGTCATAGAATCATATGTCCAGGCCAGAAGGGACCTCCAAAGGTCATCTAGTCCGACCTCCCCACAGTCAGCAGGGACCCCCCCAACTAGACCAGGTTACCCAGGGCCTCATCGAGCCTCACCTTGAATATCTCCAGGGATGGGGCCTCAACAACCTCCCTGGGCAAGTCAAAGTAATTTTGTACGAAAGTTGCAGGGCACATGATAACCTATTCCTGTAACTCCCAGCATTTTGCAAATCCAGCAGCTTTATTAGGAATGAAAAATACTAACTTGGAATTCTGCAATATATTGTTTTGTCATCTTCACTTTTTTTTTTTCAAGATTATTTTTCAGTAGTATGGCGGAGATGATTCAAAGGATTGTCTGGAAGCCTATAATCACCTCTTATGAGGCAGGTGCTAAGGGTTAGCAGCTCTGGGAGATGCTAGAGAGCACCTCTTAAATGCTAGAGGTAGCAGAAGTTGAAGTTCCAGCAAGCATTGCAAATACGCAAGGATTCAAACACTTAATTTTCAAAACAATACAGGGCTTCTGTTCAGAGTTTGAAAACCACTATTGGGTGCTATAACAGCTAACACATATTCTAGTAGCATGTTAAAATTGGGAAAAAATCTGGATTTTTGTTGAGGTTTATTAGTGAGAATTGGCATATGAGAAATGAGAGGTTTATTTACTTAACCTAAAAAAAAAAGAAAGAAAGAAAGTATCAGGAGAATAAACTTTGTGATATGAAATTGCTGATTAGATGAATTTTTCTTGATAGAAAAATTGCCTGAAGGTTGATACTTTAAAGCAAATTGTTATGACTTCCCATTCTAATTCTGAGTACTTCAACTTAAGCAAGGGGTTATGTTAGGGTCATAAAAGTCATACATACTAAATATGTAGACTTAATGGTTTATGGATTGAAAGGTTGTTAAAGAATGGCTTTTTGGTTTTGCTTCCCAAGGAGATTCAGTAATGCATGCCTTTTACGTAGTTATTGCTGGGTCAGGGTCGCAATTATGAGAATGATTGTCTATAGCAGTTTTAATACTTGGTTTTCTGTGCAGCATTGCCTACAGTAATTTTATACATGACTGTTTAGAGCTATGAAACTAATTAGAAATGTGTTATATGTCCCAAATTACAGTTGTGGGTTAACAAATGCAAATTGTTCAGAAACTGGTAGATTTCCTGTTTGGCCAGACAGTCTCTTTTTGAACCTGTAGGTTGTGCCAATGCTGTTACAAAGGGATAACACTATCCTTGACAAATCTTGATTAGAGTAGCTGTGGTGTAGAAATTTGAAATTTGAATTTGAAAATTCTGTTTATAATCTAGAGACCAGATTAGATTCACTGGGAATAATTATGGCAGAATACCAAATTACTATTACAATTACTTCCCTTTTCAAAAGAGTTTAACATTAGGAATAAGTCATAAAAAGATCATATCTTACCTTTGAAATGTAAAATAGCTGGAGAGTAGAAAATGGTGAAGTATCGAAGGCTAAAAAGCCAATGTTAGGAATACTGAGTGAACAATTTACAATATGAAAGGTGAGGTGACCATAATAAGAAAGAATAACTTGCAAGCACTGATGCAAGAGGCTAAAAAGCAGCCTGCTTTTTCACTGGATTTGTTCGTAAGTAATAAGACTACCTTCTCTTTTGTGGTAATTGCAATGGTTTTGGATGTTTTACTCTTTCCTTGTCTTCAATCAGTATTTCCCCCTCTTTTGGGTATAATATTGTTTAGTAAATATGTCAATGATCTTAAGGTTTAATGTCTTTCACTCCATATTAACGTTCAATAATTTCTTTTTTTGTGTCATTCAGAAGAACAGTTGTGCAAGTTTAATATGCCTCGTTTCTTTGGACATAGCAGGGTGTTACGAGCTCGGAAGTCTCCTGTTTCAGTGGGCTTTGAGATCTGGCATTATATTTTGTTTCCTGAGCTTCCAGCATAAATAGTAGTGTTGTTTGGTTTTGATGCTAGAATGAACAGATCATGGGTCTGCAGTAATTTGCTGTTTATTTCAACATCCTGCTTCTTTATGGTGTGGCAAGTTCTAGGTGTCCTCACCTCCCATCCCCTTTCATCCAGCCTGGTGGACTGAGAGACAAATGCTGCGTAATTATCCGTGTCCTTATCCTGCCCACACGTGTCTTCTGATATGGAAATTAAGAATACATCCTCTGTCAATTTAGCCCCTTCATTTACCTCTTCTTGCTTTCATTAAGAAGCAGTTAACGTGGAAAATAATGACAAATGCTATGTCTCTCCCTGCCCAAAAGAAAATTGCATAATCCAGCTGAACTGATGGGGTTGAATAGGTACTACCACTGAGGAAGCATGTCTATGCACATGCACAGTTTATTTTACCTGTTGTTTGTCATGTAATCTGAACTAGTTCAATTTTTCAGTGTTTTGTTTCTTTACTAATAAAATATAAATCACTGTAGTTTGTGCTTGTCATGGTAACATCTGATGCGTTTTTTAGGAACGATGAGAAACGCATTCAGCAGTAATTAACATAGAAGTTTTGAAATTGAAGAAGGGTGAAATCTTACAGCAGATGTTACATCTTACAGTTCGGGATTTGAGACTGTTTCAAATAGTTTTAAACTGATACTTGCTTTTGATAATAATTAATTTGATCTTTGCTTTACATGAGTCTATCATCTTGTTTCTCAATTAAGTACAAAGAAAAGCAGATTTCTTTCTTGAGCTCAGGTTACAAAGAAGACGAGTAAGTCACAGTGTTTTTTAGTGCATTATTATATATTTTTCTCTTACATGTTTTCCACAGCTTGCACTGAAGGACCCTGTACACACTGTGTCATTGCAGCAGTTCGTCTATGAGAAGCTAAAGGCACAGCAGGAATTACTGGGAGAACAAGGTTTTCATGCACTTATGGAAACTGTGGATACAGAAATAGTTGCACAGCTACAAGAATTTTTACAAGGCTTCTAAATAAGCAGAAACAAGATTTTTTTATGTCCAATTTCCCCTTCAAAAAAAAAATACAAAAGAACTCTAGCCTTCCATCTTGTATGGAAGAGCCTACTGAAAGCTGAAAATAACTTGTTTTAAAAAATAAAAAATAAGTTTCTGTTGTTGCTATTAAACTAACTTTGGTAACGCTTTATGTTATTTTTTTAATACTGTACTTAGGGTCTTTTCGTCAAAGTAACGCTTCCATGATTCCTAACATGGCGTATACTGTCCTAGGTCAAACCGGGTTATTTTGGTACCATTACTGGCTTTTCTGGTTCACAAAGCTGTCGTAAACTGAGAGGTCTTAAGGAACTTAGTAATGCATATTAGTGAGAAGTGTCTATTAATCCAGCAGTGTGATTTGGTACCAGGAGGTACTTGTCTTGATATCCTATGCCTATAACTTTCTCCCCTTCTTATTACCATTTCTTGACTGTACATTCAACCATACAAGCAGAAAGAGTTAGGAAAGCAGTAAGACCGTCAGCAGAAATATTCCCTTATGGGAGAAAGATAATTCCCGTTTGAATTGTCTCAGAGAAAAAGAAACTTGGATTGTAATGCTTGAATTGTATTTGAAGAGGTGTTAGAGAAAGTATATCTCTATCTGAAGATGTGGGTCTTCATTTTTATTGCCAATTTCTTTATTTCTATGATGAAAATTTTCTTGCTTTCTTGAGTTCCTTCTCTCTCGCTTATAGCTGTCATAACACAGGGAAACTCACTCGAGGTAGATGAGTAATTAATTCAAATTAATTCTTGGCTGTACCTGGACTAAAAATTGCTGTTGTTCAGCTTTTTTTAATCAAAGGCATAGGATCAGGATACCTCACAATTATTACTGAAAGGTTTGAGTCAAGATGGTCACAATTGAAATAATTATTTGCAAACATGTGGCTCACTTTGAGTTTTAATTCTTTGTTAGTTACCTGGACAGCAGGAATGACAGGGTAAAGCAGCTCTTTTCTATGTGCCTTTGTCTTCTGTACCTTGTGGGTGGGAGGGAGGAGAGAAGGCTCTTTTCCATTTCGAGATTTTCCTTTTATGTTCTTATCTTCCACCTTCAAAGTTGAAGTGAACTTTGTTTGCTTCACTAAGGGATGATTAAGCTATTATGACAGATTTTTATTTTTTTTCCCAGAGGGGATTAGCTGTTTAAAGACACCTACAAGCTTTTGTTAATCTTACCAGATGCTTTTAAAAGTCTGAGCCTTTTTCTTTACTGATACTGACCTTTTGGGAAGTAATTGTTTTTGAAACCTTCCTTCTGTTTGCAGAGAAAGCCTGACCATTCCCTCCTGCTCCTTTGGCTTCAGTGGCAGAGGCTGCTGAGGCCCTTGTGCCTCTGAATGCAAAACCTCTCCTGTACCCAGCTGCCAGCACCTGTCTGCAGAAGTTGTTTGATAACTCATAGTTCCTGGCTCTTTACCGTGGTGGAGGGAGGTTAGAAGAATTGTTAACAATTTGTCTGTTATCTACATGTCATTTCCTCAAATCATCCACCAACATCAGGTCTCAAGGAGTTTTGGCTGGTTATGTTTGGTACTTGAAAGGGAAGGGACCTGGTGTGCTAATAGTTCCTCTCAGCTGTGAACTACAGTTGACAGAACCTGGTGGCAATTGACTGAAAACGCATTTGTTGCATAGTTTGTCTGCAGAGACCTCCAGCTTTCGGCTCAGTGTAAACCTAGCACGGGTCTGGTCGGCCTCGCCAGCTTTGGCTCTGCACAGCATGACGGGATGGTGTACAGAAAAACACCACCTCGGGAAGCAATGCTTTTCTATCACCGTTCAGTAAAAAAAAAAACAACTGACATGCACAGCGCTGAATGGTGCTGCCTCCCTGACCTTTCAGAGGGAAGGAGGTCCTACCTGCTGTAGTCCAGCCCTGGCCAAAAGGCTGCTCTCTGCATTCCTGCTGCCTGGCGGAGCCTCCAGGCTCCCTGGGCGGCTTCTCACAGTCTCAGGTCGAGCGTGTCAGCATAGCTGCGCGCAGCTGAGCCAGGCCTGCCTGCATCATTCTCCAAGATATCCAAACACCCCTTACCTCACATGGTGGTGGGGTGTGATCTGCAACTTATTTTAGTGCATGCTAACTAATGCTGGCACAGACCCTGGCAGGGATGATGGATGTACTTTTGGCTAATAATGGCATGATAACATTGTGATTAACTTTCTGAGTAATGTTTCTGAACAAGTGTATGTATTCGTTTTCATACGCATTAGGGAACAAGTTAAATTTGTCGCTAGGTGTTTAGCTTTTCGTCTTGGAAGATTTTACTCCAAGGCTTCAACTCTAAATGAACCCAATTGTCATCACCGTAACTGCTTATATGACACCCGCTGTCAGTTAGCACACTGCAAAATGAGTGTCCGTCTGTGCTCAGCGGCAATCTAGTACTGAGAAAATAGAGAAATTACAGCTTAAAACAGCAGAAAAAAATAATATATAATATCCTTATATATTAAATCCTTATATATAGGATTAAATTTTCACTGGAAGGTTGTGGATTAGGACAGCAGCAAGCTTTAGTCCTTGTTACTGAAATTTCTGACTTTAGCCTCTTGGGGAAGAAGGGAAACTAAATACAACAAATTGCCTGACACCAAAGCAGTAAAATACAGTTTCTGAAATTCTCGTGAGGCAGGATTTTTGATCCTATTGCCCTTTCAGTGTTGTTTTTCAAGGCAAAAAATAATTTAAATTGGGATTTTTTTTTTCTACAGCACAATTAAACTCCTGAGGCTTACAGATTTTATCAGTTTATCTTTTAGAAGAGGCAATGACTGTGTGTTGAAGTGTCTCTGATAAGAGCTAAATGCCTTTGAAGGTACCTGCTGAAAGAAACTGAGAGGACTAATTCTAATAATCTTCAAAAAGTTAACTTTGTATCAATGAAGTGACCGTTTTTAGGCCTTTCGCCTAACTGAAGGTGTTAATAACCCATCTAATCTCATTGCATCTTGTTGAAGTTTTTTTCAGCTTCTAAAGGTCATTTTATACACACTGCAGTATAATTCTATTAGACAGTCCAAGTGTTTGTTTCATACAGAACAATTACTGGAGTAACTTTACTTCTAGAAATGCTTTCAGGTTAGATAGCCTGAGGTATGATAGATAACCTTAAGTATGATATACTTGAAGGTAGATAACCTGAGGTATGTAACTTCTTCCTTATCTAACTAAGGAAAGGATCATCTAGATTTACAAAGTAAAAGGTAACATAAAAAGTGTATATATATATATATATATATAGGTATGTGTATAAAATGTGCGTGTAGATAGACGTATATCGTGTACACGTGGGGCTGGGAGGTAACAGGCACTGGTGTTTCTTCCACCGGGGCCGGTGACGTTGCTGCTGCGGTGGCCAGGCCTGACCACTCCCTGCGGCCGCCCCCCTCATGGCCGGCACCCCGCTGCTGTGGTGGGCCGGATCAGCACCCCCCTGCCTTTGAAAGGGGCAGGGGAGAGGGGGTCTTGGGCTGTCAC
>VXAK01022456.1:11746-22322 GCA_013399435.1 Arenaria interpres | reverse complement strand
TCTTGGGCTGTCACAGTGTTCCCTGCCTCGTGGGCAGAGAGGTTGTGGCCGCCTACCTTCACTTCAGTGACACGATAGAGGTTTTTTGCCTCATTGGCGATCAAGTCCAAGGGCCAGGCAGTCTCCTGACAACCTCCGCCATTGTGGTGGCCCAGAGGGTGGAGGGGGAGCGCACGGGGGAGTGGGTGCCTGTAGATGCTGGAACCACTGCACACCGTCCTGGGAGCCTTTTTGGGCAAAGCCGTTGGAGAAAACTCCCCTTCTTGTCAGGTGAGTGAGTGCCCACGGTGTCGGTGATGGAGGGCAGGAGGCGTTCTGCCGGCCATGCCTCTGTTGGGGGTTTTAGTGGTTCCAGGGAAGCCTCAGAGGATTTTTCATGAGGGGAGCCCGGCTCCTGCAGTGCTCTGGTGTCTCGCTGAGGAAGAGCTTTTGCAGTTGCTCTGCAGGTTGCATTATTTGAGCTAATTCTGCCCTGAAGAAAAGGATGTCAGAGCACTGAGGTTTCATCCTTCCTCTTCTGAAGTTGTCTGTTTTCTAAGGTTTGAACCACAATTTTCATTTGCAAAAGGAACCACCACAGTGTTTACTCACTAGCAAAGCTGCTCATGAAGATCCTCTTTGTTTTCTTGTTGGTCCCAAGGAATGCTGAGACATCTTCTCCCAGGGTACCAGGAGTGACGGCCAAAGTCCTAGACAGAGTCACAGCTCACAACGGCAAATTGTAACTCTTGGGCTCATCTCTCTGATGGCTCAGCATTGGTAAAATCACTTCTGTGGATCGTATTAACATAGCCATGCTGTCAGATTTACAGTCAATATCATTCAGTTTAGCATGTTTAGTATGCTTGACTTTTTTAATTTTTATTTGGTTCCAAACTCTTGTGATGCTCCTAAATTGCAGTTCATGGTGTTCTCTGAACTCCTGAATATGCCACATCTTCACTTAGTAAAAGCAGCACCTTTTTAATTAAGGTACACATTTTGAAGGCTTTCCAAACTCATTTACTTGTCTTGCTTCAACACTGCTGCTTCAAAAAATAAATGATTAATTACTAATTTTAAAATGTTCACAATTTCCATCATACTGCTAGCTGTGATTAATAATGATGACTAATCATCAGATAATAACATTTTTCTGGTTCTGTAGAAACTTTTCATAAGGTACAATAGCTTGTTTTTACCAGATTTTGCTGACGCATGGGGAAAATGAAATCAAATTAACTGTAGTCAGCCACCTTTAAAAATTTATTGCGGATTCATAAGGAGTGCTGAAAAAAGTTACATCCTTTGTTCTCCACACTGGCCAGGCACCATTTGGTTGGGCTGAGTGCGTACTGCTGCAGTGACTATTACATACTACTTGCTTAAAAATCATGAAAGAATTAATTTTCAGATTTACACAAAATGAGTGATCAGTTTCCAAAGGAGTGGTCTAAAATGAAGTGAAAAGGAACAAATGTGAATTTGGTGCAAATGAGCAAATTCTACCACCAATACATAAACATACCTAAAATGTGCTCCTTAACAGCTGATTATACAAAATAAAATCACATCGCACATTGAGGAATAGGTCATTGCTGAAGTCAGCCATGGCTGTCAGCAGGTGGCAAAGCATGTCTGCTGGCCTGGAGCTGTGCAAGTAATTGACTTTTTAATTCTCTTTCCAAACAGGGGAAAAATGGCAAATTGGCAAAAGTATTCCACTTGACCCAAGGTTTAATATTGTATTTCTTTCTTTTGATTTATGAACCAGTTTTTAATAAAATACCAACCGATTTTCAAGTCAAGCTGTCACTTCTAAACATGTCAAAATCCTAGAACATTTAAAACAAATATTCTAAGGTAAAACAATTTGCTGAACTTGCATATTTTTTCTTACCACTTGAAACTAGTTTTCAGTTCCTGTGGTTTATTAACCTCTGGAAAGTTTATCCAATTCTGTTATGGAATATAGTGCTAATAAAGGGACACATTGGTGTTTTAAACAACAACAAAAAATTAGTCATGTTGACTGTGATTGTGAGTTGTCATCACTTCCCACAGTAATTTTAACTGCTTCCTAGCAAGAAAGATTATTAAAGCAGCATCTAAAAGATAGACGAAAAATGTTTAAATGAAGCAAATGTTTGACCCAAAAGTTACATTTGTTTTTGCAATATTTGCACCAGCAAAATCTTTGGTATTACTCAGGGAAAGTAACAGAATACTGTGGGGTCTGTCTGGTGGCCAGTGATTGTGGTCAAACCTAAGAAAGTTTCACAAGTTACTCAGGAAACCAACTAAAACAATCATATGGCACAGACATATTACCCTTTACCTTACCAACCTGTGAAAAGTGGAATTGCTGATTGGTAAATGCTGGGTAGAGAAAGTCTAAATCTGGTTATTTTGCAGCATGGCAGTGTTTCAAAAATGCACAGTAAATAATTTGTGAAGTTGTGCTTCAAGTCTTTAAAACTAAATAGTTTTTCTTTCAGTTGTAAATGTTCTATTTATTTTAGTTATAATTTGATTTTCTTTTTTTTTTTTTTTTTTCAAACAAAGCAGTCAAAGGTATCTTGCAGATATTTTTTCCCCATTTTTGCAGGGTACTGAGGAAAACTAGAAACTCTAATACAGCAGCAATGTTGGAATTTTTCACTCATGCAGAGCTTATGGCTCCTGACTAACTAACTGAGCTTGCAAGGGAAACATTAGAGACCTGAAACCGTCACCTGCACTGTGATGGCTCACCCACCGAATCTTTAAATATCAGGCAGGCATGCATGGAATCACACAGGCAAAAGGTGACCATGCAGCAAAACGTTTTGGTGTCATTCAGCTGCTGAAATGCTCTGCGTTTTGTTTTCCCACTCCACGTACTAGCAGAAGGTGCTTTTTGTTTTACTACACCTGTAACAAGTGCCTGCTGGTTCACTAGCATTTCTGATTTTCAATTTTTAAATACATAAATGAAATCCCTATGTGCAGGCCACCAAGCACTCTGGTCAGGAAGAAAACAGGCAGGAGTAATCTAACAGCTACTGGGTGAAGGAAGGAGTGAGAGTCCTACGTTCTCTTACCTGCCATCAGGCTATTTATGCACTTTACTCAATGATACTGTAATGCAGCATGTGTGAATAGTCCCTGGATCCCAAGAGCCTTCTAGCTTTTTGCTGCTAGCCATGGTCATTTGTTGAAGAATTTTGATGTGTTGTCTCACTTTTGAAATCAGGCCCAGAGCCCTGCAAGCAGAATTGTTCTGCTCTGCAGCAGTTCCTTTCCTTCCTCTGCCTCCTGAAATACGCGTGCAGACATCAGTAAGTTTATTTGTGCCTCTTTCTCAAGGTTCTGTAAATATGAAAAGTATGGTTGCCCAGAACCATGTCTGGTTGGCTTTTGACTGTCTCCACAGATGGAGACTCCAAAGCCTCTCTGAGCAACTTGTTCGACCACCCTCACAGTGAAAAAGAGTTTTCTTGTGTTCAGATGGAACTTTATGTGTTTCAGCCTGTGCCCACTGCCTCTTGTGTTGTCAGTGGACACTGCTAAGAAAAGTCCATCTCCCTCCTCTTCATTCCCTTCCATCAGGTATTTATAGGTGCTGCGAAGATCCCTTAAGATTTGAGATTCTTTTATTGTGGCGATGTTTCAAGGGAAAAATTTCAGAGTAAATGATGGGCTGGAAAAATTCTCCCACTAATGCAGGTGAAATGGTGAAACTCAGTGGATCTTAAGATTACTTGGTGTGGAAAAGAAACAAGATTGATTGTGGCTCAGAAGAGAGAGCTGCTCAGAGGTAAGGTATGGAAACTGGATGGACCCATAGTAACATGAGGATATGGACTGATAGAAATTGAGGAGAAGATTCTCGCAGGGTTTCAGAAATATTCTATGTTTGCTTCTATTGGCACTTGAGAATGATTTCAGGTGTACTTTTTGATTTACTGTATTTTTAAACTAGCTCTTTCTGGCCTGGAGATTGTGATGGTAGCATGGACCTCACAGTGTCACTCCTGTGGATTAATTTGTCTCTGCATTGCATATTACTGCCAGTGACTCCTCAGCAGTTTGAAGACAAACAGGTTGTGTTCTCTACTGCGTGGTTTCTCTGCATAGCTTGGGGAAGGATAATTTCAGCTGCCTGCTTACAGAAAGCAGGTGCAGTACAAGATACTCTCAGTAGGAGCTGAAGAGAAATGGACTGCCTTAGGGAGGAAGAGAATAGAAAAGCTGTTCTGCAGGAAAAGTATGGTAGGAAAGAAAAAGAAAGAGGAAGGTGATGAGAGCTGACATGGGAACAGAGGCAAGAAGTGAATCATACTAAACTATGAAAATGATAAATACAAAGGGATGGAAAACAGGAAAAACAGAGGCAGCAATGTCAGAGTAATAATGTTTTGTTTGTTACACATGCTAGTATGCATGCATGGTCTCACTTGTGTTTCTGTGACTGTTACCAGGGCTATTGTATTTTTCAAATCTTCCCCAGTGAAGTAAACCCTTGAAACTTGCATCTGAGCACATTCAGAAGCTTGTGAGAATCTCTCCAGTTGTGAAGAAAGAAGATATTCGGTGCTTAGAGCTGTATTCATACAGTAGCAATAGAAATCATAGTGTATCGAGTTACCACTTGGTAGATTTGGTATGCCATTTGTGTGTGATTCCTCCAGTTTTAAGCAGGAAGTACAATGCATTTGCTTAAACCACCATGAACCCACGCCGAAGGTGCACAGGATTGTGGAGCGTCAGATATTAACAGCAGCAAATCAGTCCTAAGTCACCAAGTGACAATAACATGATTGTTCTTGATTATTTTGCACATTCCAAATTTAGAAGCAAAGCTTTACTGTAGGTATTGCCAGTGAAAAACATGGCTTTGAAGTATGGGTTTGATTAAGAAACAAACAAACAAAAAAAACCCAGCAGGATATTCACCTCCCCTTTCAGAGAATGAGTGTTTTGTGTGATCTTACCTCTGGAATTTTCAGTCTAGCAAATACTAAATTAACTCAAAGTTACTTTAACACTTCTTCCAGTAGAAATTATATCTGAAATCTGTATTATTTCCCCTTGCCTGCAGTTATATTTGTATTTCAAAGTCAATAAAATCTTAGAGTAATAAAATCATAAGCAATCCTAAGTCCAGGCAAGGACAAGGTACTTTGGGTGCAGCTTCCAGGTTAAATTGAAGTTCTAACTCATCTTCATTTTGCAGTAAATTGGGATAAAATAATTAATACAAGCTGTAGAGCCCATAAATAGGATAGATTTTAGTCAAAGCTCTACCTTTAGTAGAGACACAATTTAAAGTGAAAAAGCTGTGACAGTAATAAAATAGCAGACGCTATCACTGTAAGAAATTGTTAAGAACTGTAGTAGACGTAAGTGATTAGGCATCCGTTCCTCTCCAGTCTGTCTTTTATAATGTGAAATTGCAAAGCATAGCTCAGGAGTAGGCAAATTATTTGTGCTTGGGGTAAGGGATGAGAAGATTTGGTTTTCCCAGTTGAGTTGTTTTGGGGCCCGTACAGCTGAATTACTATCATTTACTGCATGGATAATGTTGATATTAGAGAACATAGTGAGAAATAGTGCAGAGATATTGGACACACCAGATGAAGCCTTAGCAGGGTTTTAAAGCTCCAAGTGGGAGCTGACTGTCCTTGCTCTTGCAGAGCTGCTTAGTCTCCTGTGCTTCCAGGACCTGAGTTCTGGGGTTCTGCTGCCTCCGTGCTGGTGCTGGACACTGCTTCGTGCTTTCCAAGAACCTGGATAACCAGCTCTGCAGGAACCGGCACAGCTCTAGCAAAGTCTGTGCAGAGCCAAAGCCATCAGTTGCACTTGAGCAGGCTTCGCTACAGATGTCCTTGCACTATTGTGTCTAGCATTCCCAAGTCAAGAAAGGTGACCAGAAACACTATGTTTGGATCTGCATGTTTTAGGGTAGGTAAAAACAAGAGCTGTTAGTTATGGTTCCCCATAGCGCTGAAGCAGCAATAGCGCTTACCTGTCTGAACTAGCCTGTTGTTTATAAATTATGCTTAAATTACTTCATATCTGAGCTAATAAACTGCCAGACCAAGCTCAAGGCAGCAGCATGGCAATTTGGATGTTTCTATGCTTGCTGCCCTCTTAATCTGAAGCCTGGATGTTCTAATGCATCACTGAAAACTGTAAATCAGCAACACTGAAGCCAAGTTTAAAATACCTTGATGGGTCTAACTTGTCCACAGTTGGCCTGCACTGGTAGAGGTGCAAAGGAAACAGGGATCTAGATAACATGAATTGTGGTCCCTTCGTGCATAGGTTACCCAATTTTGTTTGGACTCATCTTGTTTTCAGAAAACGTACTGAAACTTTTTTAAGTCCAGCTCCACTCTGTGGCTGATTGAATGTACATGAGCTGGATGAGAGGTGTGTGAAGAGCAACCATGACTTGGCGTCTAAGTTGGGAGGCTCTTACTGGAGCAACACAAGCCCTACAGATTGGACAGTCAAAAGAATTAGCAATCAGCTTCATGCTCACTCACACTGACTCTGTGCAGAGCTCTGACTACACTACACATCATTTATACAGCTGCAGTCTGAGTATTTTGCTCATCACTTCTGCCCTTAGGACAGGCAGGCGTTGGGCATCATGGGCTCCTGCTCGGCAGCATCAAGGGTCTGATGTCGTGTCACACCATGTGGCGCACACTCACTGAGGTGACAGAGGTAGTGGTTAAGGTACTGCAGACAGAAACGCTGCTCTTCTCACCTTTTGCTTTGGCTCTAGATTCTTCTAGAACCCTGTTACTGTTCCTAGGCTAGTAAGGGGTGGTGTTCTCTGTGTTATGCTTTACCAGTGAGGGTTGTTACTGTTCTAGTAAAACAGCCTAGCTAAAACTTTGGCTCTTCTATTTGATGATACTTTGTGTCACATCAAACTGACAAGTAGAAATGAACAGGTGTGTGACAACTCAAGAGCTGTTGACTGATGTGGCACTAATGATGTCTACCAAAAATATGAGAAGTAAGAAGGAAAATTCCTCTGTTGGTTAAATTGCTATAACTTGGGGCAGACTGTGAATTACAGACAGTGTGTCTGAGTTAAGAGTTGACATGTGCATTAGTCCTAAGTTTAGCCAGTTACTGTAAAATTTGCTGAAAGCAAATGTTTGCTGAGTGACATTGCGTAAGCAGAGAATTACTGCTTTGTAGCAGGAGAATCTCACTTGATCAAAGCTTTCTGCTTAGGGAACTGAAGAAAGGAAAAACAAACGCAATATAAGTGGCATAATGGCAATTTTTAATGGCAATATACAGGAGAAGGAAGAGGTGTAATTCTGTATTGAGTATAATTATCTTAATGGATGATAGGACATCCTAACAGCATGAAACAGTTTTCTGTTCCTATAGCTGATGAATGGGAAGACATAACTAGTAGCTCTCCTTTGGGATAGAATGTTTCTGAATACAGAATCACAATTATACCTGAGAGGTTTTTGCTTTTGATGTTCAGGAAGGACAAAAGGGGATAAATCTATTGGACTTGCTTACATTAGCAGGCTTTGTCAGTCTACAGCTGAATATGGGCAATGCCACCAACCCCAAGTACTACCAATCCGTCAGATTACATGTTCCATTGCACTGATGCTGTGCTGCTTCTGTGCAAATGCAGAGGCTGTTAGCAGACCTGAAGTTCTGCTAATTAAACAGACACACGCCACCAGTCCCTGCAAAGCAGCAATGTAGAAACCTACAGATACTTTCCTCTAACTAATGCTTTGTTTTATAAACTAGTGATTTTTCATATATGGGAAAAGTATGCGGTGGGAAATCGTCTCATGAAGATTTCATAAGTAGGAGTTTAGGATGGCTTTCTTATTTATACATGAAAAAAAGCACCGCACCTGCTTTTCCTGAGAGTAATTTTTTGAAACAGGCTAGTGGGATGCAGAATATATTTTTCTTTAAACTTTTATTGAGAGTGTCAGATATCTTAATTGCTATATCTTCAACTATCCAGAATGTGTATTTTTTTTTGTTTTGTTTTAAAGCTTCTGCAAGTGGCTTTTAATTCCTTTTCCTTCTGTAGTGATGTAATGACCTCAGGAATTGATATTTCAGGACAAAAAGCAAGTTCTGTGTTTCACATGAAGAATCACAATTTGTGATTTTAATTCCAAACAAATTGTAAGACACTGAAATTTAAATTAATCTGTCTTTCAAAACTAAATTGCATGAGTTCCACATAAAACCTTGGACAGGAGTTATATCCAATAACAAATGTCTGCTGTAAGCAAAACGAGAGGGATTGTGTATCTAAAAGATACACATGCTTACAATGCTATTGTATTATCTGAGGTAGGATGAGCCATGTAATTAGAGAAACACCAAATGCAATTTTGGTTTCTAGTTTTAACACTATCCTTGCTCCAGCCCTCCTCTGGTGTCAGAAGTAGATCCCAAGTTAATGCAGGATCACTGAGGATCCCAGAACTTTGGTCAGAATACACAAAGAATATACCCTTGTTCTTGGTGGCAACTTTTGAAATCCTTGGTATATTTATAAATCTCCTTTTTAATCTTTAATTCCTTTAATCAGAGATTTTCTGTCTCATTGAGTTGCACAGCCTCTTTGCTCAGAATGTGGGAAAAAAACTATCAGAACTGGGTAAAACATACTGGGCTGTCTTCTCTAGTGGTATGATATTTCAGCACACAATGAGAATACTGCTCTGAGTTTTTCAAAGGAATGTTTCAGTAACTCACCAGACTGCTTGTAAATGTCAGTTCTCTAGGTACTCATGAGGCAACAAGTCGATTGAGAACTAAACTTCTGATCATACTGGTTTTAAGTTTGAGGTAAATATGAGGGCTGTTATGGGTAAGAGTAGAAGATTTGTTTCTCTGGGGAAAAACTTTGCGTCAGAAAAAGCATCAGTCAGTTGGATGAAGCTGTTCACCAGCTGCATGTGCTTTTGAGAACCGTGCTTAAAAGCAATAACCTGAAAGTGGAAGCTGGTATCCCACAGGATATGGTGGGCACTTGGTGAACCTCTGCAATGTCTTGGGGGGGGATCTGTTTTTGCTGCTTTATTGATAAAGCCTAGATGAAGTCTGGATGCCTGTTAAGTCTACGGCTGTCAGAGATCAAAGAAATGGTTAAACCAAATTGTCAGGCATTTTTTTTTTTCCCCTCTGCACTGAACACTGAGGAGTTCATGATGATTGGGGCTAAGAGATGGTTGTCACAATGAAGAGTGAGCTGGTTTGCATTTTTTAGAAAATCATTACTCAAAAACCTGGGACAACGTGTGTGTATTTATACAGCTTTAGAACCAGTTTGTGGCATGTCTGGAAATAGTGTTACTTTGCATAGTATTTTTTCTATCATAAGCTTAACAGTATGCAGTATTCAAACAAAACCTTAGTTTACTCACTTCTTGGCTATGGCATATCTGGCCATGGCATATCTGGCCATTATTTTGAAATGTGTGAATAGTTTTCATGTATGCAAATACTTGTGAAGTTGCATAACCCTTAACACAGGCACAAAGAGTCAGATGAGCCTTGTGAAGTGTAGATATCCCAGAGTATATCTGTGTATGTTAGAGCCGGTTGTCTCAGGTCCTTAGAAATTGATAGTCTGAAATCATTCAGATAAATCAGATGTAAAAGTAGTAGTCTCTCTGCATTAGTGGTATAGCAGCCTAGATATAGATGTATTTGCTCTATGGGGGAATAAACTATTTGTACTTAGAGGAATGTAAACTAGTGTTTTGCACATGATAATATATATAAAAAGGCTACAATAGCCTTCTTTATAGTTTGTTTCTGTTGATGTCTCTCCTAAAGCTGTTTAAATTGTTCTTTCACTTTCCCCTATGGCTGGTAAACTCTCTGAAGTAGAGGATAAAGACAGGTAGTTTCAGCCCCTGTTGACTGTATTCCACTGATTTGCACTCTGGCCCTTAAAATGTATAGATACAGTTTTTCATTTCCATTTTATTATTAATGCTAATTCTATGTGTGCAAATCTGTTAGTGGTGGTGGTGTATAGTCAGAAGTAGAACTTGCAATCCTTTGTATTTGATAGGTCTGAAACTAAAAATTAGGCCTCTGAACATTTGTCAATAAGGGGAAATTGATAATCAACTGTATAGCAAACTATATGCCTGGAACAAGCCCATTATGAACTGCAAATGTGGAATTAGCAGTAATAGTAAAATGGAATTTGCAGTTCTTACCATGCAGAAACTAGGATTTCCTGGGGCAAGGGCCTCTGAAACCTGTGAAAGTTTTAAGGTACTAATATAGTAGAAGCAGGCAGTCATACTGATGGAGCGTATTTGACTGCCGAGCTAAACATGACTTCCAAATAAAACTGCCATCTGTTTGTATAGAGAGACTTCTGCAGCAACTTTACTACACCTTGGCTACTTCACTTTATTTTTGGTTTTTTTTCTGTTTCCTTTGCTGTGAGTCCTCTTCATTGCGAGGCCTTTTGCTGTAAAAAGAAGTCGTCTCTATGCTCATGGCAGAGCTGATGATATGAAGGGTTTTAGGAGGGTTTTAATCTCCTTCAGTGAAAAAAAGCTGACCTTCGTGT
>VXAK01022456.1:0-11085 GCA_013399435.1 Arenaria interpres | reverse complement strand
AGCTTGATAAGAAATGCTCGTGAAGGTACAAAGATGATGTGATGGTTTGTTGAGAACGCTGTGGTTTGAGTGTGTTTGTGAACACAAAGAAAGAACACAAGACAGAAATGAAGTGTCTTTTTTAAATAAAAAAAAAAATTAAAAATTAACTCCTATTTAAATATCAACTGAAAAATTCCACTTGGGAGGGTGGAATTTGTCATCAGTTATCTATTTGGGCCAGTGTATTAATAGAATTCTTAAAAAAGGTTAAGCTTGGAAGTTCAGCTTTTCTGTTCCTCTAGAACCTGTTGATAGGATGATTCTTGTCAGGGACCAATTCTTTAAAAATAAAAAACAGTAAACACTTTGGACTTCTTACCATTTGCAGATTTTTTATTATAATTGCAGTGTGTGTATGTGCATATGTTGAGTGGGAGGTTCGTAACTGTTCCCATTATGGGCACTCCTATTTTTATAGTGTTGCAGTGATTTGCCGGAGATAGTTCTGCAGGTTTTTAAGCCATTGTCAGTGCCTTCAGTTTTTTCTGATAGCTTTTGTGTTGTGCAGGTTAGAACAGGAGGCAGAGAGCCTTAATAAACTGGATTTTGGTCTCATTTTTTGTTATCAAACCTCGGGAAATTCCTGTTCATCATCTGCAGTGTCTAGTGAATGGCAATAATGGCTGCATAGGTTATATCATGTTCTGAGGTTAACTTAATTAGTGCTGGTGATATTGTTTAGAAAGATCAGAATAACCTCATTTTGACTAAGCCATTTCAGGGATCACTAAGTTCCAAAAGGTGATATAAGATTTGATGGAACCAGAATCAGATTTGTTGTTGAACTTTATATTCATGTTGAGCAAAAATTGGGATGGGTTGATAAAACAGTAAAAGTTACATATTATTAAAATAAGTACTGTTGCATTTCTGTATTCTTTTGTAGAGTGGGGCTTCTGGAGTCAGAAAAAGGATGTTGAAATGGGGAGAAAAAAATGTAAGTGTGCTGCTTTGGCCCAGCTAATGTGGAATAGTAGGCGGCAGAAATTTGTATGTGTATCTGAGTCCAGACAGAAAAATGAATTTTTGTCATAGCAAATTCTGATGGGATTTCAGTCCTGTTTTGCAAACCATTTGGTTGTGTTGAATTTTATGTAAACATCCAAACTTTGGGGTCTTTATATGGGTGCATTTCCTAAATCACTTAAAGTTCACAAAGTAAAACCTTTTGCTTTTTTGAAGTATGGGAGCTGAGGGATTAACATTTGTTTCTTTGGCAGACCGGTTTATGTCAGCAGGCCTCACGATTTAGCACCAAAACTTACTGGGAAAGCCACAAAGGATGCAGAAGTGCCGTTTCTCATAATTTTTTTCTGCAGCAGGACTTACTTTCACAGCTTCTTATTTCCTGAGGTGGGGTAACTTTTATTCATGGTTACTTTTACTCTTTGTAGTGCTTCTGCCTTGATGAGATTTTAGTTTTACACAGGTTGTAAAGCCTGAAAGCATGGAGAAAGAGCCAGGCTGAACCTGCCATACTGTCTCTGCCTCCATATTTTCACCCTGTTTCAGCTGAAAGGCCACTTCTAAATTTTCCCCTCTGGATCAGCATGGCTTAGGGAGCAGTCTCAAAGCATAGGAGACTTTCCTGTTCCTGCTGAGATAGCTAACATCCCAGACTGACTGTCCTTTCTCCAGGTGCTGTGTTGCCATCCATAGGAGCTGATGGCTTTGGTGCCCCGGAGATGTCCTGGAACTGCCTGCCCATAAGCGGAGGAAGGTGACTTTGGCTTTTGGGTTGGGTGTGTGATCGGCACAGGAGCTTCTTCTGGTGATGAAACTAATTGCGGGCGTCAGTGTTTGTCCAAAAATGCAGACTGAACAGGACTTTTCCTGCCTTGCACAATTTTGCTAGAGCTTGAAGGTGGTTGCAAGGCCAATGTGCTACGTATGTAGAGAGAGAAATACTGCTTACGGGTAGGTTTCCTCTTCGCATCCTTATTTCTCAATATCTCTTCTAGGGTTGAATCTGTCTGTGTTACTGTATCCAGAAGTCGTTTGTTCTCCCTATCCCGTTTTTGCTCAGAAATACAGCCTAGCAGTGGGAAGTTATCTGTTGCAAAGATTGGTGCTTTCTCCTTACACATCTGACCATTGACACATCTGAAGCTTATGTCATACTTGAGGAATTTAGTTGCAACAAAAGTTCACTTCTTTTTCCTGAAAAATAAACCTGGAAAACACCAGCTCTCATTGCTTCACATCATTGCTTTTGGAGAGAGCTAACCAGCAACTGTTGTTAGAGAAGAACGATTTTTGTTGTTAATGTGAAACTAGTAACATGTTTGTATTCAGCAGTTTGTTTGTGGGTTAACTGATCCTGTATTTCAACTCAATAAGGGAGTTAATTGATTCTATATTTCAGCTCAAGAAGCAGTGGTTCTTCGTTGCACCCCTGGGTACCAATTCTAACTTTCTTGCTCTCAGAGATCAAGCACCTGCATTCATTAGGGATTTCAAGTGTTATGTTGACTTCTCATAAGACTCTTTTGAAATGCAAAACTACACTTAGAATTGTGTCTTTGGCTTTGTCTGAGAATTGAGTCTTTGGTATTATGAAGATTGACTTAGACCAAAGTTAGAAATTTCCCATGAGGCATTTGTTAATTTTGTGATGCCTTAGGAGCTTCTGTTCAGGCCTGTTTTCTGTAACTTTAACGTATCTGCATTGTTTGAATAACGAATTTGTTAGATATTTTAGGTCACAAAGTCCCTTCACTTTAAGGTACATTTCTGCTGACATACCTTACCATCTTATGTTTCCTATAATATATATGCAATATATATTAATGAGTGAAAAGATAAAATGTATAAAGCACAAACCTGAATAAAACACAGAAGGATCAGAAGTGTCTGAAGCAGTTGCACTCATCTCTTTTCCAAATGGTTAGTTTGAAGGATAGAAAGTATCAGAAGAATTCAGATTCACTCAAAATAACATTGATTATTTTTTTCATTCATCTCAGAAATATAAACTGTAGCAATCATTTTAAAAGATGAAAAATTTATGAGACAATCACTTGTCCTTTCCTTACCATTTTTCTGATAAACCGAGATTATGATTATAAGAGAGAGCAGATAGTTCTCTGCAGATAAAGATACAAATAGGTTTTACTGTTCCAAGCCATTTCTCCTCAGTGTGTTTCTGACCCTAAAGGTGAAGGGAAAAGCTGCAACGATAAAAATAGTGAGAGGGAATTGCACAAAGCTCTGGCAAGGATATTGAGTTTTCAGGGGAATGAGCTGGGATGAATGAATAGCTCTAATCTCTATGACCGTGAGCTTCTGACAGCTGTTGCTTTGCTAGCAGACTCTGGATGAGGTGTGTGGTTCACAGGTCTAGCATTTTTTGACCCTTCTTTGCTCACAAACATATTCTTTACCTGTCTGTCTCAGCAGGATGAGTAAAGGTATCTTAAATAGCAGACTATAAGCACTGCAGATAGATTCCACATCAGTGGTGACTCTGGACTGTCTTTGGAAAACCAGTATGATTGGAATATATGTCTGCAGTAACATGTGTTTGCTATCTGGCTATGGGGATCAAATCTTAAATTTGCATACCCACTTTTCAGACATGCTTATGAGTTTGCAATTTGCTTTGTGATGGTCAGTTTTTGGTGAGAGAACTAGATAAAAATGAAATTTACATTTAGTTAAGCATGATTGGATTTTATATACATGCATATATATATACACACAATGTTACTTGTGTGCATATATGCACATACAGATTTCTCAGTTTTCTGTGAAATTTTTACTTTATAGGCAATGTTGATTTCATCACTGACATTACCCTTTATGGCATGCTTGGCTAACGGTCTCTTTCCTGGTAGAGTGAAGTAGAGGTGTAAAATTCTTTGGTTTATTTCCATTGTCCAGTGACCTGAAATATCTTTGGTCAACAGTTTTGAATCTTGTCATTCAGTTGACTTTTTCTTTTGGCCTGCAGATCTAGAAGAGTTGCTACTAGCTTCAGAAAGAGAACATTGTATTTAAAAAATCAAATGGATGTCATCAGTGCTCAAGTTTGTATACCCTTTGTGTTAAGAGTTAAAATTGAAGAAACCACTAGATTATTCTTTCCTTCATATGTCAATAATCAGTGATATCCAACCCTCACTGTGCAGTACTTTTTATGTTAACGTTGGTCAAGGATGGATTCGTACAAGGCAGAATTGCTACTGCTTTCTCATCTACAGCATGTTCTCTACTTGCATAGCAAGGGAGAAGCAGTGCAACTTTAGCCACCTGAGGGAGCAAAAGCACTGCTTGCCCTCTTCCAGATGCGTCCTTAGAGTGATGGTAGCATCACCACTGCTGCAGTGATCATCTTTACTGAGAGCAGCAGAGCGGGCCCTGGGAAGGTTGCTCTTGTTCTGTTGCAACAACAGAAATATGATGTTAGAATCTGTCAAGTAAATGTTACCCAAGAGACTGCCAGCCCTTATCACAGGGCTTCTGTGTTCCTGCTCACTGCTCTGGAGCTGCTCATGAGGAAGATGGAAAGGTGTCCTACAGACATAAGGATCATGCAAATCTACTCTATGGCTGTAGAGGATGACTGTATGCTTATAAAAGGGTGACTTGGCATCAGTTCAGTTTGGAGGGCGAGAATTATTCACAGGTATGTGATGAGGATTTTGTTCCAGTGAGTCTGTTGGTTGTCCTCATATTACCCTCTACAGGGCTGACTTCACTAATATTTCCTTGCCATGATACCTTTCTCTCCATTAATGAACTTGGCATGAAAAAGAAAAATGTTGACTTGTTAGTCTGTGTTTTTAATAGTGCTCTTAAATTTAGAGCGTGTCCTGGAGTAGCACAGCCCTGAGCACTCCTCCTGGAGGTTCCTCTGTGGTGAGGAACCCATTTCCCCAAACATCCTATTATGTTCCCTGGGTGTAAAATCTGTGATACATGTCCCTGGACAGTCCTTAATGGCCTAAGTTCATTTGCATTAGAAGGATTGATTGTATGTTTGCCACTGCAAAACACAGATACCGATCAGACTTGACGCAAATGAACTGAGGTAGTTAATTAGGTTGAGTGGATGTTCTGGTGACTTATAGATAGAAATATTTTGGTTTAGAAAGTGTTTTGGGTTTTTTTTGTTTGTAGTTCTACAATCAATTTTGCTGATATGGGAAAAAAATTATAACTTAAGAAAATGGATAACGTACCTGAGAGTTAATCCATACTGTATATCTTAGGAGATAAATCAGTCCTGACAATTGTCAGCATTATTTCAGCTGCAATGAAGAAAAGAGTACTTAGAAGTTCTCTCACCATTTCCCAAAACTATTGATTTCTGTCATAATTCTGGGATTTTGCTAGTAATGCCTCATTATGTTTTAGTTGTGTTTAGAGAGTGTTTGCCAAGGATTGATCCAACACTGTTACTTTCCTGCTTTAAGGCAGGACCCCGATCAGGCTTTGCTTTGCTGGGAAACAGGAATAGAAAAAGGGAGGAGATGCTGGTCAGCAGCAGGTGGCACTGGGGACTAACCCGCTAACTTGATGGAGGTGGCAGGGGGAGGTGGAAAGTGAGAGCCTGTAGCCAGAGAGGATGATGTTAGCTGTACCCGGGCTACTGCTGTTCTTCAAGTCCCGTGTCAGACCCTTAGGGCCATCAACTATCCATGTAATAATTTAAAATTACATGTATTCAGGCCAGGGTTAATTGAGTGTGCAAAAGAAAGTTTTTAATTAGCTGCTTGCTAAGCTTTTTACACTTTACCCTCAAGTCTATCTCGAATGAACAATAGCTTATTTCACACTGTGCACTTAAATCCTCAGTATTACAAAAACATAAATATTTTCTTTTGAGATTTTCTCTCCAAAGGCTGTGACGTCTGTGAGTTGAGCAAGCTTATCTGAGGAAGAAATTAAAAAAACCCAAATATCTAATATTATACAACCAGGATTTATTCAGCTGCAAGACATTAAACCCATTTCCAACCCCATTCTTCAAGATTCATAGAATAAGGTCAATAAATACATGAACTAGAAAAATTTTAATGCTGTTAACTTCTTAGATTTTGAGCTGCTTATTTTTCGTCTTTAGCAAATTGCATCTTCTCTGACTCCTGTTAAGGAAAGTTAGCTATCTTCTGTTCTTCAGCTGATGTTAAAGTTACCAGCCTCTTTTCTTCTTATTTCTAGCCTTTTGAAACTCAAAGATGTAGAAGTAAAGCTTAGAAAAAAAAATAAAAATCAATGTTTGGACATGTAGAGAAGCAGCTTACCTAACTTATGATAATGAAAACCAAAATCTCAAAAAAAAATGTTTCCAAGTGGGAAGATCATAAATTGCACAACTCTTCAGTAAGTGTTATGATGCATGAGAAGACTTGTTCAGGGCTTTAGAATTTATTTAAAACAAAACAAAACAAAAAACAACAAAACAAAAGAAAAAAAAAAGGAGCTTTCAAACCAAGACAAAAGAACTTGTGCAGAAAATAGAAGCAAAAATTATGTTTTCATCATGGGCTGAAGGCTGACCAGGTAATCTGCCAGGGATTCTGGTGGTAAACTGAAGTCTTGTCATTTTCAAAGTGCCAGGTTTTATACTCCAACTCCCTTCTACAGCCACTGAGGGGATGGCAGATTTACTGTTTCCCTTGTAATCCTAATTGCTTCGACAGATTTTTGGTGTGTAACACCTATATATTATACTCCCATATTATTGACCCCTTGCTAATTGAATATAATAAAAGTGGTGCTAAGAAGTGTTGGACTAGATGATGACTGAGCTTGACTTCTTTCTCTGTACAACCAGTATAGGTGGTCTTTCTCAGCTATTTTGCTCGCTTTCCTGAGACGAATTCCTTTGTATAGCTGCTGCCAGAGCCATGACTGGCAACAAGCACAGCAGCATTAATGAGGCGCAGCAGCTGTAGTCCTGTCCTTGGCATGAATAACCTGCCTGTGGTGATCAAGGTGATTGTGTTGGTACTTAGTTGGGATTGTACTTAGAGTAAATATTAAAGAGTTTTGTACATCTACTTGTCTTGAGTTAATTTGCACAGGTGTCTTCATTGCAAGTTCTTCTAATACAGACTGACCAGCCTTCTACTTTGAAACTGTGCTGTGTGGAAACTGATTAAAAATGTCACTGCTTCATATATTTAATTTGAAGTTCTTGCTAATCACACTGGACCTTCATTACATATTGAATATTTGAAATGCAGCCCTTGTCTTCCCTGTTCTAAATCTTCCATCAAACACCATCTCTGGTGTAAGTGGATTTATTAGCACTTGCAGAGAATTCACCTTTAAAGGAGATAAAATTATCAGTAGGTAAATTAATTTTCGTAGCTTCTGTCATTGATTTATTAATAGTAAGACCCATTGGCTTGGCAGAGCTTGCAAGACCATCTGTCTTTTTGTGCATATCTTCACTTAAATGCTTTTCTGTAGTAAGAAATCAAACTTGGTCAAGTGAGCCAACTCTGCCAATATGTACTTCAATTTTTGTTTGAAAAGTGAACAGGATAAATCAGTTGTGGACAGAGATGATGTTCACCTACACTTTTATAATAATTAGTTAATAAGAAGGGGTGATGTTAAACCTGTCTTCGGAAATTGTTTCCTGGATTTGTGCTTGCTTAATCTACCTGTTGGCCAAATGTCCATGCCAGCAATACCATCTCAAGCTATGTATGTGTTGAAACTAAAACATCAAGGCCAATTTATTAGGTACAACTTAGGTACAAACAACATTATTAACCTATAGCTTTGTTGTGAGTGCTGCCTACACTGGACAGAAATGTCCAAAGAGGAATTTAATGAAAAATACCCCTCTTCTGGTTTTAGATGCAGGAAAGATCTAGTATGCACAGAATTAAGTGTGGTGTTAAGTCCTGTTGGGCTAAGTGGGTTGTATTTGAATGTACTCAACAGGGAGTCAGCATAGATGACTTCCAAACTTTCTTTGTGTTTTATGCTAGATATAAATTGCACCTGAATCATACATATATGTAATAACTTGGTCCTTTCCCCATCTTTTCATATTTGTAAGCCTCGAGCAAAAACCTCACAGGAATTTTTCACGGGAATTGAAACACTCCTGGTAATCATGCCACTAGTTATCATCATGGTCAGGATAATAAGCAAGAAGGCAGATGAGCTGGCAAAACAAGGTAAGTAAATGATCCATATTTTGTACCTCCACCTCCAGAGCTCTGCACAAAATGAAACAGAAATCAGCTAAGTTTATGTATATACGTAAAACTCTGTATGAGGTGGTTGTGAACAGTGTGTTCTGTGCTTCAGTTTTATAAGGCAGCAGTAGGACTTGAAATGAAAGCAGGTTCTAAAAATAAATGTCAGTGAGACCTTGAAAAAAAAATCAAATCACAAGGGTGCCACTCAGTCACTTCGATGTTATTGGGGAACTTTGCCTATGTGGAAACTCATGGATTTCATGCACTTGTATTAAAATAAAGCCAGTTTCCATAAAATTTTTTATGCATGCAGACAGCTGGTTGGGTGTCCCTAAACGAGCACAATTTAAAAACTTTCCTTTAGCACCTTGTGAGAGGTCTCAGACAGGTAGGTGTTATTAGTACATCAGTCTGAACTTGCTACCTTGGGGTGATGAGGTGGACCTGATTTTCCTGCCATCAGTATTTTGTAAAACAGCTGATCCATGGTGAGTTAATGAGAGCTCTTTCTCATTCAAAATGTGCCCCATCTTCTGCATATCGAAATGAGCTGAGTCTGAGCAGACATTACCAAAAAATCTTCATGTGTTTCATTTTTATCTGTTCATGAGAGGAAGAAAGAGTAACAGGTAGGAGATGAAAATGTTTTGATGATTTGTGGGGAAGGAGAACATTTATTGCCAACTATACAACTGTTTCTGTCCTTCCAGCTGGTGTTTGGCTGGTCAGTGAGAGGACCCCTGGCAGAGCAATCCATTGCAGTGCATTCCCTAGAGTGTCCCAATGTTCAACGTGTAATTACTATAGCTTTAAGCAGATGTAGCTTACTGGCTCACCCCTTTACTTGTTGGGGAAAGGATGTCAACTTGTGATGAACAGCCAGGGTAATGTATGACCCAGCTGCTCTGCTGCTGGTTCAGGGGCAGGAGGAAGGCCAGGAGGGGCAGTGGTGGACACGGCTGCATTGACTCCTGTCTCTGAATCAACCTGTGTGTTTCAGTTCCAGCAGGTTTGCCCTTGTGTCTGAAAATGTCCTTGTACCTCATCTTGGTGACTGCACACATCTTGCTTCAGACACCTTCCAGTTCTCCTGAAAGCACCTTTGGGAAGATGGGCATGACTTCTTTCCTGTTGCAAGGCTGAAAAGCTGCAGTCCAGTCACTGCGAGGAGACAGTAACCGAGGGGTAAGACACAAGCCTGGATACTGTGTGCTTCCTCATGGGAACAAGGCAAGCCCATAGACTGACCTATTCTCTTCTTGTACCTATAGTACACGTGATGCATAACCTGAAATATTATATGATCACTAGTTCAAAAATAGCTTATGAATATGCTATTTATTTGACTTGGGATGCATTGGACATAAAGATAAAATAAAACTATAAAAATCAGTTTTATTTCTTATCTTAAAAGACGTTTTTTCTTTCATGTTGTGATAAACATTTGCTAATTTTCTTCCTAGTAGAATTTTCTGTCAACTTATTCTTCCTTTTCTGAAATGAACTCATCCCCTTACCTACTTACAATTTTTTTTCATCAGGCTCTCAGGTTTAGCAAATCAGTCTATCACTCTCTCTTGCACCTGAAAAATAGCAGCTTTCCTAGCCACTATGTTCTGACTATTCTGAAGTTGTGAAACAGGTGTCTTACCTCTAGCAGTGTCTTTTTTTCCTTTTCTATTGCTCTTCAACATGCTTCTTGAATGCAGTCAAGTGGGATAGCATTGTACTGGTTATAGATAAAATATATTTGATAATAGAAAAGATACTAAAAAGTTCTTCTGTTTTCTCCATGTTTATCCTTTAATCAGAGATTAAAATGCCAAGGGGAGAGGCTTAGCCCTACTGAGGGGGGATCCAAAGGCTGGAGCTCTGAAAGGTTGGAAAGTAAATCATAGAATCATAGAATTGTCTAGATTGGAAAGGACCTTATGGATCATCAAGTCCAACCATCAGCCTAACACTGAGAAAAATAATTTGTCAAATATATTTTCTCTAAGTAATTTTGGTTTCATTGTGGGTGTACCTTTCTACTATTGTTATTTTTATTAATGGGCTTTAAAGAGTATGTACATACATGTAGATTTATGATATTACAAATTTCCAGTTCCAGACCTATGTTGACTGAACTTACCAGCAAAATTTTGTAGGATCACTTATGAAAAATTCAGTGTGGGAGCTACAGGTTAAATGCCTGCTTTGAAGGAGAATTGACCCTATAAAACATTCAGTAAGTTGTAACCTTGATGGGCTTGGCCACTTCTTCAAAGTGACTCAAAGCTGAAAGCTATTTTTCTGTCTTCAAGTGCACACAAGCAGAAGATTAAAAAGCAGAATGGAAAATGGTTTGAAGGTGCAAGTATTTTCCAATTAAGCTTTCAGAATTAGAAACTACTGGTATTAAAAAATTTTCCATAAAGAACTAGAGGAAGATAAGAGGGCAAACTTAAGAGTCCTCTGAAAAGAGTTTCATGCTGTATTGAAGCAAGGTGTTTTAGAGAATTAGCACATCAGAAGTTGTCTCTAAACTAGGAGCTTGCCTTGTAGCACAGGTATGTACATATTCCTCAACCTTTACTGAGGAGCAGCAGACCTTTACATTTTAAGCTGTTTTTTAACTTAACTGCTTATAGATTTTCTGTGAGTATTTGTTGTTTGTAATTATGAACTACTGCATCTTGATATTTATTTTTGTTCTGCTGCTGTGGTTTTCAGAACTGGAGCTGCTTTTATAATGTACCAGTGGCATGTTCCTTTTACTTTTGCAAAATAATTTTTTGCAGGAAAAGCTCCATTTTGGAGATTGCTTTCTTTTTAAGACCTTTATTACCAGAAGTGTGTTATCACTGTAAATTTATATCAAATAGGTATCCTC
>VXAK01022454.1:39498-92896 GCA_013399435.1 Arenaria interpres | reverse complement strand
TAATGGTTTTAAGCTACAAGAGGGAAGATTTAAACTGGATATAAGGAAGACATTTTTTTACAATGAGGGTGGTGAAACACTGGAACAGGTTGCCCAGAGAGGTGGTAGATGCCCCATCCCTGGAAACGTTCGAGGTCAGGATGTGTGGGGCTCTGAGGAACCTGGTCTAGTTGAAGATGTCCCTGCACATTGCAGGGGGGTTGGACTACATGACTTGTAAAGGTCCTTTTCAACCCAAACTATTCTATAATTCTATGATTTGGGAAAAGATATTTTTTTAATTTTGATTTTTTTTCTAAAGCTAGATATTTCAGCTGTTTCAAATTGATTATATAATTTGAAATGTGTGTGAAAATTGAAGATGGCACCAGATAGAAAGGATTAGGACAAAGAAAGTTTTATTTTGAGCTGAATTGAATTAATTTGTCAACCAGAAACATTTTTCTTGTTTTTATGACTTAAGAATTGTAAAAAAGGAAACAAAAATCAAATTGCTTCAGCATTTCTTTTGCTTCTCTTGTCCACCTTCTGCCCAGTCTTACAGACAGAGACAGACAAAGTCTAGAGGGAAAAATAAAGGCAATATCTGTAAAGATTAAATCAATCACTGTAGAGCCCAGCTATAAGGAATCACTAAGATCACACCGATTCAGCTCAATACGGTGGTGCTTACAAATAGCACAGGTAGCTCTGAGTGAGCCAGCTCTGCAATCCCAATTATACATTAGTGAGGTCCTCTGCACAAGGTGGTTCGGTATGCTCCTCACTCCTGCAGCTATTCTGCTGCCCAGACCCAAACTGGTAACTCCACATGCCATTACATTTTTACTGACACAGCTCTGTTTGGAGCCACCTCAGGCAGGGCAGATTTATCAAGTGATTTGAGGAGGAGGATGGAGCTGAAATTTGGGATGGTTATGCATGGGAAAAAAAAATCAGATATTTCCAGTTAAGGGTGTTTGAAACATTGCACTACATGCATCACAGTAGCGTGTCTTTATTATTACATATATTAAAAAGCACTTGTTTCTTCTTCTGACCTAGAATTGTGGTAAAAAAAGAGGGACTGGATCATTTGTTTTATAGGGAATCAAGTGCTGTCGTCTCTTGACAATTTCAACTTTTATCCTTTCTTCATTTCACTATGTAGCACACCAAGGCCATCAACAGGAGACAGCCCCTGAGGTATCAGCTTGAAAGCTATGAACAGCCAACAAGGAAGCAAACACGTCCTGTGGAGACAGATGATATCGCAATCAAGGTGGTTTGAAGACATCATGTTATTCTTTAGAAGGAGCAGGTCCTCCTGCAACAGTACCATTTGTGCTGTTCTTCCAAAGGCATTGGAAAGAACAAGCACTTTAGCCAAAAACAAAGTGAGAATTCATTGCAGATCAGCTCATTACAGTGATTCCCTGTCTTGTCAGGAAACAGAGGCATCATGAGTCTAAAGGAACAAAAGAGAGATAGATAGACAGAGGGAAGGATAGACATGCAAATAATCTGATACGCAGAAATAAATATAGATTTTTCAGACTTTCCCTTCATGCATTTCTATTTCGCTCATAACCATGATAAAAACTTCTGAGTAATTTTTTGACATCTATTATGACATATAATTTATTATGACGTTGTTTTAAGTCATGTTGACCAACTTGTTCCCGTATATGTGCTCTGTACAAAGAATGTTCCATGGCCCTGCCAACTCCCAAGGAAGCATGCGCAAAAAGGCTGGGGTGCACTGGGGCACATTTTTCTATGTCCAGCATAAACCTTGTGAATCTTCAATTTGCACTTTGGGAATACATTCACAAGGGGCCATATATCCCGATATGCAGAATAATTCATTCCTTGATAAGCTACGCTGTTTAGATTGTCACCTGTGAGGTCTTGCGATTGTTAGTCTTTAGTCTTATACTTGACAGCATGAAAGTATTTGGTAAATTGAGTTCAAGATCATCCCTTTATTGCATTTCATGCAGTATATTCATTTGTGTATATAATTTTTGTAATTGACAAATTTTTCTGAGTTTGGCAATCTTAACCAACCTAATTTGCTTGTTTTTTTGTTTATGAGCATACCTCAACATGTCTATTAATCACTGATTTCTTTTAGTAACATGTTTTAAATGCAAACTAGACATTCTATTTTTTTACCTCATGTGCTTATATATCTGACACGTGATAATTGTTTTGCAGGTGACCAATGGATACTTTTCATGGGGAAGTGGTTTAGCTACATTATCCAACATAAACATCAGAATCCCAACAGGTAGGATAAATGCACACCTTAAACATGAAATATGTAATATCAAATTGCTACCAATTCTACTTCTTGTTGTTGTGAAAAGCACAAATCCATACATTTAGGTTTTTATAAGAAAAAATGGAGGTTAAAAATGTATGCAAGGTCATGAACTGCATTGGTCATATAGCTATATCATTAACGTAAAGTACTATAAATAAACAAAAAACTACATGTTTTTTATATACTTACATACTTTACATAGTTTTTATAATAGCAGGAAGAAAGTCAAGAGTGAGAATAAATATGAAAAAGTTGGTTTCAAAAATATTCATTATTATTTTTAATAGGCAAATTAAGAAAAGGAAGAGGGAGAACTCCAGACTTGTTCAAATCAAGAGTCCATCTAATTCAATATTTTATTTCCAGCAGTGTCTACCGGTGGATGCACAGGGACACAACAGTCATACATTATACTTCTACCATTCTTCAACATTACATTCTTCCAGTTCACAGCTACTTTCATCTCCAAGAATTCCTTAAGCCTCATGCAGTTTTTCTGTTAAGAAATCCTCAATAAATTTCTTTTTCAATTAATTTCTCTGTCTAGATGAGCTCCTGCCATTTCTTGCATCCTCGATGTCTTTTGTCTAGGAGTTTCAGAGGTTTACAAACCATTGATTTGTTTTGGAACTCATACATACATAGCAAGTGCAAAAAGTAGCAACTTTTTCTCCTTCTTCTTCCTTGTTGTTGTTGTTGTTATTATTATTGTAAAATTCCCAACACTGTTGGTGTTTCATGTTATTGAATAGTCTTGTATTTTATTTCTATATCCTATCAAGTGCTTAGTTGTGAAAAAGCTTATTATGTTAGGTTGACACATCTTAGATATCACATAGTTATGAAGAAATTCCAAAGTACTGTATGTAATCCCAAAGTCTATCTAATTTTTTCACTGTAGCATTAGGTGTTCTATACATGGATGAACACTTCTTTGTGCTGGCCCAGTGCAACATACATCACCAGCAGAAGGTCTTTGCTCCAAGGGGTTTACAATCTAAGGCCATGGGTTTACAAGCTGGGTGAGCCAGTCTAAAAGTTCACCTCCTTTGAAAGGAATGAGACCATTAACTCCCCAGCTCGTGAGAAGCTTACCTGGCAAATGCACTAGCTAGCACAATCAGTGAGTTCAGTTAGTTTATGGGAATACCTGAAAAGCATCATTGCCACTACAGAGTGGGACTGAAGGTAGGAAGAGTAGTGGATCCTCTTTTGGTTGTAGTCACTTTATTGGCCTGAATTTTCATGGAACCAAAGCCTAAGTAGTCACTCCCCGCTTTATATCATTTGACCTTAAAAAACTTCAGTAAAGTAACGCACTCCCATACAATGTATGATAATATATGTCAAAGCAATGTCATTCCTTTGGAGATTAGTGTGTACTTGTACTGTCCGTTAATGTACAGTTCCATTGATGAACACATGCAATATTGCCCATTTACGCAATGGATGCTAATAAATTTAACCAACTATTTCAGGTGGCTTAGAACTGGGTCTAGTTGGTCCTTGTGGACTTGAATTGAACTGGTCTTTCTCTGTTTTTTTGAAAATGTTTTTGTTATTATTACCATAGGTCAGATGACAATGATTGTGGGTCAGGTTGGCTGTGGCAAGTCATCACTTCTCCTTGCTATATTGGGAGAGATGCAGACGCTGGAGGGAAAAGTTCACTGGAGCAAGTACGTGTCATATAGCTATTAATTCATTTAAGAAAGAGGGAGTTGGGGTTTGCTGTGAGAAATGAAAACTTCGTGTCTCAGAACTGCATGTTAAATGATTATTATCACCCAGGTCCACTCTGGAGGGCGTTACCTGCAAACTTAGGGATTTACATAGCTGTTCTGTTCATGGTTCAGATCAGACTGCCTCAAGAAGGGAAAGAGGATAGCCTGGTGATTAATAGCTAATATATTAATACATTATAATATCTAATAAATTAGCCTGATCAAATGACCTGAACAGAAAGAATATACTATTCCTGTTATCCAGTAGTCTTTAGTGCTGGGAGTTGGCTCTGGATTTACAGTACTCACTGTAATTGAAGACAGTCTTACAGCAAATACTGCCCATTGCCATGCTATCTCCAAACCCCCTTATGGTGAGAACAATGAGGTGCAATTTACTTTTATTGTGTTTCATCAAGGATGTTTGTAGTCTAGTAACATTTCAGATAGTATTTGCAACTCAGGTTGTGTGAATAATGAAATTCTTCAAGAAGCATCGAGGGGGTGGGATAGTTAACGTGTAAAAGGCAAAACAACTCTGGTTTGAATTCCTATCTGGATTATTAAGTCAGCATTGTTACGCTGCTACTGTACACACCTCTGAAAGCATGACAGGCTGGAGCTCCTTCAGTAGTGGAGTACCAGCATACAGGAAAGGCTGTCTTTCCCACTCGGTGATGATGCTGTTAGCAGAAAAAAAAAAAAAGAAAGGTGATATAATAACATGTGATCAATGCTTTTCCCCTTCCTTGGTGTCCGCCCCAGCCTTGCCTATGGAAGTCAGTGCTACTCTTCACAGTCATACGTTCCAGAGGCAGCCTGAGAACACCAAATACCTAAGGACTAAAGGCTATGAAGAAGCTGTTGCTGAAGAGGGAACTGCCAGGGAGGTCAGGCCTCAGATCCACATGAATTCAGACCCAGTGAATGAGAACTTCCTACAGAAACTAAGCAGGCCAGCAATCACCCTTCCAACATAGGCAGGGCAGAGGCTGTGGAAGGGATGTGCTGCAATCCCAAGACTTGTTCTTTGATTTTAAAGATCAGTTCTGTTTCCTTAAAACTACCAAGTCAAACTCTTCTTAATTAGCTGTTAATTAGGGTGAATTTTGTCACAGAGACCAATATTTTGTTGCCCCATCCCTTGCCTAGTAATCTCCTTTGTCATCTTTTTCCTACAGCAATGTTGCAGGCTGGAAATTTTTGCTTTTCCTGTGTTAGTATGTGGGGCATTTTTTGTTTGCCAGCCATATTTCATTGTCTGCTATTTTAAATGTATGATCTCACCGGAGTAGCAGGTACAGTTGGAGCCAAGGCAAGATTAACTTTAGTTTAATTATATGTAAGTTTAAGCTTTGAAGGAGGAAGAATATGTGACTTACCAGTATATTTCTTTGAGACGTATAATGAAGATTTTGACTTCACGATCAGGCATTTTTTTTCTGAGTAGTTTAAGAAAATACAAAGAGTAGGGTGTACCTTAAAACTATTCACACAGCTGTTTTGAAAGGTATGTTTGAGAAAGAACTTTCTCAACTTTGTCCTAGAGAAAGATACGGAAGATTAGGAAGATGTGACAAAAAGAGGAATATTAGAAAGATACTAGAGGCAGGTTATGAAATATTATTGGCTTCACATTGTTCAAGAGGGATTAAGATCATATTGCCGATTGATTAGCTATCTGTACATAACCACACAGGTAACTCAGGCCTTACTGAGTGACTTTTTTCATTGCAAACTGTAATTTGGTACTGTGGTATAGCTGATGCAAACATGGTTATGTTTTGCTGGTAATTTCAGACTGCCTGACAGACAGATGAATACAGAAGGATACGTCAGGTATTAACTAAGAGGATCCTATTCTTTACAAAACCATAATGAAGGTCCTATCTACTGTTTTCAAACCTTTTCCATGTGATTCCACATGCATGACTAACGCAGCTACTGATCCAGGGGTGAAATGCAGGCTAGGTGAATTCCCCAACAAATTCAGGTAGAACGGCACAGTAATAGCAATGATGAGTCTGATTTCAGCCCCAGTTATATTGGGGTAATCCTGCAGTGCCTCACTGTGAAACCCTGTCGTGGGACCTGAATACCCTGTTGCGGTTGTGGTGGTCTGCAGTGAGAGCTGTTTGTCCTGCTGCTGGGGTTGTCACTGGTTTGGGACCTCAGGAAAGGAAGCACATTAGTGTATCTTTCTGTAAGAGATCTTGGCCAGGGCAGATCTCATGGATGAGATCTCAGCTCTTCCCGTTTATATGAGACATGCTTCAGATATATTACAAACCTTAGACAAGGAGCTGGCTTTTTGTTTTCCCAGTGAGCAATCCTCTTAAACACTGAAGCACGAGGCTATCCAGATACAGTGATTCAGCTGAGCCTCTTTCAGGTCTGAGTTATTAAGTCAGTACAGGGGCAAGTGTGGGGAATATGCAGAGACATGTATTCCCCTCGTCCACACCCCAAGACAAACAGTCAGAACCATCTTCTCAGACCGCTAAGCAGAATAGCTAAGTGGAAGCCCTTCACCTGATATAGATTTTCTGTACATTGAACTGGTTTCTGTGTAAACAGGTTGTTGTGTACTGAGTGAAAAGCATGGGAAACACAAGAATTATGAAATAGGTCCTCCCAAATGGCCTGTCCTGCCCTCAGGCTATGGAAGGCTTCAAGAAAAAATAGGAATAGTCAGTCCTTCCCTCAGAAGGATTACCAAGTATAACTGCTTAACAAAAGGTTGCAACCACAGTATCTCATAGAAAACACTGAAGGGAGTTATCCACAGATGGATAAATGATCAGCCAGATAAATAGTAGCCAGGGTCAGCATACCTACCAGTGCTGCTGTGCTGCAGGGTGGCAGGGATGGGAATAAATCCCTCCAAACTGCTGGATAGAATTTGTGTAGATTCTTGGTCCTTGTCTTGCCTCAAATTTCTTGCCCGTATTAGCAAAGGAAATGTTCTGCTGTTACAGTGATATCCTAGGCATTTTGTATCCCTTTTTTCTCCTCCATTTTCATTTTGTAGGCCGAGGGAATCTGGACCTGGTTAGAGATGCATTAGTCTATTTTAAAGCATCCAGAGTTAGCATAAGAGTTGTCCAAACTTCAACAAGGTTTCTTTTTTACTTTTCCTTAAAACTGAGCTAAATACATTCTGACAGATCAGTTTATATATTCAAAATCTTATAAAAATATCTAATCAAACTAATAGTTTGTTTTTTCCTGCCATTTCAGACTTGAACTCACCAGGCACCACTTTGGGGAATACATATATTTTATAGTACAGAATAAAAATCAGTATAAATAGTCACATTTCAATAAATAAAGAATTTGCAGCAAAGATTACTAATCCCAGTGGGCAAATAAGGTACTCTTTTTGGAAATCTCAGGAGCTTCAGTTTCAGCCCACTCCCATGCCTTGCAATTGCATCACTCTCTTGAGATTCAGTAGGGTAATGAAGTACAAGACTAGAAACTTAATCCCCTTATTAGTGAAGGCCCCAACTCACGTAAGGTCTTATATATGAGATTCATGAGATTATTAATGAATGTGGGTTCTTGCAGAAATCTTGCGAGGAATTTGGAAGAATTAAAGTGTATTTGTCAGCCGAAGCATGGAATGAAATTTCTAGCTGAGGAAAAAGAGTTTAAGAAATTGAGATCCTAGTATTCATCCTTGCATGTTAGATCATATGTCTGATTACAACGGCAAGCATATTAAATCTGGTATGGAATTGCAAGGGCTCTTGCAAGGCTTCTGCCCAGTTTTTGTTAAACTGCACTTCAGAGGGCAATCCCAAATGTGTACATGAAAGGAATATCCCTTTCTCTACCACTGCAGTGCTCTGCTGATCAAAGTTTGGGGGGGGTTGATAGAGAAAATGTAGGGTTTCTTTTTTCTTTTTGTTTGACTTGACCTAATTTCCAGCCTCTTCTTAAACTGTTAGTAGGGTCCATCTTTTGCTTTCTTGTAACTTTTTTTCCAGAGAAGACTGGAAGCTTCTGCTGAAAAAAGGACCAATTCTGGCGGAACAATGTCTGTTTTGAGCCTCAATTTATGCCTCTCTGACTCTTCTGAGATAACCAACAGGGCTTATTCACTTCTGATTTAACATCTTCTGGGGAAACAGGTGCACGAAGGAAACACTGGTTGTGCACTTTAGAAGGCATGAATTATCAAAGTTCTTAGAGAGCTGATGTGCAGCACAGAAAGCAACATGTCTCGGTTCTGGCATTTTGGGAAGATGCTTAATATGTGAGTCTGGCATCATGAGGGCTCTACTATTAAAATTTTTATGCCCCTTGCCAGACTTGGATCATCTTCGTATGAGTGCAGCTGCAGTTGCTGATATCCCAGCAGGCGAGCAGACATTTCTGTCTCGGCAGTAAAATATTTCATCTGGAGGATTCATAGGATTGGGAGGGGAGGATTTGTTGGTTTGGGGTTTTTTAAAGTCAGGCAAATAACACATTAATATCATTTTTCTAGTCCCTTCTAATACCATTTCTAGTCCCTTCTAATACCATTTACCTGGCAGAAACTTACTCTTTTAGGTTTTGCACTTTGCAGTGATGTGTCACCATGCCTGGACACAAGCACCATTGCTGGTCCAGAACTGCTTTGACTGCCATTCCATGCCCTCGACACTGTTGAGAAGTCCATTAACAAACAAAGGGAGCTGCAAAGTCATTAATGTCATTACTGCCATTGCATGCTCTTCAAAATGTTATTTCATGGGTATGATCCTTAAGAATACAAGAAAAGCCTATGTGGTGTTGTGCCCTGCATGGCTTGATGCAGCCTTACTGCTGTAAACGGGTTCAAAATCTGTTCAGATTCAAAAGCGTGTTTGCAAAATCATATCTGCAAAGCTAATCTTTGCTCCAGGAGAAATTTGACTTAAGAGTAGTTACCAACTTTTGCAGGTCATTGGTGGAACTGTGTGGAGAAGCTAACTTACTGTTTGGCAACCTTTTTTATGCCCAGGCAATATTAATAACTTCATTTTTAACAGGTTTTACAATACACTTTCTAACGACTTAGCTTGCCTGTTTAGCCACTATGTACTATAGATATGAACCTGTTGTATTTAGAAAAGTTATATACTTTTAATTAGATCTTGTTTATTTTCCCTTTAACAACAAAAAACCCAGTGATGTTGAGGTCTTAAAATATGTACTTAATTCCAGTTACCCTGTATATAAAACATGCACAAAATGTTATTTTCCGTATTTCCTGCTTACTAAATGGCATTTACCATAATTTACAGTGTAAATGAAACTGAACCTTCTTTTGAAGCATCCAGAAGGTATTATTTCTGTTTTTAGTGTATCATAATACACTCATTCATTTCTTCAGAATTTCCTCAAACCTTCATCTTTGTACCCTTCAGCCATCTCTGCGTTTTCTTGCCATGTCGATAATCATTTACTGTAGGATTGACTCACAGATTGTGTTAAATCCAGTGGATCCCAATCTTCTCCAGCCATTGTACCACTACCTCGGTATTGTCTGAAAGATGTTCGGTGCTCCCAGCTCCAGTTTGACATCACTGGGAGTTTAGTGTGCTCTGTATCTTGCAAGACAGGGCCTCTAGATATAAGATATCGTTGCATGTACCCTGCCACGTGTTTGCATGATTTCTCATCAGCAGTGGGGTTTGTGTTGCTTGTAACCCAGCTGGACGGCCGTGTGACGGAGCAGGGCACACAGCACGCAAAGGGAGCCAGCTGTGCTCCAGGTGAAGTCAAGCAGTGTCTCCACCGGCTGGCTTCAGGGAAAGGGGCCTGCAGCTTTAAAAAAAGGACAAGCTAAACCCAAAACACATGGTAAATGATAGAGAAGTAGTGGCACACATAGCTGTGGTTGGGAGCCACCCCATGATTTGCTACCTGATAATCCTGAGGGTGTATTTCATACTAGTGCACACTGAACTGCTAAAACTCCTAAAATTTTCAAGATACTACTGACTTCTTCTAACCAGCTATTTCACATGCCCTAGCACCCTCTCTCTCAATAGCAGATCCTAGATGCTTACATACAAAGCTCTATCAAATGTACAGTTTGAAGCAATAGCGTCAAAGAGGCTGGGAAGGAAGATCAGTGTTCAGACCCGTAGGCCAGCACCACTTCCCACCTCCTTCCTCACACGCTTCAGACATGTCAGAAAAATGTCTGAAGTTACATGACCGTTTTTGCCCTATGTAAGCAAAACAGCCAGAAGCAAAGAACATTCATACCCCTGTTGTACATGTTTCATTGAAGTTTAAATATACACATTTAAAGTATGTCGAATAAATACTTGGGAGATTGCAGTGATTCCTTCCCAATTTGTATTAAAATACCCTCTTTTCCAATATCATGTCAGTCCACTGAGGATCTTAGACTTAAATAAACTTAGATTTAAAGGAAGTAAAAAATAAAATAGACTTAAAAGAAAAAAGCATTCACTGAGAAAAATGTATTTCCTGTGCACATCACATAAAATAACCTAAAACTTCAGAAAGCAGCAAGTGTCCTAATGCCATTTGAACAGTGCCTTTTCACTACTTGTTTTGATGTTAGAGAAAAAAATACCAAGTAACTACTCTTGTGAGAATTTAACAATTTTGATTATTTATATTTTGCCTTTGGATTGAAACTGCAGTTACTAAATTGTGGTAGGTACCAGCTATTTATAGGAGAATAGAATACAATCTGGAGTGTAGATTTTGCCATCAGAGGAGAGAGCGGGTGCTGTTCTAACAAAAGCATCTCAGTTAAAATTCTTCACTTCACTTTTTTAACAGTTGATTTGCCTGTGTGTTTCCTTGTATTGTTATGAATGCACATTCATAATGTTCATTTTTGAAAAACTGACATTTCATAATATGGGTACTGTGCTTTTCACTACTGGTCTTATCTGTCTACAGCAGAAACAGATACTCAGTGGCTTACGCGGCTCAGAAGCCATGGCTGCTGAATGCAACTGTGGAGGAGAACATTATCTTTGGGAGCCCATTTAATAAACAGAGGTAAATATCACGCTCCCTGCAAAAACACCTGGCAGCTTCTTTTAAAGAGAAGATGATTCTTTTGGCATCTCCTTCTGGAAGAAATCTGTAGATTCTGAAAAATACCAATGCACGTTAACCCTGAGCTGGAATAAGCTAACCTGACTGTAGCCATCTCAATGGAAGGTTTCTGGTTTAAATTAGTCTTTCAAGGCTCCTCCTCTGACCAGAGTGCATGTCTAAGATGTTTGTGAGAAATCACGCAGCCACAGTGGCTCCCCGTGGAATACAGCAGAAGCCGTATGTGTTTTTTTCAAGCAGCTAAAGTTAGGTGAGATGAATCCCATCTTTGGAGGCTACTGACTTCCTTTCGTTTTGTTTAATGGAGCCTGAGGTTGCCAGAGGACTCTGGAAATTGGGATTCTAGGCATATTTCCACTGAGTTTATGGGCTGTGATCAAGTTATTGGAGCAGCTGCTTTACAAAAACACCGCATGCATGAAGATGGGGTGCCTCAAGGAAATAACCTTAATTCTTCCTTTAGAAAGACAGGAGAAGGGAGTGTGAAAGATGAGGTGCACAGCTTCTGTTGTGCCTATCCAGCACTTGTTTCTTACGTCCTTCTAAAAGGATCAGCTAACAAATGCAGTGGAAAAAGTGACTTGACTTAAGGAAAACAAATTGCTGATGCTTTCAAAGGCAGCTCTCTTTGTTTTAAGCTATTGAAAATACATCCCATTCCTCTCCGTGTGTGCTTTGTTAAGATGTATGACTCCATTCCCACTTAATAAAACTTAGCAATGACCAAATATCTCAAAATCCAGATAATTTCAGGGACCAGATTCTGCATCCATCCAGCTACTGCATCCATCAGCCTAATTTCACTCATATCAAAGGGGCAAAGCTGAATTACATCACTCAGATAGTCTCATCCCAGCTGCTTATTAGCAGATCAGCTGTGATACCCCACAGACCTAGAAATCACAACAATTTTCAAGTTTTTACGAGTGGTTTCCTGATTCTGGCAAGACCAGAAGCACTGTAAGGGTCCTTTGTCCTGTAATATCACACTGAAGTAAATTAAGAGGCACCTAAACAGGGAAGAATAATAACTCATTGGAAAATGGCTTCAAATAGTCCAGAGCCCAGCAAAACAGCTCTGTGATAGGGAGGAATGCATTCAGTAATTTATGTAATTGAATCTTTAAAAAGTAGGCTTGCCAATAAAGACGTCTAATAAATATGTCATTTTTTGCAATGCTTAATTTACAATGCTCCATGATTAGTTGCAGAATAATCATTTTGCCCTACTTATTTTTGCAATTATATTTGACAGAGCCACAATAACATAGCAGTGAATTTGCGCTGGAGGTTTTTATGTTAGCAAAGTAACCGACTGGTTAAATAATTGCAATGACCATATTGTTTTTACAGGTACAAAGCTGTTACAGATGCGTGCTCTCTGCAGCCTGACATTGACTTACTGCCCTTTGGAGATCAGACAGAAATTGGAGAAAGGGTAAATAATATGAATGCTTTTATGTATGCTTACCCTATGTATTAAGAAGGCACTCTCTGATGCCACTTGGACAGACCTAGTCTGTATTGGGCTTCCAGCCTGCTAAATAATTGTAATTCACCAAGGGTTACTGCAAAAAAAAAATTGTAAACCTTTTTCCTTCTTCAGCTGTTCTCAAATGCTATTTTGTATTGATGCTAGTATTGGTTGTATTTTTCAATCTAAGAAGCCTACTGTGCTTAGAGAAGCTCCTATAATTTACACTTACTCATGATCAGTTGCTGAATAATCATTTTTCTTCTGATATTATATGAGGATTATATTTGTTTATCAACTGGATTAGCATTTTAACAAAGCTTTTGTTTTTATTGCAACTCTGTGTACTTGTAAAAAATCACATTTCCAAAGTCCTATCATAACGTTTATTCAAGATGCATATTTCTGATCCATTATGTTCATTAGGGGATTAATTTAAGTGGCGGCCAACGACAGAGAATCTGTGTAGCTCGAGCACTCTATCAGAACACGAACATTGTCTTCTTGGTAAGATTTTTCTTTTTCACATGGAGCATGGAAAGTTAGTAATAAAACTGTCATTCCTTTTATTTAGCTTTAGAAAAAATTATGTTAGATTTAGAAAACTATAGGGATTTGTGTTCGACTCCACATCCAAGTTACAGAGATAGAAAATAAACATCCACCAGATGAAGCAGCATCAAAACGTTCTGGGAGATGAAGGTGGGATTTCCTACAGAGATTGACACTGGAAGAGCAGAACAGATTGTCTACCTGCTGCTCACTCTCAGTGGTGACCTAGTGCCAACATAGTCCCACTGAAATCAGCAGGAGTTCTGATAAGGAAAAGCACCATAATGCAACTACATGGCAGCAATGAACAGATTGAGGGTTCAGCAGTCTCCTGCAGGACACTGTGGATTCCCTTCTTTGCTACTGATTTCAAGATATGTCAGGAATTTCAGGAGGCTGCTGGTCATGAAGGGGTTGTTTGAGCCTCCTCGGAATGAACTGGGGGACTTCTGTTCTTGGAGAAAAAGTGTTTGCATATTAATATACTTAAATAAAATAATATTGTCTTATTGGTAACCACACTCACTCAAAGTCAAGACCAAACACATCTGCAGTTTAGTTGGAGGAAATTAGAACAGTTCCTACCTCTGCTTTGCTTTTCGTGTGCCATTTTCCCATCAAAATTAGGCCTAAGCTTGGCTCTGGATCCTGGCATTTTCAAATTTGGATGGAAAGTTTCAATTCTGGTGTTCCTGATATGGATTACTCCACGCTGTCAGTGTGTCACCAGCACTGCGCACATCTAAAGACTAAAAATTAACTGAGTCCATTGCTATGAACTGAAGAACAATGGATTCTAGCTCACTGTTTCATAGTGCAGCCCTCTGACTAGGTCTTAATCATTAGAGAAAGATGAAATGTTAATAATTGCCAGTGCTTTCTAATCTTTTCGCATTTTTCTTGAAAGAAAAATCCTGATTTTTGTATCCTGTTCTTTTTCCTTTTTTTTTTTTTTATTTTTTTATTAATTTGATTTGATTGCAGGATGACCCATTCTCTGCACTAGACATTCACTTAAGCGATCATTTAATGCAGGAAGGAATTTTGAAGTTTCTCCAAGAAGACAAGAGGACACTTGTACTGGTGACACATAAGTTACAGTATCTTCCACATGCTGACTGGGTAAGAGAAGAGATGCCATGATGCAGGTTTGCTCATGATGGACATAGACTTGAAGTTAGCACCATAATGCTTGACCAGATCACTATTTTTCTCTGTAATAAAGTCCCTCCTTCTTAATTCCGCATGTCATGTGGCTAACTGTAACTCTACAAAATATGGATTTTATAGTAGAAGGAACAATTTTATTTTTACATTATTTGTGTAGTTTTTTTTGATTGGAAGCCACGGGAGAATTGTTACCTAATTACAAATATGACTGTTACTTGTTATGTCTTGTCCATGTTTTTTACAAGTACAGATAAAGCATGGCTTACAGGAGTTGTAAGTTTATGAGCTGTGTCAACAAACTTGAAAAGTGATTAATCAAATACTGAACACAGTGAACACAGAAATTTGCATAATGGTAAATCTCACCAGTACTGAGATCCAATGTCTTGTAGGATGCAGGTCAGTGCTTTTGGTATGTTGCTGAGTTGATCTGTTGGATGCTGTCTCCCTTAGATCATAGCAATGAAGGATGGAATGGTGCTTAGAGAAGGGACACTAAAGGATATCCAAAACAAGGATATTGAGCTATATGAGCACTGGAAAACCCTGATGAATCGCCAAGATCAAGAATTGGAAAAGGTATATAGGAGCATTTGGGCAAGGATGACCTTTCTGAAATGAAATACTTTTCAGTTAATTTCTAAATAAGCAAACCATGTCAGGATACAAGTTCTAAGCTAGGCATTGGGGAAAAAAAACCATGAACTGTGAGGAACTTTAATGACTGGAATGGATTGTCTAGGAAGTGTGTGGTGGATCCATCGTGGGTGGTTTGTAAGGACACATAGGCAAAAACCCTTTTGGAATGCTGTGCGCAACTGATCCTCTGCTGGGGCAAGGGGTGGACTCAGGCATATCCTAAAGTATCTCTTAGCCTTTTATTGTGTTATTGCCATGAGCATTTAGGATTCTCTAATTTTGGAAGTTTTTCTCATTCCAGAAGAGGTAGAATGAAAGAATGGAAGAGAGAGGGAAATAAATGGACAAAGCAGGATTTTTTGAAAGATACTGTGCTTTTCCTTCTGTGAGCTAAATGATCCAGATAAAGTCTCTTTGAGGTTATTGTTGGTGCTGCCACAGTGGCAGACAGCTAAGCTTTATTAATAAATAAGTTTCCTTGTTACAGGATATGGAAGCTGACCAGGCTACTCTTGAGAGAAAAACCCTCAGAAGGGCCATGTACCCAAGAGAATCTAAATCACAACTAGAAGATGAAAATGAAGGTATGTATTATCATTTCACTTTACTTACTCTATTGCTATGTTTCATTGGCTTTCCCCTTGAAGAGCTGGCAGTTCATAGCAATGAAGTACAAAGATGTTAATGACACCTGGTAATAACAATGTAAAATCTAATACTTTGATCTGTTTACAATATGACTTGTTTAAGGGATTCTTCATAGATTTCTCTAAACATTGTGCGGGGATAAGGGTGTACCAAGACAAGTTAGTTTCTTTGCTAACTCATACTGCCTGGAGGTATTGAGAGGTGAGAGAGAAGTAAAACAACAGTAAGAATTGTAATTAAAGCGAACTGAGGTAGCTTTGCCTAGTCGTTGGCATATGCTGTTAGATCAGCTGTAGCCCTGTCCCTCATGAAATAGCCATGAATTGTCTGTTCTGGGATTTTGAAATACCACCATGTGACCAAACTTGTAGCTATTTTCAGTTCCTTTTTGGATATGGAGTTAACCTGCTATTTTTCTAGCTGAGGTGATTTATGGAAGAAGCTTTAGGCTTTATTCTCAAGCTTAGCTTCTTGTTCTCTCCAAGTCCTGTTGCTTTTAGAGGTGCAGATCCAGTCACACATCACTTTTAAAGTGGGTTGGGGCCAGAATGGTAGGATACTGGAAGCTGGCAACAAGATCCACCACAACATCCCTTTTTAATTCATTTCTAATGTTCAAAATCAGAAATTAATGGAAATGCTGTTAGTTCAGGGCTGTCAAGACAAGGTCAACATTTCTCTTCCCCAAGGGCAGCCTGCAAGACTGTGAGATGTTTATTCTTATTACCTGGAAAAAAAAAGAAGAATTTAAATGTCATGTTTATACACCTATGAAATACATATTTCCCATAGCAAAAGTCTTCCACTATCTGTATTTCAGTATAATGTGAACAATTAGCATTTGATAATGGACAAAACTAGTATTCTCGAAGGGAAAATTGAACTCTTTCATACAATAGATGACAGACCCTCTGGACAGAAAGCTTTGGAGAGCTTTCTAGAATCTTCCATGTGACCCAAAGTGCTCTGCTGTATCTGAATGGGTTGGGAAAGGCCCAGTCTCTTACTATAAAGAGCCAGTACTGAAGATCTGACTTACAAAAATATTTTATTAACAAACCAGTAACAAGTCAAAGACTGACACTCTATAGAGTTGCTCAAAGAGCACAAGGAAGTCTTTTAAGAATACATCTGCAGTGTTTGCTGGTTTTAAATTGCAAATTGAATTTTGCTATTAAAATTCAAAACAAAAAAAAAAGTCAACCAAATCCAGTAAAACCAGCTATAATTCTTAGTACTGCATCCAAGCTAATATGATCAATTTTCTGAGTCACAGAGGAAGAAGAGGAAGAAGATGAAGATGATAATATGTCAACTGTCTTGAGGCTCAGGACAAAGATGCCATGGAAAACTTGCTGGAGATATCTAACCTCTGGAGGATTTTTCCTGCTCTTTCTGATGATTTTCTCAAAGTTGCTGAAACACTCAGTTATAGTGGCCATAGATTACTGGCTTGCTACGTGGACATCCATGGACAATACAAATGAAGTCAGGAACATTGATGATGTTAAGAGCACAAATAAGGTGGGCCATATCTTGGTGCCTGATGGGGGAAAAAAAAAATGTTCTAAAGTAATTATTTGCTGTTCATCTAGAAGCCAGCTAGATTGGAAAGACAGATATATATAGTAAGATTGATTATTATATAGGATGGATGAATTGTTTATGCTAAAACATAAGAGAAATCAAATTTTATCAGTATTTTCAAACATGCAAAACTAAAAGAGAAGCATGTTTGAGGTTAGAAAAATTATTGACTTTTCAAAGGACGGAATCTGATACTAAACTTCTTCATGTGGATCTTTTAACACCTAAGTCAGTGACTCCATTTTCCACATTACTGGCTGGCCAGTAATATTCTGACAGAAAAAAAACCAAAAAAGTTTTCAAATTTATTACTTAAATACAATATGCTTATAGCTGTAAATTTGACTCATATACAAATATCTTACTGGAATCCACTTAGTAAACTTTCAGAAGGCTTAAATGTGTTACAACCCTGGCAGATTAGTTTAAGGTTTGCTCTGGGATTTTCAGTGGCCCTTAATAAAATGGAACTTTCCAACATCTCCCAAATGCCTTAATTCTTGAGAGGTTGTACTTTGGTTGTCTGGGTTTCTTGGCTAACAGTTTGCATACCTTTGTATTTGTCCAGTTAGAATATCTTCACAGTTCTAAGTACTATCACTTCAAGGTTTTGAAGGGTACTGATCATTAGGTTGAGGGATCTTGGAACTTCCAGTTCTTCTTATTATGTGAACTTAATGAATTGCAGTTCTGTCATAGTTTTTTAATTTCCCAAAGATTCTATTAATATAATTATGTAATATAAGTGATGTCCAGGTTCCTTGGGAACTTCCTAGTAGAAAAGAGAAATGTGTGTTTATTTGTAGGACTGATGTATTTGTCATTTTATTAGACTTATCATGTAGCTGTCTTCAGCATCCTCTCTGGAGCTGGGATTGTCCTCTGCCTCATCACATCTCTGACTGTGGAATGGATGGGCCTCACAGCAGCCAAGAACCTACACCATAATCTCCTCAACAAGATCATCCTTGGACCAATCAGGTACAGCAAAAATAACATTCCTCCTGAAAAGTTACGTGGTCAAAACCTGTCCTCTTCGTAACTGGGAGGGTGCACCTGGGAAAAGCTCTTGCGTTTGCCCCGTTTCTTTCAAGACCTCAAAAAATGAAAATAGCTAGTGAAGTAATCAGGGGGAAAAATACTCTTTGTCAGAACATGTGAAATTCTGTCCCCTTTTTATCTGGCTGAAATGCATCAGATAGCTGATACCCCCTTTAAGGCTGGGGTGTCAAGGCAGGCCTTTAGTGCACTTCTAGCTCTGAGCAATTGGCAAGGTGTCAAACGATGTGGCTTCTTCTGATGGCCAGGGACAGGTTGAGTGCTCGATAACTACAGTCTCTCACAGGCAGTCAGGCCAAAAAGATGCCTCCATAACAAATACAGTTATCACGGTGCTTTCATGAAACAACTGAGTCCTGGTGCAGGAGGTTGAGCAGCAGCCAGGGACAGGCTGGGGTCTTTGGAAGGGATCTGTAATCTTGAGGGACCGTTGATGAAAGAGCAGGAGGCAAGACAGTATGTTTTTGTAAGAGGAGACTTAGAAGTTTTTTTGGGGTGGAAATGCCAAGAGAAGCATTAAGATAGTCAGGTTGCAGACATTATGATCTGTTATTGCTTTGATTTAGAAAATGGCCGGACGCAGCTCTGTATTCTGTCTGATCAGGCTTTTTATCCAAACCTGTAATTCCTTTTCAGGTAACTTTTTGTTTTTAATTTGTTTAACAGGTTCTTTGACATGACTCCATTGGGGCTAATTCTAAATCGCTTCTCTGCTGATACAAATATTATTGATCAGGTAGGCATATCAATGTATTCTGTTTCATTACGTCTTGGCTTTGTAAATTTTCACTTAGCTATTGAATAAGATGATGTATTAAAATATCCAGTAGAGAGAGGCATAGCGAAAACAGGCTCTGGGAATGATAATAGACAAACTCAAAATAGAGAGTACACATATTTGTAGTAATGAGCGCAGATAATCACTAGAAGAAACATCATGGGAGATGGTGACTCTCAATTTCTTCATATGCAGACTGGGTGCTTCTGTTGGAAGAACTGGATTAGCAAAACACCAAATTTTGGGCTCAAAACACAAAACAGGGTAGAATATAATAACTTTAACTATATGGGAGTACACATGACAAATACATATTCCATCCTGGCTGTAGCACATATGAATTTAGGCCATTCAGAAAGAGGAAGGAATGCTTTCACTATAGCTGTGAATTAAAATGTTTGGATGAGCAATAATCCTGCATGTAAGCGTGATGGGAACATGGAAGGAAAATTATGAGGCTCTAAGAAAGAGCATCCTCTTTCTCTAAATATTTGGGATATCAAGAACAACCTTCTTTGTTGCTTGTTGTATAAATGAGGTGGATATAGCTCCTATTTCCCCATGATCTTTGAAACACTGACCTCTAGAAAAAAAACCTACTGACTCTTTTTTTAACCTCTGCATGTTTGAGTACTAGACCCACATAAACAAAAAGGCTTCTGATATAAGGAGAGTCTCAATGAGTTCACAGTGGTGTCATTCCACTTTCCCTATGGTCCTCTATAGGAAAAGGCATATGATGATACTACCAGTAAGTTTTGCCTTAGGTTTGTTTTTTGTTTCACCCTAGCACATTCCTCCTACCCTGGAGTCTCTTACCCGGTCCACCTTGCTCTGCCTGTCAGCCATCGGAATGATCTCCTACGCCACTCCATGGTTCCTTGTCGCCCTCGTGCCTCTTGGGATAGCATTTTATTTCATCCAGAAATACTTCAGAGTTGCTTCCAAGTATGTATTTTAAAAGTTTCCCGAAAATTTCCCTCTAAAAAAAATGTATATAAGAATTGTGATGGAATGTGAGGTTATAGGAGCTAGTGTAAGGGGAAAATGGCCACCGCATCCTGCTTTTGGTCCTGGGTATGAGTTTGAGACACACATTGGAGAATGTTTCTAGCTGAATTGAGAACAAATGGGGTGTTTGGGGAAGTAACACTAGTTGCATCACTTTTGTACACTGTTGGCTATAGAGTCAGATGAGCATGAAGTTTGTTAATTGACTGAGCCAGCTCGCATCTGGTCAAAGCTCCTCTTTGACCTTTTGAGGGTTAGCAGAGAATGGAAAATAACTGCCTGGATTAACGTCAGTCACGGCTTTTTCTTCATATTGGGAAAAAAGTCTCCACAGAAAGTCATTTCCATTGTACAGCAACATTTCATATTCAGAATGGCTTGCTGGCAATAAAGAGTACATTTTTTCAGCAAAAGGAGTGTCATGATTTCTTAAAGTCATGCTCCTAGTATTAAATCCATTATATAATTTAGTAAAATATCTTAAGCAAGCCATTCGAAGTTTTTTTCTTAAATTCAGTCAGTCGTGCTTCTTTTTTTTTTTTATTTAATCAGCCAGATTTACTCCACTTTCTGATACCTGAAAACACCCATCCTCCTGCAGGGAGGCTAAAATAACCTTACAACTGTCACTTCTGGCCCTGTCTTTGCAGTACGCACATGGCAGAGCATTAACTGCTGTTTGGTAGCATCCAGTCAAGAGACATGGTGATTTTCAACTGAGCATTCCAGTACAGTTGGCTTCATGGACAATACTCTTATTTAGGTAGCCTGAGAAAGAAATGTGTCAGTTATCTCTCTTAAATCAATGGAGCAGGAGGTGCACAGAGCAATGTATCTGTAACTTAGTCTTGCTTTAGCCTGCTTTTCATCAGATTTCCCCAGAATTTCCAAGGACATCGATGCCAAAGAAAACTCTATAATCAGAATTCAAAAACCAAAAATGTTTTATTCTGAAATAGTTTGCTTAAATTCTCTGAGATTTTTCAGAAATCTTGTTCTTTCCCCACCAGCTTTCCAAACTAATGCTGTACATGGCAGTACACCGGGTCTCAAGGTGGCTAAGGAATCAGGAGACCTGGTTTGAATTTTAATTCTAATTCTTAAAATGCATGACGGTCTTCTGAGTCTTCTGAGTATCTCCCCGTACACATAGCAGTTTACACTGTTGAAACTTCTTACTTAAAATATACAGGAGTAGGCAAAACCTGATGTATTAGACCCCAGGGAAATATTACAGTTTCTGTCTGTGAGTTTATATGTGAGAGTAAAGTCTCCATCTGTTTCCAAACCTGGTTTTTTCCACGTGCTGTACCAATAGCCATACCATGCAAGCTGCCAAGAAGTTGATCACCCCTGTAGGTCAGCACAAACACACACATGCACCCATTGGCTCTGCAATTGCTGATCTTCTGCAAGTCAATAACTACCTCATTAATTTTATTCCCTTACATTTTTCTGGGAAAATCTGTATCGGCAGTGCTTATTTTTAAAAAAGTCTGTTGGAATTAAACTCTTTTAAATCACTTGTGAAGCATCCCAGGTTGACTTGTGTTCTTTCTGTCCACAAAGAAATTAATAAATCCAATCTATTTCTAGAAAAATAGTCTCAGGAAATGTAGGATATAGGAATAGCTTCAGCCTGTATTTATAACTTACTTGCATGCAGTACTTTCCAGGCATATAAGCCTCACTAATTTTTAGAAATGCAAATATTTACAGTATTTCTTGCAGCACTTTGATTCTTTGTTGTATTTTCCATTACATCTCTCAAAAACTTCCATCATAAATTTGCAAAAGCATATTTATCATCAAAACATAAGCAGCAAATTCAGTTGTGTATACTGGAACGTTCAGCATCATGGAGCAGTTCTTTCTCCTGGCCTATCTAATGCAGTGGGCAAGCATAGTAGGATTTTAATAAAGAGTTTAAATATCTAATGATCTCTCTTCTGTTTATACAACTGGCTGCTATGCCAATGGCAGAGTGTTACAGAAAGATGTATTTGTCTCTGTGGTTTGGAAAACGTTCCTGTCTCAGGAGACTGGAACTTTTTAGACTAAAATACCACCGCTCCATGCAGGTCTTGAAAATGCCGTTGCTGAATAATTGAGGAAATTTCTCATTCATATTATTTCTCTGTCAGCGCTGTCTCTATTTCAACCACTGTGATAATGTTAACACTACAAATAGTAATAGTTATAGTTGGTTATATTTTACGTTCAGCATGTTACATACTTACAGATACTCAAAATGAGGCAAAGTTTCTATGGAAAGGCACCCTTTTTGTTGGCCTAGCTGATACAGTTGCAATAAAATAAACTTGCAGATACACAAACTGTATTTTAAACCTGATTTAAGAGCCACAAATAACATGCTATAAGGTTTAAAATCAACTGTTCTGAATTTGATTATATTAGTTGTATTAATAAATCAGAATGTTTGAGAATGAAAAGTAATTTTAATCTGGCTAATATGGACAGCAGGTTTTTATCCAGCAGAAACGGAATAACGTCATTATCGCTGTGGGACAAAGAGAAGCTTAGCTGTGACCAAAAGCTAGATCATGGAGGTGGCTGGGAGGTGATTCAAGGGCTCCTATGGCAAAAGAAAAAGTGATATTCCCATGTCAGTGTCTTTCTATACTATAGAAATACTGGTTTGTGTGATCCTGGAAAGAATATGTGCAATACAGAAGCTGTCTATTCCTGTCTGGTATGTGGTAAAATGTCTACAGAGGGAGGTGTTTACATTGTAATGGCTGCTGTTGTTTTTCATGCTCCCAGGGACCTGCAGGAACTTGACGACAGCACCCAGCTACCTTTACTCTGTCACTTCTCTGAGACAGCTGAAGGCCTTACCACCATTAGAGCATTCAGGTCGGTAAAATAAATCATTAGAGGGAGGCTTGGGTTTTGGTCTGGCTGGTACATCTCGCTTTGAGCATGTCTGAGGGCAAATTATTGGATTTGGTGGACTTTAATGAAGCCATCTCAAAAAGGGAAGAAGTTTTGTTTTCCATGCCCCTAAACACTTGGCTTTGCCATGCCCCCAAACACTTATGCGTATTTTCAGTAACACACTAATTTATCTGTATTGGTTTTCTGCTGAATTAAAGATGATGACATCTTTAGGATACGGTAATTAAACCTCTAAGGTATGTCTAGTTTAACCATGCCTTGCTCGGATAGCAGGGAGCTCTTCTTTGCCGGGAAGGCACAGGGACCACCCCTTCAGACCCCCCAGGTATATGCTACAAGCTGTGCTATCCATGTGCCCCTGAATCATTTCTGTATTTCACCCACCACTCAGGCAGGGAAATGTCATTACAGCGCTCTCCAGCTGACAGGCAGTATGCACCGAGGGAGGCTTCCCAAGAAAACTACGGCAGAACAGAACTGGATCTTAATAGTCTAAAATCTAGCCATGTCAATCAAAATAAAACAATAAATTCCAGTAGCTTCAGAGAATTTTGCAACTTTGCGTGCATATGTTTTTTTCTCTACTTACTACATGAAATACAGACCGATTTCTCCTTGCATATTCACTACATTATAGCTGGCATGACTCTGTCAAAGTGCCAGCTTGATGTTGCTCCCCAGTAAGCGTAACTTGCGCTCATTCCGTACACTGTAACGTTTCAAACAGGTGCAGAACTCACTGCAGTGCTATTTACACACCTATCCGATCAGTTTAAGACTGCTTCAGTGCTTCGAGCTAGCTTTAGGACCTAGGCTGTTCAGAGTGCTGCAGTAAGGACTGTGTCAGGACAAGCAAAACGTCGCCGTGTCGAAGGGATGCCTGGCGGTGCTCAACATGAAATGCTGTAACAGGCTTTATCGACCAGAATGACGTATTGGAACAGTGAATCATAACTAAGGCCTGATGCTGATGCGTGCTGAGTGCTTCTTGGGATGCTCAGAGTGGCATTTCATCACGCTATCTGCGGAGAAAGATGAAGGAGCTTAGGACATCTTGGGAGTCGTTCGGCTTTTTTTTTGCCTTACAAAACCGCGATGTGGGCATGGATGGCAGAGAGCAAAAGGCAGCACTAGGGAAGGAGTAGGCACCGTAACCACCACTTCGTTTTTTTCCAGGAACTCTAGTGCTAATCTAAGCCATTTCATTTCCCTGTCTGTGCTCCACTGTCAACCAAACCTGAAGTCTCCGGCGGTTTTTGTCAGCAAGCTCGTATTTACTGATAGTCCTGTTAGTCATTCTCTGCAGTTTGAGTTCAGTATGTTCCAGGATAAAATAGACCAGCTCCTCGCATAACTTACCACAAAGTAGCACAGTTGGATCAGAACGCAATTTCAGTGACCTTTGCTGTTTGTCATCTGACAGGATAAAAGTCTAAAACTGCCCAGAAGATGAGCTGGACGTGGATGAAAAGATACAGATTGAGCACGTCAGATTTTCCATTAGGGAAACTGGAGTTCTGCTGCCAGAAAGGCAGACGAGCAGAATATTCAGTGCATCTTTGCTCCTCCCCACGTCATTACTGTTACCAGTTGTTGTTTTTGGGATGTTGCTTGCAATGTTTACAGGCTGTGAAGAGGAAAATAAAGGATCAGTGGGAAAAGGAGGGGGAGGAGAAAAGATCATACCTAAAGTAGTGCAAGGTGCCATGAATTTAATACGCTTACACCAACAGAGATTTCCTCCTTCCCTCCCAAAGTGCACCTCCGCTCTTAGGCGCTCTGACATCCTTGCGCTGTTATTTAAATGTGAAGGGCATTACATGGGAAGAGAGAGAAACAAGTGACAGTGAAGGTAACACCACTCGTTTTTGTAGTTCAGAAATGACCGCTAGCTCTCCCTCCCTCCTTGTAGTTGTTGGAGTTGCTTAGGCAATGGGTGACTGGCTGAGGAAAGAGCTGAGCTGAGCAGCTGAAAGGTATTGATCCACTGATCAATCTACAGTCTACATTAGTTGAAGCCTTAGGGATGTCACTCCTGTTGAAGACTCCTGCAGCTGGCCGGGTAACTTCTGAAATCAGCTTTTAAGCTGGCAGGTGAGCCCTCGGCTCTTGCTTGTGAGGAAGAAGAGAGGGGCCACAGCAGCGCTCACCTGTGGGAGGTCTGGAAGGCTGCAGCCCCCACAGTCTGCAGCCATAAAAGCGGAGATGCTGTGGGAAGCAAAACCTGTCCCTAGCACGATGGCATTGCATCACCTTGAGGGGACAGGCTGAGAGCCAAAACCTAGTGCAATGTGATTGCTTGTCAAAGAAATTTCCCCCCACTGTATGTGTTGCTCTCTCTGGCTAAGGAGAGCCCCTGACAGCAGGTACAGGTCCTTAGGGAAGAGTTTCTAACCCAAAGTTTGGCAGAGAAGGGCAAAAAGTTTTGGTTTTGGGGGAGGGAGAGAAGAGTTTAGTGCTTCATCCTTTTGTGTATGAGTGTGTAATGTGTTCTAATATAACAACTTTGCTCTTGGCAGGCACGAAGCCAGATTTAAACAACGTATGCTGGAGCTAACGGACACGAACAACATTGCCTACTTATTTCTATCGGCTGCCAACAGATGGCTGGAGGTCAGGACGGTACGTTCAGTTTAGTTCCAGCCGTGGTTTTGAAACCTTGGAAGCAAACAGAGACTTTGCCTGATGCAGAGAAGATAATAACGAGAATTAATCTCGCGATGAGATTATACACGCTGTTCCTTAAAATAGATTGGGATTGTTTATGTTAAGCCCATAGGGTTTTTTCAGCTTTCTTGGCCAGGAGTAAGAAACTACAAGTCTCCCTCATCTTTTGCTGTTGTGATGTCTAGCGTCTGAAGAGAGTGCAAGGACAAACATTTACATAACTCGAAATAAGGCTTTCTCTACTACTGTGCAGCATCTGCAGACCTGCTGCAGCAGAAACTACTTTCAAAGCAGAGCATAGCTTTTCAGTAGTTGTGTGAACTGTGCCATCATTCTGCCAGGCTGTTGTAGGCACCACTGAGCTTCCAGGTTCTGAGGTCTCTCTCCAGCAGCAGGTTTAATCCCACAGCTGTAATATAAACCCCTCCTTTGCAGTGCCCTTAACTGCAGCTCTGAGGACATACTGTTTGTGGTTTTACTGTTCAATATCACAAAAGATGGCAGAACTAGACTCCAACTCAAAAAACAGATGACAATAGGGCACAATGCAACCACTGCCAGTGAGGCAGGCTTTTATGGGGGCTCTCCAGGGGCAGCACATGAGGAACTTTCCTGGTCTGCAAGGCAAGAAGAGGCAAGCAAAGTCACTGTGATTTCCTTATTCATCTGACACTAAAAGATCACTGAATAAACACAGCAGTGACCTGATTCTGCTAGACACAAATAGTAACAGGCATGATTAATCCTCACATCAACCGCTGTACCCTCACCTTCACTGTCTGGTACACTGGCGGAGCAACAAAGCTGTGGTCCGTTTCTTTTGATGGCAAAGCTTTCCCTTGTGCATGAAGCTCTCAACTTCCTACAGCATCCAAGATCAAGCTGCACTTGCTTCCAAATCAAAGTCAGATAAATAACAGAGCAACAGCCAGTCCTGGAATAAGCCATATAACTGCCTGTTAATGTCTCACTGTCTTAGACTTGGTTACACACGGAATGAATTTGATCCAAGTATATGCATCACTTCATCATAACATTATAAATAATCTGATCTTGCCAAGGAATAGTTCATTTAGCTCTGCCTAATGGCACAGTGGTACTAAGATCACTCAAAAATCTGTAGGGTTTAATAGCAGCTGTGAAGTCCTGTCCCGACCGCTGATGGAGACTCGACACCATTGTGCTTCCGCTTCCCTGTAGATGTAAAGCTCAAGTCTGTCATCTGCTCATCAACACTTTTTGCAGAGATGAAGTAGACAATCCTCGTTTCAAATCCCAGAGGGAAAGATTCCAGGCGGGGTATTATCAGACAGGAGTTAAAAAATGGATGGAAAATACTAACCCTGTAATCCAAAGTAAACACAATGCAGGGAGCAATGGGAGAGTGAGAATGTCAGCAGTCTCATGAAACAGGCACCTTGACAACTACATAAGATCACATGTGGCATTCATTTCAAAACCGAGGTACACAACAAGAAGATGAGTTGAAGCGCCTGCAAAGCTTATGAGAAGTCAGATCTTTCTAATACAGCCTATACAGCAATTTCTGTAAAGCAAGTCTTCACCATGCAACAGAGCTGAGATCCTTCAGGTATCTACCGTGGAGTCACTCCAAAACTCAAAGTGCTGTGGCAAGAGCAAGGCTTACTAGCTTGTTTGCAGCACCACAACTACACGGCTACACTGCCTTCAGAGTCCACACTACCACATGGTGTTTCACTGCAGGCTGTGAGTGTTTAGCAGGCTTGGGGATGCCTTCACCATGCACAGTGTCCCATTGCATGATGTAGACACTTTAAGTCAGTCTGCCCGCTTGTGCACATAAACCATGTGCATTACCTTTGTAAATTCTACAAAAATTTTTCACAGACTTTGTCAAGTCATTGATACTTCTCTTTTTTGGGGAGGCAAGCTCATGTTTGAGAAGACCTGAAGGGGAGTGGAGAGAGTGGAATTGATTTGTTTTAGTGGTAGGAATTAGGGGTGTCAGTATTATGCCATACTTATGTTTTTATTAATTTTTTTTATATGCTCATTAGATTTTTTGATACCTGCTGGTTTTGGGGCGGCCACAAGAAGATACCCTAGCTCAACGGGATTTGCAGAAAATGCTGGCCTGTTTCACTTGTGTTCAGCAAGTTCATTTAGAGTATTTCAGGTTGGGCACCAAAACCCCTGACCTTTTCCAGGAAAAACAACCCAGATCTAAGGACCAAGTGTCATTATAGAAATAAGCCATAGTATACCGAACGTGCGCTGTATCTGAAGGAGTTTTCCTGTTGCATTTTAATGTCATCTAAAATTTTTCTCTCCCTCCCTCTCATTCCAGGATTACCTAGGTGCTTGTATAGTTTTGACTGCGGCTGTTACGTCCATCACTGAAGGGCCTAACTCGGGATTTGTGGGGCTGGGTCTCCTGTACGCTCTGACGGTATGTAGGCAAGGCAAAGCTTAAGAACTTTCAGACCAACCTATTAATTTTATGATAGTTTTAAAAATACATACACATGGTTATCTTCCAGCTTTCTTAATCTCGAAAAAAACAATCTTGCAAATAATGGATTTGAGCCAAAGTTGAGAGAGTTCAGGGCAACTTGGACCGGCTTCAGGTTTTATGAGCCAATTAAAAAAACACAACCATTCCCAGGCCCTGCGTGCTCCCAAGCGAAGCAGGAAAATTAAAAATGCGTAAGAGGACCTGCTGCGCACTCTGTTTTGCACAACCCAGTGTTGGTTCCTCCTGCGTATGGCAAAACCTGCCAGAAAATACTGTCCCACAGACTGCCATAACCTGACTAATGTTTAACCAAAGACCAAATAATTGCTGATGAACCAGAAACGCCAGCTCTACCTTTGGAAGGAAACTACTCAGATGTCCAATATTGCCCACGAAATTCTGAATGGATTTGGGGATTGGGACGTTTAGGGCTAGTAGGCATGGTTCGTCATGACAGGCAGCAGTAAGAAAGCAGTGCATCATGAGCACAGAGTGAGTATGACTACCAGAGAGAGTAGAAATATCACCAAATGAACAGTGAGAGTGGGGACAAAAGTAGGATGAGGATAATGGCAGGAAGAGTTTTTGAAATAATGTCTGGCATGGCGGAAAACTGGCTGCTTTATGGCACTGGTATGGGGGAGGCTTAGGGGTATGGGTCTGACGCTGAGATTTGGCTTTGCACGTAAATGCTGGCAAGCCCATGGTTACAACAGAAAGTTCTCAGCAGCTGGCTTAGGGTGGCCTTAGATCCCCTCTGTGCTGCTGTTGCAGCACTGTGAGAGTCTGCCAGCAACAGAGAATCAGTCCCGGCGCTTCAACTTCACTCTGAAAACATTCCTGTAATCCTGCTTCATTAGCAGGGATCTGGAAGCGCCAAGATAGCTGCATCAGCTTTGGCTACTTTGTATTTAGTCTGTATTTGCAAACAGATCATTAGTGCAAATTAGCCATTTGCTGAAGTTTGGCATAGCAGAGGAAGAAATGCTGCAGTCACCCAATGATTACCTGTCTCTGTCCTGCCCCTCAGTAACACCGATGAAACTTTGATTGCAGTTAGATCGTTACCTGGGTCCCCTGACAGTTTTTTGTATTGTTTCTCTTTGGAGCTGAGAGAGGCCTGATGTTTGGATGGGGATGAGAGCAAACTGCTTGTACCGACACTGTGTTTACAGTAGACATCCATAAACTAATTCTTTCCCCTTGTGTAAACATGGCTAACTCCCTTGCACAACTGCAGTGAAGGTTGAAATAACGGGTAGAGCCTTTCGAATGCCAGGCTCTCTTATCAGAGCTGCCAGACCTATGAGTGCAGCCTGCTACTCTGCAGCAGCAGTTCTGCAAAATGTTTAGCTTATCTGCAACTGTACCCATTTCCTTAACTTCCTGCCTCAAAAACTGGACAGCAAATGAGCAGGTTTCTGAATAACAGATAAAATAGCACCCCCTAGAATAGCTTTATCCTAAGGATAAAGCAAGCGATGAAATCCTTTAAATTGACAACAAATGTTATTGCTGAATCCCAGTGAAAATTATTTACTGTATGCCTATTGCATCAGTATTAGGTTAGTGGAAAAGAAGTGGGGCTGGGTGATTTATTCATAATAAGCTTCTTATTTGGCAGATTCAGCAATCTCCCACAAATAAATGACAAAACCTTTCTCTCAATGTGTTTGTGTGTAAGATGTTTTTAAGTTAAGTGTATAAATCTTTATTCAGGCATGGAAAGTGTCTCAATTTTTAAAGGTGCTTGGCAACCAACTGTTCATAACATGATCAGGTTTTCTTTTTTATATGAGCACCTAAATACAGACTTAGGAGTGTTTAGGAAATTTCTTGACAATTTTTAGCCTTAAATATTCAGTCCTGACTAGAGATCAGTTTCTCTAAGCTACTGGGTATTGTTAGACAACTAATTATCGACTATTATCTACTACAAGTAATACCTTTACTATTGATCAAATCCTTCTGATTACAAATGGGAATAAAAACCAAGAAGGAAATATCATTGAGCTGATACACTAAAAAACCCTCACATTTTCCATGGAGAGAAATGAATTATCTAAATATGCACAGAAGGAAACAGAAGTGGCATGCCCATCAAATCTCTTCAATATATTTGCAGTCTTTGAAAGATTAGAAAATGCAGTATTTGCAAGCAGCACTTCTAATTTTGATTTTGTGTTCTCAAAGAACATGCCTTTCTCTCCAATTATTAGATTCCGGGGACAAAGAGATTCCCTTAATCAGTCACATTTTCAAACATGAGGTACAACCTTTCCATATTTCGCCTTCAAAAAACAAGGATGAGAATACCGAGCACTAAATTACTATGTCAGGAATGTTTCTGTTGGAGTATGACTGGCTTATTACGTATTTGATGCTGTTGCACTGAGTGTTGAAGTGTTGAAACATCAATAAGAGACTCACTGTGCTGAGTCAGGCCAAAGACTTTTACAAATTTATCCGGCCTTTATTCGCAAACAGGTAGATGAACAGACAGAAGGCTGAACCTTGTCCTTGTTTTCATTTTGTGATGCAGATAACCAACTATTTGAACTGGGTGGTGAGGAATCTGGCTGATCTAGAGGTGCAGATGGGTGCAGTGAAGAAAGTACACAGCTTCCTGAACATGGAGTCGGAGAACTATGATGGCTACTTGGGTACTGCACTCTAATCTTTTTGGTTTTTAATGTGGTAATGAGAAAGCATGGTAGACTTGATCATATAAAATTTTGTATATATAAATATACATATAATACATACATACAATATACATATAAAATACGCCTCTTCACCCAAAATCTGTTCTCATTGACATGTATGAACTCCACCAATCCGAGTGACAAGGATAGCCAAAGGCACCTATGAGATATGTAGCCCACGCTCTCAAGATTAAAACTCAACATTAAAAAACCCTGCCCTTTTGTACTACAAAGCTTGGCTCTGTACTACAATCAGAAAGTACCAGGGCACAGTTATAGATGGGATGAACAAAACATCCATATTCAGAAAATAAAAATATGGATACAAATTAGAAATGCACTACCAGTCACATGCGTTACAGCAATTAGGGTGTACAGGACGGGGGTGCATTGGCAATCGGACCTCAGCAACTACACGTTCCTGTTCATACATGGTCTGGTGGGAGGTGTCCCTGCCCATGGCAGGAGGTTTGGAACTCGATGATCTTCAAGGTGCCATTCTATGAATCTGTAAAACTCCACATATTTCAAAGTGGCTTTGACTGGTGTTTTGGAAGTGCTTGAAGTGCAAGGCCAAAACACTCGCAGGCCAGCAAGCTTCCCTGGAAAGCCAAGGCCCTTAGTCTGGAGACAAAACCTGCCTGTGTATTTGCAAATAGGGATGAAATATGAGCTGCGATAATGTCAACAGCTCCTGGTGTACCGCAGTAACAACATCCTTCATTGCACTGCCCTTCCTGTGCCGGTTACTGACCGAAGAACATGTTAACACTGCGCTGACACCACATTCTTCTCTGCTCATTTGGCTTCTCCCCATTTTATTGCCAAGAGCCACTTTAGCATCTGCCCTCTTGTCTCATGTGTCGAGATCTGGAAGCTAAGTGCCTGCCAGGCAGTTCACAAGCTCCCCCCAGCAGGAAACTGGGACTCAATTTCTTGAGTGGCTTCAGGAAGGTGGCCAGGCAGGAGAGAGGGGGAAAGGGGAATGTCATAAAAGGTAACCCTCTGATAGCATTTGTTTTGGTTTGGTTTACTGTGAACTATTTCAGATCCCTCTCAAGTCCCAAAAGACTGGCCCCAAGAAGGTGAAATCAAGATTGAAAATTTGTGCGTTCGCTATGAGAACAACCTGAAGCCTGTTCTTAAGCACGTTAAAGCATATATCAAACCAGGACAAAAGGTACTGTGTCAAGCGATGGCCTATCTTCCTCATTCTGGAGCAGATCCTTCCTTAGTGTGTTGCCTTTCCTAAGGTGTCAGAGAGCAAGAACAACAACAATTTGCAGAGACATCTATATACATTGGTGGTCCTCTCTGAGGTCCCTGGACGTGGGTCAAGAAACTTACATTCATGACATTTTATTCTTGGCTGGGAAGAGTTTTCCTTCTCAGAGTCTCTGTTCTTTCCAAGTCCACTGCCTTTGCATAGAGTGAGCCTCGGTGGCCAGATGAGATTAGACGAACACCAGACTAGAACTAAGTAAAAATGCAAGACTTTTTCACACTTCAGCATATAGTGTCGTTGGAGTCCAGGTTAAAATGCTGAAGTTTCAGAAATGTTTCTGGGACAAGTCTGCATGATGCTGAGAGGCAGAGAACAGGAGTCTGCTTGCCGTCCTCTTCTGTTTCTTTCTGGGTGTCTGCCACTGGCCATTTCTTCTCACCAGCAGGGCAGTCAAGTCCAGCTTTCCCAGAAGGACTACAAATCTGATTTGCAGTTTCCCTCTATAAGTAACATCTTGCTTTCTTTTGCAGGTTGGAATCTGTGGTCGTACTGGCAGTGGCAAGTCATCCCTGTCTTTGGCATTCTTCAGAATGGTGGACATATTTGATGGTTAGTTTTCTCTAGACTATGTTATCACTTCTAACCTTTATTTCTTCAGAAGAAGCAAGGACACTTTTTGGTGTTTATATCCTGCCTCTCTGGCTCAGAAGATACTTGATTAGAATGGGGCTTGTTATGCCTGATCCTTCAAAGTACAAAGCGTCCTACTGTGAGGAGCACTTGGTTCTTCCAGGAAATGTTACGCACAGATTATACTTCCAATTTTTTTTTTTTTTTTTTGAGGACGTTCTGACAAAATAGTATGCCATTTTTGAGATAGGAGGAAAAAATATGCAACTCTCTGGAGCCTCTAAATTTCTCCCTAAAGAATAACTCCATTAACTTATGATAGCTGTCAAGATGTTAGCAGAATAGAAACTAGAATTTAACAAGTCCATTCCCTTGATATTTATTTTTTATTTTATTGTGGTTTCCCACAACTACAGCAGAAACTGACTTAAGGTTTCGGAAACATTTTGCTATATTTTCACTGCTGTGGCATTTCACTCTCCCAAATAATTGGAATGAACAGCAGCAATATGCACCCTGGCATTTATAATACTTGTGGACTGTTGCAGAAATATGGAAACCTACTGGAAAGTCATCTTTTTGTTTCAAAGATTTCTATGTTTCTAATTTAGCCAATGTGTGTGGAACATTTGGTAGGGAAACCCCAGTAGGGTGTGGGAGGATAAATAATGCCGCCAATAGTTGCTTTTGTTGTGATTCTGTGCCTATATGTATCTATGGTAATAGGTTTCTGATTAATGGCTGGGCTTCCTGCATATATAAATAGTGCAAACAAATAATAGTTATATTTATGGCCAACTTTAAGGTTCCTTGTACTTTAATCTTCTTTCATTATCTTTTCTCTGTCTGTTCTTTCTGTATCCCTGATTTTTCCCAATGGGAATGCCTAAGTATTTTCTAATCAAGCTCTGTTTATCCTTTGTGCATATCCCTCTCTCTCGCTCTCTCAGCAGACCCATATTTGGCCTCTATGCTGGTCCACTTCTGGGTGGAGTCCTGGCTCTCATAAAAGTTGCATAACAAGATTTCGAGTAACTTTACTGGAGCCAGATTTCATTCATGTTGTCCATCCTGGTTCCTTATGGCTCTGTTATTTCTTTGTATTTGCATGTGTTCATGTTATTCCTCAACTCTCACTTCTTTTTTTATGCTTTAGTGTTTCCCTTTTCTTGCTTTCTGTTCAAACCAACTCTCTTTTCTCTTCTGTCTTGCTTGGACACCCTTCATTACCTTCCTGGTTTCCCAGCTCTTCTCTAATATACTTCTTCACTTAGGTCTCTTCATCTGCTCTTCTATTTTCCTTGAACATACTGGCTTCCATCAAAAATGAATTCTCCTATTCCCAATGCATGCCATATTAATTTTTCTCTCATTAGTCCACCTCATCTTCTGCTAACCTTCTCTCATGTCCTCATTTGTGAAGAAAAGGAATTGCTTAAGTTTATGCAACTGCTGATGTCTCATGCTGAAGTCTTACGACCTGATTCAGACTTTCTGAAAGCCTGAAAACAATTGGACTTTGCACCATATGGATGAAATCTTGGTTCCTCTGACCTTCTAATAAAAGTGTGAGACTAAGGGTAGTCCAACTAGGTGGAGATTAACTCTTTCATCAGAATAGGGCCACATAGAGTAACCTACAAAATGCAGTATCATGTCAATTGGGAATGACCGAAGAGACATACCTGCATAGCTTTGAATATCGATGTGTTTGCCGGTTCATGTTAGGTTCTCACTGTTGGGAAAGAGAATTGATGAACTTGATGTTAGATATTTTCCAGTTCTGAGTGCAGCTGCCCGGTGAAGTAACCCACAGGGAAACTGCAGAAGTGAGCCTGATGAAAATACCCCTTACCATATCCTCATACCCTGGCCCATCCCTTCCCCATAACCCAGAGGAAGTTTCCGTGTCCAGGGAAAGTCAGTGGGGTCAGTAGTTCCTGGCTTTTGTTTGAGGATTTAAAGGAAGATATTCCTTCTGCCCTTCTCACCCTCTTTGACTTAAAGAGCAGCCAACCAGTTTCTCTTGTGCGTTTCCCCAGTCTCCCTTGGCTGAATATCAGCAGTTGCCACACCCAGCACATCATAAATCAGATTTTCAGATGAGATCCATATGCTCATTGACCTGAAGTAGTGACTAGAAAAGGAAAAATCCTCTTACTTTACCAAGTATCCCAGCTGTTGCGGCAACTTTTTGTCAGGGAATGAACTACTAGGTTAAGGAGTGATTAATGTGACGGCTTCCAGTAATCTTATGCTAGCAGAACAGTATGTGGCTAATTCACAACCAAATACTCAAATGAAACTGAGCTGTAGGAACCAGCATGAATGGTATTAAAATGCCTTGGAGTAGGATATCCTTTTTGTTTTTTCTGATCGGCCTCTTGTTAAAAACTTAATGCTACCCTATTCCTTCTGGAGTCTGAAGGATAGTTTTGGCTCCTGATGCATGAATTGCAGATATATACATGCATTCTGCAAAAGGAATTGTGCGCAATCTCCAATTAAAGATCTTCTGCAACTGTTGAAAGGGAACAGAGAAAGGCACAGGACATGTACATAAGTTGCTCTTGTTCTCACTCTGGCTGTAAAGCACAGGTTGCCCCATAATAAACTATCCTTCTGGTGCGGTCATTCATCGTATAGCAGGGATGCCACATATCTCCTTTAAGGGAAGGTGGAGGGGGGCAAAATAAAAAGAGCAAGGCCACAGTGTCTGTAATAAGTTGGATTCCCTCTGGCTTGTGTTACTACATACATTCGTCCACCTTCCCCATGTTTATATAATGGGGCTGAGAGATCGCAGAGGCGCGATGCCTCATCATCTGGAGTCCAGCCCAAACTAGCTGTTTTCTCTTTCGGTCTGCTACCTGCAGATCACATGCTTTGTGCAATTCCCTGACACGTCTTCTGCATGTCATTTTAAACAGGGAGGATAGTGATTGACGGAATAGACATCAGCAAATTGCCTCTTCACACTCTCCGTTCCCGACTCTCTATTATTCTCCAGGATCCGATATTGTTCAGTGGCTCCATCCGGTAGGTGTATGCCATCAGGGGGTGACAGGCAGCATTGCATGGCGTGTTTGTGATGGGCACTGTGGAACAGAAAGGGGTGTAAAAGGGAAGGAACCTTCCTAGCTCAGTCCAATCTGTCTATACAGTCTGTCCAAGGGAAGTCAAGTGGCATACACAATGCCAAACTGTTCCTTTGCAGAAGACATGAATGAACTGTAATTACAGTAACAAGACTCTTGTGACGGTTTTCTTTGCAGCTTTAATTTGGATCCAGAATGCAAGTGCACCGATGATAGACTCTGGGAAGCTTTGGAGATTGCTCAGTTGAAGAACATGGTCAAGTCATTGCCAGGAGGCCTTGGTATGTCTGAACCAAGTCTCTGGAAACACAGGCCAATAATGAAATTATGCATGTATGAGCATGCAGATATATAAACAGATACATGGGCTCTTACATTCTGAGCCAACATGTGGGAGTTGATAGGCACCAAATGAATATTCTGTCCCTGTGCTAGAGAGAATATTCGTACTGAAAAGCTGAAGAGTAATCTAGTTTTCCACTCATTGCAGAAATATTCCGCAGCACCTCAAGCATCATAGTGGGGTGACTAGTCAGCAAAGAGTTAAAAAAGAGCAGTTTAACCTCTGCTTCTTCAGCAGAATCTGAGAGAGTATTTTCCTTATCATTTCAGATCTGGTTCACAAAGGAAACTCACATATTTCCTTCCAGATTAAGTGTATTTCATATTACTAAGATACTATCCTGCAGCCTACCAGATTTGCTAAGTATTTGTGCCAGCTATTTGCTTAAGGATGTATTGCTCTGTTCCCAAAAAGCTGTGCTCGCTTCTCTGGGTACCGCTCCATTACAGGGGTCAGTCAAGAGGATGCTTATTGGCTTTTACAGGGATTTAGCTTGGCCCTGGAATAGTGCACAACCAGAGCTATCACGGTGCCCGCTCAAAATCACTGGGACCCAACTGTGGGAACGTTCAGCATTTCAGTGGTGCGATGTTGAAACTAACTGTTTTTATTACAGATGCAATGGTAACAGAAGGTGGAGAGAACTTCAGCGTAGGGCAAAGGCAGCTCTTCTGTCTGGCCCGAGCCTTTGTCCGCAAGAGTAGCATCCTCATCATGGATGAAGCCACAGCATCTATTGACATGGCCACAGTGAGTATAGCAATTAGCACCACTGATGCGTGGATCTACTAGGGGAGGAGGCGTCATCTTTCCTAAATGTCAGCCATGAGATCTCTTTAGCAGAAAAAAATGACATCTTTTTTTTTGCCTTTCTCCTGTGTTTGGGTTCAGCTGTTGCTGTTGATGTGTTCTGGGGATTGATACCTATGGTGAGGGGAAAAAAAGGCAAAATGAAATGTTTTAGAAAATCCCCTGTGTGGCATTTCGTTACTAACAATCTAGTGCACAGATCAGAGATAGTATGGAATATGATCCTTTCTCTTAGGTGCTTGAATACACACCAATTAAAATGTAAAAGGATGGAGTAACTGAAGGAAGCCTTTTCCTTTGACAGGAAAACATTTTGCAGAAGGTTGTGATGACTGCCTTTGCAGACCGCACGGTGGTAACAATAGCGGTAAGTATTGATGCCAGCAAATGCTCTCTTCCCTCATTCCTCCAGCAGTTAATCTTGCCTTTCACCAGTTAAACATCACTATATAAAGCTAAACCATCAAAAAATAAAGCACAAGGTCAGAATATTCCCAGATATTAGAACAAGTCAAGACACATACTGTCAACCTGAAATTTTCCGGTAAATGTTGTCTTGCACGTGGGCCAAACTAAGACATTTAGCTCTGAAGAAGTACTTTACAGAGAACTTCACCATCTACACTGTTTCCAAGAAAATTTGAAGTCTTTCTCACCAAAAAATTTAAACTGGGCCCATGGGTTAAATCATTATTGAAAGTTGCATCAAAATCTAGATTTGAACTTTGCCTCTGAAGTCTATGCATGCATAGTGTCTACAATCATGGCAGAAATTTATAAAAGGAGCTGAGATTTCAAAAGCTTGTTGGTGGGGTTTCTCAAATTGGGTTATCTTTCAGAATAAAAAGTTGGGTTTAAGGTAAAGGTTTTAAAAGTTGGAATCTATAGGAATTGCTGTAAAATTAATATCTGTTCAAGTAAGGGTTTATGATTTCTTTTTTTTCCTGCCATTTCTAGTGCCCCAAAGTTTCATGTATCTCTGCAGGTATGCATGTGTATGCACATACATGTACATGCATACACACATACACACGCACACTGTGTTCCACCTTGTGACAGCAGACTTATTCAACAAACAGATGCTTTATCCATGAGATAAATTCAAGTTTCAACAGCTGTTTCATTTGCTTTGTCTGGAATCCAGTCCTGCGGTCAGAGATTAGAGTTATGGCTCCTGGACTCTGGTTTCAAGTCTGTCAGTGACTAGTTTGTGTCAAGCAAACCACTTAACCTAGCTCATTTACAATAGGCTCTAAGGTTCTTGGATGTGTAAATGCTGAAGATGCTACCAGTAAGCACATTTCTTCTTCAGTTACATGCCATTCAAATTTTCAAAATGTCCTTCTGACTGAAATCTCACTTTTCTTTTGCTTTGCCTTTCCAAAGTCGGTGTCTCAAGTGAAATGGCACACCTTAATATTTAGCTTTTCTCACAGAGTTGCCTTCATTTCCTTCCTCTCTTCATTCGTGGCTGATCCTTCCTTCACCCACCTGTTTTTCTTTTCTTTTTTTCCAGCATCGCGTATCTCACATCTTGGACGCCAATATTGTCCTAGTCCTCTCTGAGGGTTTTCTAGTTGAATGTGACACTGCCTCAAACTTACTCCTCAAAGAGGACGGCCTGTTCACCACTTTGGTGAAGACTCACAAGTAGACTCTCTCAGTCCACACTATTCACGAGACTTCTGGCTCTGTGGTAGTTATTTTTACCTCTTTAGTTTCCTTTCACTCTGCTTCCTTTCTACTGCGCAGCTTCTGAGATGACAGTGCAAGAAGGTGTTTATTGTGTGGTTCCTGGGTTTGTTTAATTACATGATTATTTGTGCTAATCATATTATCTAAAGCTTAGACAGGCAGCTAAAATTGAATCTATGATGTTAGAGGAATCTACCCCATAAAGTAATCCCTGACCTTCAGCCTTTGTAGTGGAATATCACGCTTTTAGAGTTCACCCTGTCTATACCTGTCTGGCTGTATTCATATGGCACTGAAATCAAACTCAGCCTGGTGTCATTCCTGTTGCCTGTGGAGCTAAACTATTGCCTGTAGACCAGACGATTTTAATTTTAGAGGGATACAATTGGTTTACAGAAGGAGAACAGCCCAGGAGTGCCCTAAGATAGATGCAGAGCAAGACAGTCAGGGTAACAGAGATCAAGGAGCGGAGCGGGACGCTGAGCCACTTCACGCTCCAGGCGTACCCAGGATGTTTCTCGCCCATGGTGTCTAAAGGGGAAGGTGTTTGTCAGGGATGCCAGAGGATTTATTCCAACAGCTGTGATGTCCATAATGGCAATTAGCAGACCGAAAGTGAAGTGCACGCTTAAGTATTTTCAGGCTTGGTGCCAGAGGCTGTAAAGTAATTGGAGATCTCTTCAGATTAAAGATACAGTACAAGGACCTACTCCAAATACTCCAAGGACAGCCTTTCAGCAAGTTGCTATGCCTTGCGTGAGGCCCGTTAATGAACTGCAGTGACAATTATCATAATGAAAACTTCTGTATGCCTTTCTTTACGGCAGCATCGGGTTCACACCATCCTAACGGCAGACCTGGTCATCGTCATGAAGCGAGGGAACATTTTAGAATATGATACGCCTGAGAACCTACTTTCTCAAGAAGACGGCATCTTTGCTTCATTTGTCCGGGCTGACATGTGAACAATTGCATGACGCATTTTAATAGCTTATTTTTAAACAAATGAAATGCGAATATTTTCTATTCAATGTAACATCACTTTTATCTTTTTTTTTTAGAACGTCTTTCTTGACACTTCCATCTTCCAAAATAATAAAACCTATTGCAATACATGTATGCCTCAAAGCAATAAAAATGTCACTTCATTCAAAATCTATTAAGCTTCACACACACACACACACAGAGACAGAAGTTTTTATTTCCTGGGAATTTGGCATTTTCCTTAGACTTTTTTGTGACTTTTCTTTTATAGAGAGCAAAAGAATGCACTGCACTTATAGACTGCATATGTTAAGCTGGAACTGGCAAACAAATCATGCAGTTTGTCAAGGAAACGAGAGATCCCAAGATGCATTCTGTCCCCAGAGGGGAAAAATGAAAAAAAAAAAAAATAATAGGGGCAATCTGCAGCATTTCAAAGGCATAAACTTTGCTCTTCAAGTTGCAGTGGAGGAGCAGTGAGTGAGGGAAAGGAATTTCATCAGAAATAAGGAAATTCTTTCTGTCCTTCACTTTAGTTTTCACGCTATAGTTGACACAGTACTATTTTTCTGGGCTTATCCCTACAGACAGTTTCTAAAGCCATATTTGTGCTGCAGACTTTCTTCAATCAAAGATGCAAATCATCCTATAATTAAGCATGCTTTGATAGGCATCTGGAGGAATTTTGTACAGTATCTTAAGACTTTGTATTAAAAATAATATGAATATATAAACTTGATATTAGCCAATCCTTTAAACATGGCCACTAAAATACTCTACTTAAAATGGCATGTAATTAGCCAACCACTGATTGTTTTGTATGTCTTTAGTCCTTTATATTATGTTTTATCCTGGGACAACCTTTCTTTTCCTTTACACATTTCTGGCATATCTCTAAATCAGATCTAGTCCAAGGAGGTATGATTTTCAAATTACTTCTGTATCTTCAAGAATTTAGGTGACTTTAGATACATATTTACAACATACAGCTTTGAAAAGGTTGCCTGCACTTGACTGATGCATACGGCTAGATTCTGAACCATGACAACCACACAATGGCCACTAAACCTCCAGAAGGAGTTTCACAGACACTTTCAAAGGTAGAGCTTGAGCCATCAGCCTCACTACTAATATTCAGCTATTGTTATAACATTTAGGAAGAACATACTTAAGCCTATTTCTAGTGTAATGAAAAGAACCTAAGGCACAGTACTTGGCAAAAAAATTGCTATGAGCTTTGGAGAAGTTGTAGGACTTAAAATTGGGCTTACATTTAGTCTAGCAGTGTAAAAATGATACAGTCATTTATCTTTTTTCCCCCCATCTTTACTATTGGAAATAAAAGCTGTGCAACACAACTAAACAAAAACACTCAGTCTTGAACAATTAATGAGGGGAAGCACTTCTGTGATTTCCCTGTCTACTGCTGTGAAATGTTTTTGCTCTTTTCTGGATTAATTCCCTGTCTTGAACTTTGTCATACAAAGAAAATAAAAAATAAAGCAGATGTTTACAGAGGAAGTGCATGTTGTTACACACATTTCAGAGCCAAAAGGGCAAAATCATTTTTGATTTAATTTCATTGTCCTCAGTTAAAAGCTAATTGGATTCATTGCTTTCAGGCTTAGTCAATATGAAGATGAAGTACACGTAATTGTTTATCTGTGTGTCTTTGATGACGATGCAATCCTGATTATTAGTGGTGCTAAGTAGTTCAGTGAGATCCTGGTTCCCACTACATTAAATGGCTGCCATGAGCCTGGGATTGTGTCAGGAATCTTTTAGTACTTAAGAGAGTCCAATAATTAGTACCTCTTTCCCCTTAACATTTGTCCTAGAGCCATTACAGGAGTAAGAAGCACCTTCTTTGCTCAGCCATCCTTCCAGAGCTATGGAACTTACACTGCTGTTGAAACATGTAGAAAAGAAAATAACTTAGGGGCTGAAAAAAAAAAAATGAGAAAAATGCTTCATTCATCTTGATGAAGGTGTGCAGGAATACTGGCCCTAGTATTACATCAAAATTGCTTGGTCAAAGTGCTCGATGATCATTGTAGCGTATCCCACAGCTGCCTAGCTGGTTTAAAAGCACAATTTAATTCCTGAAGCAATTCATCGTCTTCAACATACACAAATCCCAAGACAGAAAGCAAATATAAACCAACTGCTGTAGACATACCAGATCTCGCGTTATAGCCACTGTGCGTATGATGTTACATGCTCAACAAGGACATAGGCTGAACTTTGCTTTTTTGTGTTTCCCTCTAACGGAGGAGGGTGTTCCCAAGAGCTGCACAGCTCCTTTGTTACTAAGAAGGGTGAAAAAGGAAGAAAGTCTGTGAAAGAAACTTCTCTTAATTTCATGTAAAGTTCTTAAATGCGTCCCCTTTAGGAGCAGTTTCCTTAGGCTGTGGCACATACATGGTAAAGAAAACAACAGCCTGGAATTTTGATTCTTTGACTCTTGTCACACTGCCTCTTCTGCTGGTCAGGCCTTTCTGCCTTGCCACATTCTCATACCCTCCTGCTTGTATCCCTGAATGCTTCTTGTTCTGCCTGTGGCCTCCCACTCCTTCCTGATTTAGCTCCATACCCTCTGCTCCATTTCCCCTCTGACACAGCTCTGCATTCACTCCCCTCTCCCCCTGGCTTTCTCTAACTTTCTGTCCTAACACCCCTCCTCTTCAGGGGGACGCTTCCTCTAGTGTCATCATGCTGTGGGGTTGGTTTATTTTTTCCGAGCATTAAGCTAAGCAAGCTTTCGGTATTGCGATATTATGCTCTAGAACTATTAAGTTCTTCCTTTTACAAAGGAGCTTTGAATGCAAACACTGGCCATGTGTATGTTTCTTTTAATTATGGACAGAGGAAAATCATCTCTGTGAGAGATCCTAAATTATGTTTCTCATCTGCATTGCTTTCTTTTTCTGTTAACTGATTGTGTGACAGAAGAAGCGAAATAGGAGTAAGATCCCTTGGTGCCAATCATAGAATCACAGAATGGTCAGAGTTGGAAGGGACCTTAAAGATCATCGAGTTCCAACCCCCCTGCCCTGGGCAGGGACACCTCCCACCAGACCAGCTTTCTCAAAGCCCCATCCAGCCTGGCCTTGAACCCCTCCAGGGATGGGGCAGCCACAGCTTCTCTGGGCAACCTGTTCCAGTGTCTCACCACCCTCACAGCAAACATTTTCTTCCTGTCACTGCACTCCCTGATAACCAGTCCCTCCCCATCTTTCCTGTAGGACCCCTTTAGGTACTGAAACTGCTTGTGCAGCTGCTTGTGGAACCACAACGGCGTTTCTCAACCTTTGACTTGCAACCAGAGGTTTATCTTTCCCATTCCCTGAGCCGGGTCTAATGGCAGCCACGGAAGAGACTGCTCCCTTCCTCTATGTGGCCTTTCATCAAACTCATTACAGCTAGCTGCTCATTACTGCTTCTTCTAAACTAGAAATATCCCATACAACCTTTGTGTTTATTACTGAGCCAGGACTCACTTGTGCTGGGAAACACCCTGTAGGGATTTGAAGTAGTTCTTGAAGCAGCTCCACAAGCCTCTGCCATAAAGGAACAACAGGTAGCAGGGGAAGCTCTTCTCTCTTCAAGATCCACTGCTTAAAACAGATCTCTCCATCTATTAATTTTGCTGGGGATCTACATCAGCACAGTTGATGCTGGGATTAATCTAAGGTGAATTATTTTGATTATGTTTTCCAGGCAATGGCAGCTTGAAAGATGAGGAGAATGTCCTTAAGAATACCTTTGCCTGAACCACTTGTGTTCTGCTAATTGTTATTTATGCTTCAGGGATTTTGGGAGCATGACAATTATTTGGACTTGACATTTCAAACAATACAGTTACCAAATAGGAAAGTTGCTTTTTTTTTTTTCCCTTAAAGGAAATAAATCAAATCAGTAGCTGTGAAGACTCCTAATTCTGGGCTGAGCTGCTGACTTGGTTGCTGATTTTTTTGTAACTTCAAACATGTTTAATATTATATGTTATTTGAAAGAGTCCCTTATAACTAACTATTCATACTCCCTTCACTTTGTTACGAAGATCTCTTAACACCACCTGGATAAGTTTGCCATTTGTTGTACAGCGCACGCGGTGCGTGTGTGATTATATGCAAAAACACACTTGTGATCTTTTGTTCTGGAGAAGAATATGGTACAAGTAACTCAAGGTTCATTTCCTCTCTGTTCAGAAGAAAGGTTTTCAGGTACAAAAGCATGCTTTTTTCAATGCCAGGCAGAGATGCAAGTCACTCAGTCAGTGGGATGAGCCATCCACTGGAGGTGCCTCTCTCTCACCCATGCCTGCAGAAGGAGTCTGGGCAATGAGCTTGAACTAAAGGTCTGCCTTTTCCATCACTAACTTTACAGCCTCAGGGAGCCTCTGAGAGGGACGAGATAGACAATCAGGGGGATTTTTAGCCATGTATAAACCAAAGAGGATGCGCTGATCCACTGGCATTTCCTGCAAGGCAGACAGCCCTAAAGAAGTTTGGGATAGCTCTGGTAAGCCAGGGGCATAAGCAAGGCAAACTCTGCAGGGAGAGGTCATTGCTTTGTTAGGCAAATTGATATGCAGAAGAGGTATCTCAAGTGTTTATAAGTACTAGTTTCATTGCAGACCTGAAAAAGCTCTTTATTTGCAAGAGCGTGCCCGCTTTTTCCAGCTGTATCATTCAGCTGAAAGAATATATTATCGAAGACTTGTGTAGTGCCTGGATGAGTCCCTTTTAGGTTAGCGTAAACTAGCAGAACACCTCTGCTATAAATGAACACACCTCCACTGAATTCAATCAGTACCAACATGAATATAGCCCAAAGAATATTGGCATCTCATTATACGTAAAACCTCTGTCAGCAAAAAGTAATTGTAGCGATTATGTACAGATGACATCAATTTTTAATGTGGTCAAGCAACTGTCTTCAAACTTCTTACACAATAAACTCTTTGATACTTAATGGTGTGCTTTTTGCTTCCTAAAGCAATGGGCTCTTGTGCTTTGTTGTGAAAAGATGCCAATACATTCACATACCATTCTGGTAACATGCCATGAGAAGCTGAAGGAAACATCACACATACATTTTACACAACCTATGTAGGCTCACAAATGGAGATATAATGTATTTGAGGCAGTTACCTTTATTAAAAAGCTGTGGACAAGGGCCGCGTTTTCATTATGTTTCCATTATCTACTGACAGAAGCTGGAGTATATTTCCCTTGGAAGCACTATGGCCCAGTGTCCCCAGTGTGATCCTGCCAACAGAAAACAGTTCTAAAAAATCTAGTGAAACCACATTGCTACTTGTTAAAATCTCTTCGGAACAATGATTCTCCCCAAAAATCTGTTTAAAAGCAAAAACTAATTCAGCATATTTGCTATTTTATATACTCAAGTAGCACCTTTTGAAAGCCTAATTTAAAATCAAAATATGTTATGTATATTCTCTGATATGAATTCAATGATGGCATGTAAAGAGTTCTTTAGTTTCTTTGGAAATAAATCCTTTCAAAGGCAAAACTAAGAGTACTAAAAAAAGTCTGAAAACAAAACTGTAAATCAAATTCTTCATTGCCATGCAAACATCCCAATCATTTCCACATTGGTTTTTTACTGCTCTGTTTTTTCTCCACGAGAACTGACCTCTGTGTGGAATCGTGGGGAAAGATTATCAGGTTTTCAAATTATCAAAAAACTGTTGTGAGGCAGAAGTTCTCTGGCTCTTACAAATTAGCAATGTGCTGATGCTGTTTTGGCAGGACAGCTTAGAGTATTGGCTTGTACGAAGCCATGGAGTTCAGAGAAGCTCCCAAATGTAATCCTTCAAGAGAAAAGAGATTTTTAGAAAAGTCTTAATCTATTTACTACATAGTTATTATTAATTATTCACTATTGATATCATCTGTCTGCTGCTAGGCACTACCCATGCAAACATAACAGACATTCCTGGCTTAACAGACATCCAGGAGCTGTTTATTTCTCTAATATAACAAGCCACATTCTGAAGAGTCTATAAACAAGCAGTCATTTAAATATATATATTTAAAAAATTAGTTTCTATTTGGTGTAAATGACATCAATCATGTGCAAGATACCTTCTTTCATTTTCATTGAACACAAAGATTTTTGCCCTGTGAATTACTACATAGTAATGCAGCATTCAGCTCACGTTACCATGTTGCACATTTCACTGCCCAGTGCATTCATTCCCATGTATGTATAGCAGTCATTTTGATATATATACACATTGCATGGTGTATATATGTCATCAGGTGGATAAAAGGTATAAATAAGTAATGAACAGTGCCAGTTAGCACTGCCCATAAGTGTGTCTCATAGCTACTCCCATGACATTTCTTAACTCTCCCTTTAATTTACCTCAGGGTTTTCTGGCTGAACCAGCTTACATCCATAAATATCACTTAAACGTCCAGTAAAATATTTAACCATGTAACTAAGGAACTAATGCAGCTTAGTGTAAATGACATGGTCCAGAACCACCATCCTTCAGTCTCACAGTTACAGATTCCCCAAAGCAGCATATTCTTTGAAAAGCAGAAAATTACAGATTCATGTTTAACAGTTATGTGTGGTTTTATCATACTAGCTAGATTAGGTCTCTGCTCTTTCAGCAGTACCAACTATGACCATTAGACCTCTCCATCAGAGGCAGGAACCTGAGGTTCTAAGAGGCTCTATGTACTGAAGATTTTCATGGCTGAACCTTTCAGGTTTGGGGCCACTTGCTTCTCCAGGTTCCACCACAGTATGCGAGATCAGAAAGGCATGGAGTTGCTGGTCATTCTTTGATATGATCTGAAGATGAGAGATGGCATCTATCTTCCATCGATGGCATCATCTTAATTTAAGCCTCACGCTGCAGCCAGTAGAGATATCAATCACTTGTAGGCAAGGGGACTTGGAATTGCAAAGATAGAAATAAAAAAAAATAATTCCATTTCACAAATCCTTTAGCTGGTGGTATGGCCCTCTGAGCCAGCTCCGGGCTTCTCAGAAGAGGAGACAAAATTGTGTTATACTATTCTGAGGCTTAAGCCAGCCAGAAGCCTTCTGACTCCTGCTACACAAGAGCAATAAGCACAGTTTGGACAAGGACATGGAATGAAAAATCCTTGATACCTGGCTTTGTTGCTCCAGATACCACCAGAGGAAAAGAAGGCGAGAAATGGCAGATAGCATTTGTCCCAGCAGTTGGAGCACATAACCTCTTTCAGGTCCTGGGGTTTCGCTGCCTCCAGAACTTTGCCTCCTGAGGCAGTCTTACCTGTTCCTAGAGGTAACTCTTAGAATCATAGAATCGTCTAGGTTGGAAGAGACCCTTGGGATCATCGAGTCCAACCATCTACCCTACTCTACAAAGTTCTCCCCTACACCATATCCCCCAACACCACATCTAAATGGCTCTTAAACACATCCAGGGATGGTGACTCAACCACCTCCCTGGGCAGCCTATTCCAAGGCCCGACCCCTCTTTCTGTGAAAAATTCTTTCCTAATGTTCAATCTAAACCTACCTTGTTGGAGCTTGAAGCCATTCCCTCTCGTTCTGTCATTAATTACCTGTGAGAAGAGACCAGCACCAACCTCTCTACAGTGTCCTTTCAAGTAGTGTAGAGAGTGATGAGCTACAGTGCTAAATAAAATGGGAAAAGTGGCACAGCCCACCTCTGAGAGCACCCATGTGTCTAAAACCACACCTATCCCAAAATAAGGTTGTCTTGTCCATCCTGCACAGTCTCTGGACCATGCTTGGGCCATCGCACCCCCAAGCCACACCTGGGTGCTAGGTGGGAGGGTGCTACTTGACACAAGCCAAAATTTTGACGTGGAAGAATTGGAGAAACAATATTGCAGTGGAATATGTTTTTTAAAAATTCGGGTATTAGACACTTTGAAATATCATTTAGTGAGGAAATCCCTGCCCCCCAAGACTTAAAACCCAAATGTTGTATGGAAATCTGAGATGAGACTGGGCAGAGGGAAGAGGGCAATGACACCAAAGTAAGTACAGAGCTGTGCCTGGTTGCTGAGGAGTGGGTTAGCAGACACCGCTCTGAGATTCTCTTGAGTTTGGAAACAGCTCAGATGTTAGGAGAGCTGTTTTGAGTACAGTCTGCTATGGGTAGACCTATGGGGAAAAAGCGGGGAGTGCAACAGGAAGATGCTACAGAGGCCAAAACCCCATTTACCTTTTCCCCAATGACCTGGTGATATGAAGTATAGCAATGAAGCTTCCCACCAGCTCTTCCACCCCAGCTGCAAGGAGGCACTTTGGCACCGGCCAGCAGGTTAGGAGCTTGTAAGAAGTTCTCCTACACTGTGGTTTGACCTGTGAGTCAACTTAAAACATTTGATGCCTCCATCTGATGACTGATCATAAGAGTTTGGCGAAAAGAGTGGGAAGAGAAGCATACACATCTCCACCAGCTAGAGGAGGAAAAGAGTTCATATCTCTACTCAGCCTGTTCAGAGGCTGGTATGGCTCATAAACTCTGAAATGGGAATCACCGTAGATAGATGGATCAGCAGCCAGTTTTTCCATAGCCAAAAAGTCAGAGAAATAGTCAGCAAGCCAGAGAGGAGAAGCACCTAAGGGAAAGAACACTCCAGTGAATTAGCAACACAGCTAGACACTTACTCTAACCATGTTCAACCTACCTAGAAACTGATTTACAGCCCTCCCACAAATTACAGCACAGAGAGACACACAAAAAAATAAAATCCCCAAATGGCCTCTTCCCAGAGCCCTAGAAGAAACCCCTGTTCCAGGAAGGGGCATGTGACACAACAGATGCACTTCGGGTCATCAGGTATCAGAAAAAGGCTGTACCACTGTGACAGTTGCCACCTCAGCCTCTAGCAGAGACTTGGGTAAGTCCCAGATGTGACAGTATAGTATTTCTGTACTTTGAGCTAAAGCTTAAACGGAAGTATGTGGGAATTAATATCTGCCGTGAACTGAAAAATGAGAGGATTACCTAGCTTTGCTGGTCAGGGATACCATGACCTAAAAGGTGGACTGGGTAAAAGCGGTGGCAGTGTTCCCGGTACGGAGGTGATGTGACAGGCTGGGTCTCTGGAGCACTGAGGCTCAGTAAAGTGCAGCCTTTGGTTTTCAGCCTGCACTAGGAACAAGAGATGTGGGAAGAAACAAAGACACAGCTAAAATTAAAGACAAAGATGGGGAGATCGATAAGCAGTGTGGGGCTGCAAGAAATCTTGCCAGGTTTTGCACAAGGATTTATTATGATGTGGTCATCTCTAGAGGGAAATGAGACCAAGGCTTATGGCAGATATATAAGGTATATTCCTGGAGCACAAGGCATTTCTTTCAACTACCTCTTTCTTGGCTCGTGAATGTCCCTGGAGCAGAGGTGGAGTTAGGGAAACAGAGGCTAAAAAATACTGGATTTCATAAATCAGATGACTGAAGGAACCATATGATCTGGGTGTGACAAACATTCCTCTCCTCTCTCCCCTCCTGCCCCCACATTGCTGACTGTGCAGGGGACCAGGGGCTGCAGCCCCATCCCAGAACGGTTGCCTGCCTGCTTTCTCACACTATGGGGCTGAACATGTTTCTCTAAGAACATAACCTCTCTCACTGGTGCATCTGGTGGTCGATGTGCTGATCCCCTGCAGAATCAGGTGAGCCCTCAAAAGACAGCAGCACCTCTTAGAAGAGGCCACGGGAGCCAGCAGGGCCAGAGGAGCACGTGTGGCATCGCAAGCAGCATCAGGGACCCAGCTGTGGGCAGGTTTGCCTGGAGTACCACTGCCCACCAAGCCCATGGAGCCAGCTGCGAGCGAAGTTAGTCTGAAGTCAGCATACTGCTGTTCGATCTACAGCAAGCTCAGACCTGCTCGAGAAGCTGAGCACGTGCTCTGGGGGATATGGCTGCTGCCAGTTAAGCCAGTTCACCCAAGGTGGTGTGTGGTCTCTCTCTTTCTTCCCCGTGCTGTGCAGGCAGCAGATACAAAGGCAGGGGATACCTTTTCCCATGGCCAGCAGTGCTGCGTAAGCCACAACAGCCCACTGAACTGCAGACCCCAAACTGCAGCGTGTCACCCTGGCTGCTGCCACATGCAGGGAGCTCGAAAATACTAAACTCCTGGTGACAAACACACCAGACCCCCTTTGTCATCACTGGAAGTACTGTAGCAGAGATTTACAAAACTGGCAACACAACTGCTCGCTTTGTGGAGGGTCCATCACCTGCAGCTCTGGCTCCAAGTGCAAAGGAGTCAGAGTACCAGATTTCGTCAAACAAGACAGACATATCACTTCTAAACCAGATAGTTTTAACGGGAAACAATCCCTCTGCCAGCAAACCCACAGAACATCTACAAACTTCACTATGCAACTTAGTAATATTGGACGAGGGGCACTAGTTACATGTATTTTGGTGATAAAGACTATTTTTGTCCTGCTGCCCTTGCATGAAATACAAAAAAACAACAAAAAAAAAAAAAGGCAAGCTGGTTCAGAGTAACAGATGCCCTTAGTCTGCAGTTTCTGCTCTTTCATGTTTGATGGATCTACTGCCAGTTCAGCTGGGGAAGGGTTCATCCACGCTATCCGAATATGGCTTATCAGCTTTGTGTCTTTGTAGAAGCCTCGTGCTGAGTGCATGACATCTCTGGATGCCTGAAAAGTCATCCTATCTCTAAGCTAAGATTAGAATTTCAAACAAAACTTATTATGAAGCAGGATTTTCTGAAAAGGCTGGACACAGCCATAATGTGGAAATTTCAGATTCATGTCTAAGCACATTATTTAATCCTTTTTTAGATAGGCATAATTGTAAAGTGATATTTACCATAATATCAGTAACTCTTGTGGGTGGAGGGGAAATGAAACAGCAGGATGGGAGGTGCATGATGGGCCATAATAAAACTGGACCCAAACCTGCCATCAATTCTGATCATTTTTTGCCTGAAAAGGCTGTGTTCACAGCACTCAGACACTCTGTTCCTTGCAAAACGGGTTAGGAGACATTTTGGGAGATTTTCCCAGCTATTACTTAAATCTCAGACTTAAATGTGCATGTGGCAACCAAGCAAGTATTTAAAAGGGCAAAGGGGAACATTTTTAGTAGCTGTCACTCTCCAGAGCATATTCATACACTGTAACTTGGGGAAGTGGATGCTGCTCTCAAAATCATGTCTCATAATGTTTAACCAGGAGGAGGGAATAGTCCTGGTGCTCCTGATCATCACCCCCCCTGCAGTCAGGGCCCAGCAGGCTTCCTCAAAGCTAATCTTAAGCATAAGAGAGAAGAAAGGCATCCCCCCTTTGTGAGGGGGAAGCTCTTTCACTACCAAACAGGCAGAGGTGGAAACACGCGATTTTATGAGCAATTTTATTCCAATCTATGGTGACGAGGAAAACGATTATTGGCTTTGGTTTAGTCACGCTGGAGTCGTGCCAAGACTTTGTGTGTGTGTTTGGTGGGACCTCTTCCTACCTCTAGCTACAAAAAATCCAGCCTCTGCATGGTGCCCAATTAAGGGGGAGGAAACCTCCAGCAAGATGCGACCTGCTCTAGTGGGAGGTGTCCCTGCCCAGGGCAGGGGGGTTGGAACATGATCTTTAAGGTCCCTTCCAACTCTAACCATTCTATGATTCTATGATTCTAAGATAGCGGGGAATGAGTGGGGCTAAGAGGTCATAGGAGTCTGACAGCCCCAGCACTGCCAGCAGTTTCTCTTCCACCTGACCAGCTTGAGGAAGGTCCCTCCTTGCTCCCACCTGCCTTCAAGGATGATTTTGAACCATTTTGCCAAACTAGCTGCTAAGCCACACACTGGCTTTGTGTCATGCAGTCCTAGTCACCGCCAGCAGAGGTGGGACGAGGAGCACAGAATCACAGAATCACATGGGGTTGGAAGGGACCTCTGGAGATGATCTAGTTCAACCCCCTGCCAAAGCAGGTCCACCCAGAGCAGGTTGCACAGGAACATGTCCAGGTGGGTTTGAATGTCTCCAGAGAGGGAGACTCCACCACCTCCCTGGGCAGCCTCTTCCAGGGCTTTGCCACCCTCACAGGAAAGAAGTTCCTCCCCATGTTTAGGTGGAACTTCTTACATTCAAGTTTGTGCCCATTTCCTCTTGTCCTGTCCCTGGGCACCACTGGAAAAAGACCGGCCCCTTCCTCTTGACACCCATCCTTTAAGTATTTACAGGCATTGATCAGATCCCCCCTCAGCCTTCTCTTCTCCAGACTAAAAAGACCGAAGTCCCTCAGCCTCTCCTCGTAAGGGAGATGCTCCAGGCCCCTCATCATCTTTGTAGCCCTCTGCTGTCCCCTCTCCAGCAGTTCCCTGTCCTTCTGGAACTGGGGAGCCCAGAACTGGACCCAGTGCTCCAGGTGGGGCCTCCCCAGGGCAGAGCAGAGGGGCAGGATGACCTCTCTCGACCTGCTGGTCACGCTCTTTTTGATGTCCCCCAGGATGCCATTGGCCTTGCTGACCAGCAGCAGCTCCTGGTCCCTCGCAGCCCAGCACAGCCGAGGGGCCTTGGCAGAGGGAGAAGAGGCTGGGGCTGAACAGAGCCACAGCGGTGGGTTATGCTCTCAGGTGGCAAGTAAGTAAAAGTGACATCGCTTGGTGTTTCCGTGTCTCTGTTTATAAAGCCATGGATTTCAGTAACTTCAGAGGCAACTGTGCAATTGGGCACCTGGCGTGAGTAAATTTGTGTCAGAAGCAAAAGAATGCAATTCAGGGATCTTATGAAAAAGGAGAGGGGCTCCGTGCAGTTCCCGGGAAACAGGTTTTTGGTTTTTTGAGATGCAGCTAGCAGCCGTATTGGGGAACTTCAATCTTGTAGCAGGGAACAAATACTTCACAGGAGCTCAAAGGGAGAAAGGAGGAGGAAAAGGGTATGGAAAAGGAAAAAAGGGAATGCATTTTTTTTCATGTGTATTAAATCAGTTATTTCCAGTAATTACACCCAAGTGAGATGCACTTTTGGACGCTGCATCAAACAAATGAGTCAGCCCCCCAGGACCAGTCTCTGTCACCCCCTTTGTGGCAGGGTAACCTCCCGAGTTCTCCAAGCCCAGCCCATAAAGTGCCAAAATGACGCTGATCCTGCAGATACCCACCCAAGCGACCTTGTGTACTCAGAGTCTGGTTAGAATCTAAAGGTAATTGGTTCAGATCCTGGTTTTTCAGACTGGAGCTGGTCATTTGCCTAAAGTTAATTTCTTACACAAATGTTTAGCTAATTGCCTAATACGACTGGGGCGTTGAGTTTGTGGCTTTTCTGACTACTGGGTATCTGCCGGGTATTAGAAAAAGATAGTGGTAGAAAAGTTTCCAGGAATCACTCATCTATTTAAAGTTGAGCACGTGCATGTGTTCAACAGGGTGGATATCTTCAAGCTGAGGATGACACTGCCTGTCAAATGCACCTTCTCAATTTTTCCAAGCCTGAATACACTTAAAACCTTCCTGATCGCAGCAGGCCTCTCAAGTGTTTCTTTCTTTCCCTAGTTTACGGAGAGAAGTATTCCAACTCTAACCATTCTAATTTTGCATAAATATTTGCATAAAAAAATATTGCATAGGCCATTTGCTTGAGTGATACACAGAAAGGTTTAGAAACCTCCCCGCTGCACACACACACATCCTTTGGGCACGGGGGAGTTAATCTGACACAAGGAGATCTCTGCACTTTGCTTCATTAAAATCTAAATTTAGATCTTTTCATAAAGTTGATGTACTGTTTATTCTCCCTACTACAAACCCTAAGA
>VXAK01022454.1:1819-38786 GCA_013399435.1 Arenaria interpres | reverse complement strand
TGGGCCGGGCCAGCCGGCAGGGGAGCTGCAAGGAGCCGGGCTTTCCGTAGGTTCGTCCTGTCACCCGTTTGGGGACAAAGTTTGGGAATAAAGGGAGGGTTTCCCCTCCCCGATCCTGGAAAGGAAGGAGAGCTGCGGAGGGGGAAAATGCGACTGCTGCCTGCTCCGTGGACTCCCGCGTCCTGCCTCCCGCGCTTCCAGCTCAGCTCCTTCTTGTGATGCTTGCGGGGGACGGGACAGGAGCTCTCTACAGCCCTAAGAAATGAGCCTCGGCGGTCTCTCCACGCACTAGCCTTGGTCCAAACCAGAGAAGTCTGATTCTTCAAGTCCTGAAGGATGCAAGTAACTTAGTGGTCCGTGTTGCGGTACCCACCTGGGCACGGCTACCTTCCTGGAGAAACGGCTGGAGGAACCAACCCATCGTACGTCATGTTACTTTACACCGTTCTGCAGCCTCCCTTCCTGCCAAGAGTCTCAAAAGGGCACCTTCCATCTCTGTTGCGAGATGACACCTCTTACTCGTATAAAAATGATGGTCTGAAAGAGGGAGGGCTCTGTAGAATAAGTAGTCGCGCTGTGACATTTAATGTAATGGTTGTTGGTGCAGGGGTACTTAATTGGGGCTTCTTGCTTCTTGCTGTTTTGCATAGGTGACACATCTGACTAGGTTCTGTCTTCTTGCAGGGTAGAGTGAGCCCTGTGGAGACGCGCTAGAGGGACCACCCCCCCCCCCCCGTTGTTTCCTCTCTCACTGCTGAGAGCGNNATTTTGCATCCTGCTAAGTGGACTATGGTGGCAGGAAGATGTTGGCTCGGAAAAGTATTATCCCTGAAGAGTATGTGTTGGCACGGATCGCTGCCGAGAATCTGCGCAAGCCGCGTATCCGAGACCGGCCACGCAAAGCCCGCTTCATCGCCAAGAACGGGGCATGCAACCTGGCACACAAGAACATCCGCGAGCAGGGGCGATTCCTGCAAGACATTTTCACCACCTTGGTGGACCTGAAGTGGCGTCACACGCTGGTCATCTTCACTATGTCCTTCCTGTGCAGCTGGCTGCTCTTCGCCATGATGTGGTGGCTAGTGGCTTTTGCCCACGGCGACATGGACCCCAGCACAGAAAGCACTACAAACAGCACAAAGTGGACGCCATGCGTGACATGTGTCAGGTAAAGTGCAGTCGGTGGGACGATGGAAGGGGGGGAACGGAGATGCCTGCTGTCCTGCCGATGCCTAAAATGCAGCTTTTGGTTTACATGGACTGTTGTGTTTGGCTGAGACAATTGAAAAGTGCAGTGTTTTCCTCTACATTACGTGAATTCAGCAAGCCGCCTGGGCTTGGAAAATACTGTACTGTAGATTTCTTTGATTCCTTACAGGATCTGAAAGAGGGAGACCTGCTGCTTTTCATGTGTCTCCACAACTCTGTGGGTAACATACCTTGCCAGTCGACTACAAGAGTGGGTATGTGTTATGTGTATTGTAACGTTGTCTACGGCAGCGGGAGCATCCCCAGCGTGGTGCGAGCCACTCGCCACGCCGGCCAAGGGTGGCCACCCCAAAAGCGGTGCCTGAGAGGCGGGGGCACTGGCCATGGGTGTCAGGCAGGGCTAGCAAGACAAGTGCCACTTAGGGCACAGCTCGATGTCTTTCAAAGTGACTCTCACGAGGCAGCTAGATCTGCGGTGCTTCAGAACACCTTGATGAAGCCACAGGCCAGCAGTTTGACAGAGGAGCGGTTTCTGTGGCATGCACGATGCGTCAGACAGTGAAAACTTACGGGACTAGTAGGCTGAATGTAACCCATTAAAGTGTTTCACTCTCCATCCCCAAAGCCACGACAATTTTCCAGGCACTGATAAACTGAGACGTACGCACATGGAATTAGAAGAGGGTTTGTTAATTGGAGGTGGGGGATAGCAATAAAAATGCTTTCTCATCACATCAGTAAAATCTCTTCTTATAGCACGAGGTTTTTAAGCAGAAACCCCCTGATTCTGTACAGCCAGGCTGCCCCAGAGCAGCTTGCATAAAAAAGGGGCGGGAGGGGAGGCTGTAGGGTCTGCTGAGACATCAGAGCATCCGCTTCCCCCTTCTCCTTTCTCCTGCACATAGGTCTGAGGCACCTCACCGAGGTTGAAGGGTTATTGTACCTGGCTCATGAAGGAGCAGAGATTTCATTCTCCCTTTGTTTTGATGCTTTTTTGCTTAATGGGGATTTTCCAAGCTAAAGGAAATGGGGATTTTCCCAAGTTAACCTTCATTAGGTTGGGGAGTTGGGGCAGGAGAGAAGGGGGTTGCCATCTTATTTCTTTTTTAATAACTGGCCACAGGCAGTAGCCTCTGAAATGAGACATCATGACCCACCTTGCACCCACTGGGGTGTCACCCCCAGCGTGCCTGGGATGTGTGGGATTTGTCCAACCTGGATTAACAAGTAGCTACACCCCGTCTGTTCTTCAGGGTCAGCTGGGGGGACGTTCATCTGCTCGACTGGTGGTCCCCTCGGCTCAGCCCACCCCATGGGGCTCCTGGGCCACCTTGTAGAGCCTGAACCAGCTGCCAAGGGCTTCATGCCGCCGGGACGAGTCAGCCCCATGGCAGTGGCTCTTCCAGGAAAGCCATTTACCTCTGCTGCAAGGACAGCCTGGAGGGGTGTGAAAAAGCAGAGCAAATAAATAGGTGTAATTTTCTGGTTTGGCCCATGACAAAGAACACACATCTCTCCCTCGTGCAAGGGTGAATCACCTCCCCTGGGGTGATTCAGCCAACTGCTGCTCAAGTGTCCATGTCCAAGCCATGGAAAATCATTTTCCTTCATAGTGAAATACTTCGTCTTGTTAAATCTGGCTGCGGCTTTGGGCAAAGTCATGAGATAGCAATATGATTGCTGACATTTTAAAGAATGGTGAGCTTTTAGATGTAAAATATATTTAATGTTGCAATGGCATGTATGCCAAAATAATGGCAAATATTTTTTAACCCACTTCCCTGGGATTTAGGCTCACACATATTTCATGAGAGCTTTCCTGGGTAGGTGCTATTACAGATTTATGGGACACCTGGTTTTGGAAACTTTAACCAGTGCCTAGAACTTGCATGGCACTTTAATTTTTCAAAGTACCGCAGAAATTTCTAAGTCTCACAGTTCTTTGCCTGGAAAGCAAATATTAACCAAAGAGGAAAAACGTTAGACAGCTCTAAGGGAGCTGGGAATAGTGCGATTTTTGAGTTTCTGGTTCCCTCTTCACATGGTCAAAATGCTGTACAAACTTGCTGCTTCAGTTACTTCCACTGTAAAAGGATGGATTATCTTTATTTTTTTATTTTAAGAAGGAGTATACTATTAAGGAAATCAGAATATTTACTCCACAGAGCTTCAAGTTGAATTAAGCTGAATTAAGTTTAAACCAGAAGCTTAATTCTGTGTGTAACTAAATATTCATGAACATAAGAAATCATTCCATAGATTCTATTAATGAACTCCCTGATTTCTTCAGAGTGAAATACGAAAACAAACCTCTCAATACAAGGGAATCTGCCAAAGATTAAAAAAATAAAAAAGGCCAAAAAAAGGCAAACTTCTTTCAAATATATCTCTGCAGAGACTCCTGTTTTTTCTGAAAGATACACTTTCTCATTCTACAGAAAACTATCCCTGATACTGCCTATGCTTCTTTCATGTCCCCTCATGACCCCAGGTTCACTGGAAATAGTGTTAGGAAAAACAAAAAAAAAGGAAAAATTATTTAAAAACAAATTAATTGAAAAGAAAACCAAACCCACTGAATGGTTTAGAACCATTCATGGGCATTTCTGAGCATGGCAATGCTTCAAAGGTTGGTGGATTGCACTGTGTTAAAAGGGTGACTATGGTATTAGTTCATGAGAGACCCAATGTATTGCAAGTCTACCAGATAAATCCCAAGGTACTGTTTTTAGACATAAGAGAGTGATGAAGGATGTATCTGGTTATAAAAGACCCTGGTATATACAGGGGATATGATATTGTAGACTCCTATAAGTGATGGATTTTGGAAAGTTTGTGGACAGCATCCTCTGATGTGCAGTGCTATCGTATATTAGGGTAGGGATGTTTAACTTAACTCACACTTCTATGGCCTGCTTCTGTGCTGAAATTTTCCACCTAGTCTTGCCATGGCAGTGAGCTAAACCCAAACCCTGGGTCACAGTGTGGTCCTCCTGCTGAAACATACAGAGGGGACCGTGAAGGCCACTGGCCTCTCTCTGCAGCCTGATCTTGTGGCCTCAGTCGCAAGTCAAACAAGAGTTTGGGAAGTGTCATGTATTTGGGAGTGTTCCCTTTCCCTCCAGGAAATCCTGCTAAAGGGGGTCATGACTCAGATAGTATGAGTGAAAAGCTGCATTTTCCCCCATTTCCTTTCCCTGCACAGGCTGGTGGAACAATCTTGGTGTGCCAGCCAACTGCTCACTATTGCCAAAACCACTGCTGGCCACCAAGAGCTTCATGGGGTGGAGAAGGTGAAAAGCCCGGGTGTCACAGCACTGTCAGCTAATGCAGTGGGTAGCATGTGTTGCTGAACAGAGAATCTAGTGAGCTTCTCAAGGTCACCCAGTGTTACAGTTGGTCTTTTGGGAGCTCAGGCTCTGAGGTCTTCCCTGTCACCGTCAGATACCACATCGATCATACAATAACAGTCACCAAGCATGCAATGCTGTTGCTGCTGGTGTTAACAGAAGGCTTAAGTGTACCAGGACTGTACAAATAGGTCTTTAAGTTTGTTTCTAGAAAGTATTTGTTAATAGCTTCTCAATTTGCATTCAATATTCTTGGAGTTAACTTTGTACAATCTTCTTCTCCAGGTCTTTCACCTCCGCTTTCCTCTTCTCCATTGAAGTTCAGGTGACCATTGGTTTTGGGGGCAGGATGATGACAGAGGAATGTCCCTTGGCCATCACAGTCTTGATCCTGCAGAACATTGTGGGTCTGATCATCAATGCTGTCATGCTAGGCTGCATATTCATGAAAACTGCACAAGCTCACAGGCGGGCTGAGACCTTGATTTTCAGCCGGCAGGCGGTCATTGCAGTTCGAAACGGCAAACTCTGCTTCATGTTTCGAGTGGGCGACCTGAGGAAAAGCATGATCATTAGTGCCTCAGTGAGGATCCAGGTTGTGAGGAAGACTACGACCCCTGAAGGAGAAGTCATACCCATTCACCAAGTCGATATCCCTGTGGATAACCCCATTGAAAGCAACAATATTTTCCTTGTGGCTCCTTTAATCATTTGCCATGTCATAGACAAGCGGAGTCCTCTTTACGATATCTCTGCTGCTGACCTGGCACTCCAAGACCTGGAGCTCATTGTGATACTTGAAGGAGTCGTAGAAACAACTGGCATCACGACACAGGCGAGAACCTCCTACATAGCAGAGGAGATCCTGTGGGGTCACCGCTTTGTGCCCATTGTCACTGAAGAGGAAGGCGTGTACGCAGTCGACTACTCCAAGTTTGGCAACACCGTCAAAGTGGCGGCCCCGCGCTGCAGCGCTCGAGAGCTTGATGAGAAGCCATCCATTCTCATCCAGACCCTGCAGAAGAGCGAGCTGTCCCACCAAAACTCCCTCCGGAAACGCAACTCCATGAGGAGAAACAACTCCATTCGGAGGAGCAACTCCATGAGGAGAACCAATCCCTCCCTTATTGTGCCCAAAGTGCAGTTTATCACGCCTGAGGGGAGCCAGAGTGCCTCAGAAACATGATGCGCAGCTCTATGTGAGGCCAGTGGGCTTCGGAAGGAGGCGGCACCCATGGTGTTTAAATGGTCTTTTACTTAAGAAAAAGAGAACACAAAGCGGAAAAGAACCATGCAAGAACTATTTATTCTATTACTTACTGAAAGCACCACCTAATGGCGTTAGGAAACACTTTTGCACTTAGTGTATGAATTAATAAAAAAATGGCACGTACGCTAAAGAAAACACAGTTCACTCATGTAATATAATGTGTATTTATACTTGTTTTAATGGCATGCGAATTTTTTTAATCATGTTTTTCCTATCAAGGATCTCTTCTCTTTTTCCGCTGGCTGTCACAAAACGTGTTTTTATCTGTATAAGTGGGTCACCCACCTGCAGGCAGAAGCGAGTGCTTTTTCAAAACTGATTTCAAACTCCCACAGATTTTGTGTGGGATATTTGGATATTGATCTTTTTTGGATTAATTCCTTGTACTCTTGAAAGGAGTAGCTAAATTCCTCGATGATCCCCCTGGAGAAAAGCCAGGATTTTACCTTCTGTTTCCCAGATCTTTTCTTTCCATTGCTTCATGGCAAAGGCATCTTGAGAGCAAATTCAGGTCAGCTGAAATGACCTTGACCATCCCACAGGAAAACTGGTGCCACTCTGGGCAGCACCAGCAGAAGAACCAGCAAAACAGCACGACCTCTCGCAGAGCACTGCTTTTCTCCTCAGGGTGAGATACTCCACTGCGGGACAGCATGCATCTGTAACACAGCTGTAGCCCAAGCTGAGGAACTCAAGTCTTCCCAGCTGCCACCTGAGCATCCATTTCACTGAAATTATTCAAGTTGAAAAAGCACATGCCTCTCTAACATCCTCTTCATACCGGTGGAAGACCAACTCTAGGTTTGTTTTCCTTATAGAGTCATACACTGAAGACAACAAGTGTACTTCCTTCACTTACAGTATTTTTTGTCGGATTAAGTCTGTCTGCTTCAGCAGAATGTTACTTTTTGCCAGTGGAGATTCACAAATGGGAATGAGAGGGAACCACGCCAGTAATATTAAAGAGAGTATTTTCAAGTTTTCAGGAGGACTTGGGCACTGATGCTACATTACTATTTTTCAGCAGTCTCACCTGGCATTGAGACATGGTGGCATGGCATTGAGAATCGGTGGCAAGCAGCTTTTCTCTTCAAATTAAAACGGATGTTTAGTATCTAGATCCTTCCCAAAAATGTCATCACAAGCTTTTCTACAAGAATAAATAAATCTGTGACAACTAATTGTATCACATTTGGTAATGCTAAATTGATGCATGCATTTTTCCTCCACAAATAAGAAGTACAATGATGGACAAATTCCTGTTCAAATTTCTTACAGAAGTTGCCTTGTGTCTGTGACTCAAGAGAAGTACTAGCCCCATGCTGACTCTCTGAGCCACTCAACCACTTAAATACTTCTATAATTTTAAATATTTGCTTATTCCTATCAGGTGAAATAGTCAAAAGCAATGCTGGGTTCTCTTTCTCTTTGGAAGTCAGTTCCTTAAAACTTGTATGAACGGTTTGCGGGCTTCGTGCGGTGTTGGTTGGTGGCATGAAGGGGCATTGCTCTGTAGTGTAGGCTCCCTGCATTTGGAGCAGGTGCTCTCCAGAAAATAAACACTGACAAAATAGTTCATCTGAAGCAGTCACGGAAACTGAAGTTTCTGTTAAAAGCATTCTATTCCCTGGCCTGCCCATTAATGCTCTGGAAGGATAGATGGTGAACATCTGGAGACATTAATCTGTCCATTGTGTGTCCAAACAATGAACATCTGTAGCTTCCAAGAAGAGTCAGAGCGAAGCATATACAATTTGTCTCTGGCCTCTGTTTCCAGGGCTGTGAATTTCTTTGAGGCTGTCTGTTTAATAAATGGTTAAGTCAGATGCTGTACAAAAGCAAATTTTCTACAAAATAAAACAGTGACAATACTGATTTCTTCCGTCTCTGATTTTTCTCTATTTCTTTTCCTTTTTCCTTTGTGTTCTCCATTCATTCTTCTATACTCTTAGTTCTTGTATCCTAGTCTTTTCTATGGTCCTTTTGAGTAATAAATTGATATTATCTCAGTTCTCTCTCAGCATTTCAGCTGAGATTTTCTTTTTTTTACCTGCAACTATTTTCTTGTTTTCTCCATAAGTACATTCTTCCTTCCAATTTTTATTTTGCCTTCATGTGTCTCCCTGCTTTACACCTACAGCACTCTCTTTCCCATAAGGCTATTATAGGGATATTGGTATTTTGAGGTAACACTAAGGCATCACAGTCGTATGCAGGGATGCTGAACACAAGGCTGAATCATGACAAGGCATGTCATGAGTGTCATGTTCATATGTGCTCTGCTCCTGCTCCTTGCAGAAAATCCCTTAGTATAAAGGCCCTTTCTTGAGCAAGTTTTGCAGCCCTGGAAGACGTCAGTGGCAGTCGGGGTGAACTGCCCAGCTGGTCACGAAGAGTGGTGGGGAGGTTTTGGGGCTGGGAGCTGCGTTCCTCACAGAAGGACAGGTTTCAGACCTCAGCGGGCATTGTGCCTGCTGAGAGGGGATGAGCCAGCAGCACCACGGTTCAATATGTTTAATTATTCTTCCTAGCAACTTTATCAGATGAAAGGGGCTTTACTTTACATTTGAAGTGCTCTGTTTTGAAGAACACTGCCAAGTTAAGAATGACAGCTGAGCTTTCTACCAAATACTACTGCCAGTTCATACTGGCATTTAACTCTCTCTCTCTCTCATTGGTAATAATTTAGAAAATCAGAAGCAATAATGTATAAGCATTATCTGACCATCGTCCCTTCACACTTATTTGTGTCCCTACCATTCCCATCCCCCAGTAACATGTTGTAATGGAACTGCATTATTTGACATCGCTTACTCTGTGGATTTAATATGCTTTGACTCTTTGAACAGCCTTCCAGGCAGATGTCAGTGTCGCTGGTGTAGCCTTCTGTAGGGAGCAAAACTATTTACTAAGAGCAGAAAAATGATTATAAAGTCCTTCCAGGGCAGATGTAATATCTGGGACTGCACTTTATTTTTTCTTTTTAGCCTTATCTTAAGGAACTTCTCTATTATAAACAGAAAAATGGCAGCACGACCCTGTGTCCTCTCTGTGGACATTCAGGAGATTCAGATTTACCGTGGTGAGGATGTAGTGAGAAATAAACACAGGCAGTGCTTACAGGGGATGTAAAGCTTAATGCTCCAGGGTCAAAGCCACCCTCTGAGTAATAGGATTTGGAGGAAACTTTCCCTGGTGGCAGGTTATTCTGTAGCTGTCGCCTTCAGGATTTCTTACGCTCTCTTTCTGGTGTGAGCCAGGGAGAGAGGCAGGACCATGGCACAGGCACACCCTGAGCCAGGCGGGTAGATCAGGTCTCTGCAGGAGGGCTGGCAGACTGCAAACACAAGGGCTCTTCCTTTCCTCTCACCCAGCGAGATGCCACCAAACCCCACAGTGAATCCAGCCACCTGAGAGCCCCAACATGGCCAAGTCTTGCCGAGATGGTCATAGACCACTGCCCAGACCCTAAAAAGTCTGGCTGCAGGGAGGAGCCTTTAACACCCATGGCATGGAGGACAACGCTGCCGAACCAGACAGGGTTCGATGTGAGGTTTGGGGCTGCCCGCTGGAGGGGGTAACCTGGCTGAGTGGGACTCCAAGGGAGCCTGCGCTACAGGCAAGTCAAGGGGGTTGCCCTTCAAGCCAAGGTTGGAGCAGGGATGCTGAAGATACAAGCAGGATAGGCACCTAAGCCATCAAAGCTGATGAAAATGGGGTCGTCACTCAATGACTGACAAGTGGGTGTATTTCAGGTGCCATGGAGCACCCTGTCTGGCCCCAAAGCTGCTTGGATGGCCACTGGTCTCCTGTCAGGACCATGACGCTCCTGCTCACTCGAAGCACCCCTCCTGGGCACCCTCGAGTGTCCCTATCTGCATCCTGCTCTGCGTACCAAAGCCCCCCAAAGCCTTCTGCAAGCCATGCTTTTAACCTCTCTGTAACATTTGGCATCACCGTGGCCTTGTAAAACCATCCCCCTCCTAAGTTATTGCTTCATGGGCATGTGTTGCACCACAGCAGTTTGCCCTTTTGAATGCAACTGCTTGGCTCCATCCACAGACGGGTCAACCCAAACTTTCTGGGACACTTAAGACATCATACAGTAAAAGAGCAAGAAGTATATTCTTCAATTCAATTCAATTCAATTCAAGAATTCTTCAATTCAATTCAAGAAGAGATTTAGTAAATACTTCATGTATGCAATAGGCCTGTATCCTAATGCCATGTCTTAGTGTAGCCCATTGGGTCATTTCAATTTACCTCACAGCCATCTTGAATGTGTTTCCCCAAAATGCACACCTTTGTCTATATTGCATGAAGTTCAGGCAAGGCATTATGCTTTTGCTTTTTCATCTGAAAAGCAGTATGCACGTACCCTTCTTGCTGACTGACAAAACATGGCTAACTTTGCACACCTTTTCTTCCTTCACCAACTAAGATTAAAGACATTTTATGAAAGCAGTTTCCAAGCTGTCCAGTGATTATTATTAGCAAATGCTTATTGCAGCAAGCTGAAAAAGTAGTTAGTGCAAGACCAGAGAGGAACTTTGACTGGAGAAAAAAACATTAGATATTATATGATGAAAGGAACAAAGCTTTCATTATTTTTGACAAATTATATTATTTGTGGAGCCTGGTGTTTTCAAAACAGTGGTGGGGTTTTGGAAGGCACCATCAAGCAGTAAGTCATGTCCTGCTAGACTCTGATTTTGTGCTGTGCTACTATTCACAACAGGGTTTTGTAGCCCCAGCATGGCATCCTACAAGTGTGTGTCAGTCTGGTCTCCAGATGCTTGCAGTCACTGAACTTGATGCTGGGGATTCGTGGTGAGCTGGGTGGTGGCTGACTCCAGGAGCTGTGATCACCAGTATCTGTGGGGAGTGATGCTGGAGCTCGTGGATGTGGGGTTGAGGCTGGAGGCAGCGAGGACCCTGGTGTCAGTGCCCTGGGTTAGTAACTTGTCCCCAGGAGCAGACTGGGAAGCAGTGTGGCTCCCCAGGTGCTTTAGACAGTGTTCTTCACAGGAAGGTGTCATTCTTCATGTCAGGCTGATGGGGGACGCTCATGCTGTGTATGACAGATGGCAGTGAAATACAAAATGATGGAGTAAATTCCCACTTATCTAAACCTGATTTCCTGATCTGTGTTGCTTGCATAGCCAGGTGAGAGTTAACTTTTTCTCCCCCAAATGCTTATGTTAAAATATATTTTCCAAATGTGTGTGTTTACATCACATCCAGACAAATCTAAGCTGATAGGCAAGAATTTCTAATACTCTAGCATATTAATCATGCTTCTCGGCCCTATCTCTCTGAATTATGTTTCCTACTTTCTCTTAAGAATTCTTTGAACTCGAAAAAAAAAAGATTTCTCATGTGATAACTGGACAGTGAAGATAAGTAAAGATAAAATATGTTCCCACATTCCCTTATTGGACAGTGTAGAGATTTAGCCTGCAGAGACAAGATCAGTGCTGTCCAAGAGAAACAGCCACTGAGATTGAGGCAGTCGCAGTTAGGACACATCACCAAGGGGCTTGGATTAAAAGAAATATTTTAAAATACTAAGTATTCAGCAGGTTTTTCGCTGATGAGTCTCCTTTCAGACCACTGAGTTGGTGGTCTTTCAGACACTGCTGAGTTATTAGTTAACAGTGAAGGGAATATTCTAGGACCATCAAGGCATACTACCACATAGAGAGAGACAAAAAACATGCATTCAAGGAAAATGTTGAAATGTTGTCTATACTTTAGTTATTGCTACCAACAGTTTTAACATTTAGGTTGTTAACAATTCAAAGAGGCAGACAAAAAAGTGATGGATTCTCTCTTCACCTTTAACAAAGTTTTAACACTTTTTTTTTCCTCAACTCTAAAAAAAGAGTTGATTCAACTGAAGACATTACTTCTACCCACAAACCTGTTGTAGTTTTCTGGAGGATATGTGTTAGCCTGAACTTTCTGGGTTCGGTGTAGGAGTAGCTGTCCATGATGTCATGGCCCTTGCTGCTCAGGAGGTAAGACAGGATGATCTAATGGTCCCTTCTGCACCCCAAATTTATAAATAGGGAGGGTAAATGAGTTTTGGTCAAGAGAAAAGCTTCCTCTGATTCAAAAGTCTTAAATTAAGCTTCCACTGAGGAAACAAACAAACAAACACGAAAAAAACCCTGGGGTTAGGTATCGCCAAATGGTTTATTTGTTTTGACAAATGCATTTCAGTGCTAATTATGGATCCTTCAAACAGTACTGACAAATGTTCCTGGGAATAATTTGTAAAAATTAGGATATCTTATCATTACAGGAGTTTACTTTTCTTTCTACTGTTGTTAAATTATGGCTTAGTAGCAAGGATGAGAAAGCCAGCTTCTGTGTGGGCCAAAGTGAAATTGTGTATCTTGGTTTTATGGTCTGAAGTCTACTGCAAACATCATTAAATTGAGGAATGGCACTGGAGTGACTGCAAAGGGCTGTCGTGGTTTGGGATCATTGTCTTCCTCGTCCAAGGAACATCAATGCTCTCCTCAAGTGCTATTTTTGTAACCACATTAGCGACAAAAATTAATTGCATCCTTCCATGGCCCAGCCTTGCTATTCTTCGGGGTATATTTTTTGATGTTAGGTCTTTGATTCTGGGTGATCTGGGTTGGTCTGTCAAAACGGGGTTGCTTCTGCTGACTGTCATGGTTTCCAGATTCATTCCAGGCCAGGATATAAAGCAAAACCAAAGGGTTGTAACACTCACTAACTGAAAACTCTGCTGAATGTGAGGGACAGCAAGTGATAATTGTTAGCCCCTTGGGTGGTCAGCTTTCAATATCATAGCATTTTAAAAATATATCAAATAATAAAAGATGTTCTATGTTCAGCCTGAGCCAGTGTTTCTAAACTGTGTTATAAACAGATACTATTCCTGGCTGATCAGATTAAATTGTTTGTGATGTGCTATTTTTTCCATATACAAAATCTCACCATATTCTCTAGATCTTTTGTGTTAAATTAAGTGAGTAATAAGATTTCTGAACTGCAGCTATCCTTACAGCCAGCTTCTTTGTACTGCCTATACATCAATGTGAAAAATGGAACACAAGTCTGAATGGGCTTCTTGAAATATTTAACCTAACTTTAAAAACACGAGTATCCTTCAGTTTATATTGGTATTAAGCATGTCATTATCAGTCATGGGCTGAAGGAAAAAATCCTTCAGGGACAATAGTCTGTTCAAATATCAATCCTGATATTCCAGTTAAAGATAAAGAGTGACAGGCAAAGAGCAAAGAGTAAGCTTACATTTTGATCAACTGTTCAAATGCAACAAAATTGCTTATGATACTGCATCATGTTTTTGTGAAGGTTTGTAGCAAACTGTGTGACTGAGGCCAAGTTTTTCAGTGTGTCCTTTTTCAGGGACACACTGAACAAAACAAAACAAAACAAAAAACAAAAACAAAAAAAGCCTTCCACAATCCATTTTATTGTGGTACATCTTGAGGAATGACCCCAAGAAAATATATAGTTGGACACAACTACATTAATTACTGAAGTCCAGCTCAGTACTGTAATTTGTGCTTGATTTTGAAGAAGAGCTGTCCCATCACTGAATGGTAAGGCTGTGTCCAGTATTAAAACTGTGTTTATATTTTGTTTGAATAACAGTGTTTCACCAGTTTCACTGTGGCCAGACAACCCCTGCAAAACCGTTAATGTGGAGCAAGAGGTTGCCATCCTTCCCTTAGGAGCATGGGCATGACAACATTACCCCAACTCTATGGTGTGTGTCTACAAACCCCCTTGCTGTCTGTAGGCCAGGGTTAACAGTCGCAGGACTTCAAGTTTACACTCGAGCTATTGTTCAGTCACAGCCCAGTCACGAACACCAGCCTGATAGAAAACCTACATAGGTCACCCATAAGACATTCACAGAATTAAACCAGAAGTAGTAAGATGACCACCTAAGGCCACAAAGCAGCTGCTACCAGGGGAGCCACGTGACCTTTACTTATGCCCCTTCTGTCAATGAAAGCTCCAGGCAAAATGGGACACCTCCTGGGGGGTTTTCTTTCCTTGCTTAAATCCTAACAAATGCTTCACCCCTGTTTATTTAAACTTGCAAACAGTGCAACCCAAATGTTACAGAAACTCCTGAAACATTTCATCACAATAGTTTAAAACCTCTCACATTTATAAGCCATGGAAAATCACACTTTTAAAATTAAAAGGGTTATGCTTTACGTTGTTTTCAGGGGGAGTTGGAGACAGCAAGGGGTTAATATACTTTGGTCGGTCATATCATTTAGTAGAGTAAAGGCAGGAAACCAGAGTAACGAGAAGTTAAGATGAGTAAAATAAACATTTCCTGATCATGCACTGAATGGTAAGTAGAACTTATCAGAATGGTCTTCAAAGCAGAGGTGGTACAGACTTTACTGCCAGAGATGTTTAAAGTGACACCATACACAAACATGTAAAGGCATAATAATTTAGCAGGGAAACATGTAGATTAAATCAACCATATCTTTCTCATTTAACATGTCAACCCATTCCCTGAGAGTCCGCTAGTGATGTCCACAAAATAGAAAAATCATCTCAGGTAGGTAGCCACACCTTGCACAGTGCTTGCAATTCACTGCAAACCACACAGCTAGTGACTAGTGGTAACTCCTTATGTCCTTCCAACATAACACATCTGTGTAAATTAACACATTCTTTCCTATTCCACTTCAAGCACGGGGCTATTAATTAATCAGTAAATTCCTTAAACTTAAATTCTCCTTGTGTACATTATCAAATCAAAGGGGAAAAGCTTGTTTAACTTGGTGTAGATATATATATAAAATTATAAAAAGAGGGAAGAGTTTGCACTGCCAGGTTGACCGTAGGACTTCTCCAGGTTATTGTAACTTTGGCTTTCCAGCCCATAGATTTGACTTAAAGCTTTGTTTCTGGCCATACACACACACAAATTGTATATATATGTGTGCGTGTGTATATGTGTGTGTGTATACATACGTGTATATCACAAATCCTCATGTCTCAGAAACCGCCTTGTGTGCTCTAGAGAGAAAAAGACCATCACTGTGATGGACTTCTCTCCCACCCAGGGCCTCAACTAACCTCATTGACCTTTGAGCAAAGCTACCAGCTCCATCTGTTCTGGCAGACATTAAGGTCCAACACAGCAGAAGATGCATTTTTTGTTTGGGAGAACAGGCTATGAAGGGTGAATTTTCATCCTTATTAGGGCAACCTAGCAGTGATTAATGTGACATGATGTCACAGGAGAAACACTGGTTTTGAGACTGATTTTTGTTTGTAACTCTTTCCAATGCGTTTAGATTTCTGTCAAGTGTTTCAGAGAGCTTCACATGACCGCTTTGCTCTGAAGTTTTCAACTTGACTTGCATATGTATGCAGTAGTGGAAAAAGGCTGTGTGCCAGTGTGCCACCTGGACAGAAAATGGAGCAGGCTAGTTACAAAGTGAAGGTTATTTTTCTTCCCCTCTTAGGATTTCCAGGCATTTCATATGGGTACTTCAGAAATGTCATTTGAAATATTATACAGGGGAAATAAACAGTAATGGAAAAATGTGTGCACGTACAAGCGTGTGTGTAAACACCTATGTAAAGACCATTTATGTTTTGTTCCTGAACTCTTTTTGTGAAAAAGGAAGGGTTGTTTTAGTAGAAAGAGATTTCAGACCTCCCTTTGAAAAAACTTGCCCACAGTAATTTGGTGGAGGAAATCATCAAGAGGCTGTGGTAGTTCAACTCAGTGAACTTGCCTTGTGTAGGGACCTACCTAGCCAACATTATCAGTCAAGGCACGCACACAAAAGAGGGTACAAATGTACCTTCCAAGGGATGAAATAGTTATTAGCAAAGACGTGGCAGGCATACCAAATGGTTTCATTGAGAGATCTGAGTTTTTAAAGGCTAACTCAGTACCCACCCGTGGCCCCAGGGAGCTCCCTGAGCACTCTCAGCCACAGATGATGCTGTATGGGGAGCTGCACACACCAGGCAGGACGTGGACTTTTCGTCATGAAAAGTGGTAGTGAGCACACAGCTACATGCCTCCCTGTTCACATCAGGCAGGGACTCCCAGCTGGGTTGCATGCCGTGGCCATGTGAAATTCACAGCAACAGCAAGGATCAGCCCCGGATCTTCTTGCTCTCAAAAACATATGTGCCTAATGTCCCCCCGGGTAAGACTTGCTCGGAGCTGCCAGAAGCACAGTTCAAAGGACTCTGAAAGACAAACCAGATTCCTGATTTCCTTCCACAGCTTTTGCTTTGCCTCTTGCTAAACAATTGATGGTTGCATGTAAAGGTCTTGCGCATACTCTGGACTGGAATAGTCCTTTGTCCACTAATGACCTGGATTCTCTGCAGTAAATAGTGGATAGAGAACACTGAAACAGTTCCCACAGTGTCAGCTGTGCCACTATGGTGAATCAGCTCAACGAAGTACTGCTGGACAAAAGAAAGTGAAAAACAAAAAATGGGAGGACAAGCCATCTTTGGCACATGTGGAGTATTGTAAAGAAACAGGGCAAGAAGGAGCCCAGGAATACTGGAGACCAAACTACTCCAGCAGACTTGAAGGAACACAGCATCCAAGGGAGGAGAAGACAGCTCCTCCAGGGGACCAGGTTAATGTGGGAATACACTGAAGAAGTCAAGGGATAGATGGCTTTTAAAGAAACAGCTGTGCACAGTTTTAAAAACATTTCTTACTCAATGTACTACTTTTTCTGGTAAAGCGAATATGATTTTGGTCATTTTGGACTGCTGAAAGGGAGATCTGCAAGTACTGGATTCCAGTTGCTGTGATGGGTAGGACATGATAGGACACAGGTACCTAACTAAAGTGTGAACTGTAGAGTACTGGCTGCTGAAATGAATAGATGTGACCATAATTAAAACACTAAGGATGCTGTTACCCAATGAGATAGACAGAAACACTTGAGCACCTCTGAAATCCTAAGCAGTTCAGCAATCTCTAGAGACTTGCTTAAAGTCCCCTCCAAATTAGAAGGGTCCTCAAGGAAGCCTCTAAAGTTAAATACATGCTTAAGAGTCCAGAGTGTAGGCAGGAAGAGCACTCAAAAATGAAAAGTGGCAGGATCTCCAGAGCATAAATCTCTCTAGCAGGGGAGTTTTCCTAATGCTGAAGCAGCCCTTCCCAGGCAGAGTGAGTGTGTGCCTTCCATCCCCAGAGAGTTATTTAACCCTAAACTTGCATACAAACACAAGCATCTTTGCTTAGAGTTTTCAACTCCAGCTCTGCTGGAAAAGAAAACAGCACTAAGGTTCTAGCTGCCCTTTCCGTAAGACAGCAGTGTACTTTTGTTTCATAGATTTCTGGTAAGAAAAAGAGATTTTGTAGCAACAGGGGCTCAATTAATAATGAAAAAGAAAACATCAGTAATCAAGTAAGCGACAAGATTTATCTTTCCCTATTTTATACATCATGGTTCCATGCCAGTTTTGAAAGCATTGCCTCCTTTTTGATAGAGACAGAACTCCAGACAATGCAGGGTAGACTGCTGGTGTTTGTAATGACGGACGTGAAAGCTGTAAAACATAAGGAAATGTATTCACTGTTTGGATAACCTATGTGCATTTATTAGCTCTGTCCTTCCTGTGAGTCTGCAAAGTGCCTTCGAAATGCTGTGACTGTAAGCAGCTCATAGAACAAAACAGTATCAGGTATAAAGTGAAGGTCCAGGTTAGCTAAAATTTGTGATTATTTCTGACATAATCTGAATCTTTCTAATCCTATCTCCTAACCGGCACAACGCGGTCTTCTGTGGAGGACTTCGCGTTTTCTAGATGCAGTTCCAACGTATTTCACAAGCATTATTCACACCAACTATCCTGTACTTCCAGAAGATAGAACAAATATGTGTTTTCACTGTAGAAACAAAGCAAAGTTGGTTTCTGGTTCAACAATGTAGTAAGTATGCCACAGTTGGCATAGCAGGCACAAATCAAAGTCATCACTGGCCCCTTATGCCATAGATGCTGCCCTGGTTTGTGCTCACGTCCGTTGTCTCTGGCCCCCAAATTCCCTGTGGGAGAATGTATGAAAGCAGGGACAGGAGATTGCCCAGCACTGAAATGGGATTTCCAGAACTCACCGTGCTATCTGCCACCAAAAGTACCCAAAGTAGCCCAGCCCAGCTCAGTCTTGCTCAAACAGGCACTGGGAGGACAAACCCTTGTATATCCACTGCCGTAAGACAATTTAGCCTTAAGCACAAAGGGAAGAGTCTTACAATTACATAATTACATGTATTACTTGAAGGCAGGGAAAGAAAAATGACTTCTCTCATCTGAGCAAAGGCATAGTAATCACTGGAGAAACTAAATGTCAAACAAGAAGCATCTCCAGGGTACTGAGCATTCCCAGAGGAAGCGAGAGACACATTTCTCCTTGGGAAATTTTCCCACCGGCAGAAAGCACGACCATCATGCAGTTTACATAACAGAAAACTGAACAGATCCCAGCAGTAGTAGATCAATTGAGCTTTTCTGGGGGTGTGATGATTTTGTTTTGGTTTTTATCTAGTTCATAAACTTGAAATTAAATAGCTACAAACACTTTTTTTTCTTTTTCTTTTTTTCCAGTTGATACTGCTTTCTCTTTGCCATTTAAAACAAAAGAGCCAGGATCGCAATGCAAAATCTCATCAGTATCAAAACAAGACCACAGCGCACCCATCACTTTCTAACATACATTGTTATATTTTATGAAAGGAATTGAAAAATATGATAAGGTTGTAATAACTTAAATCACAGGAGCTGGTTTACTGTTGAATTCTCCTCTAGATCATGTCCCACGGTACAGGAGTGGGAGGCTCTGTCTAGTCCTTCATGCATCAACCAAAACTGGGTTTGTCACAAAAATTGAGAAACATCCTGACATCCAAAACGAATGCCATGTTTTGGTATAACCTTTCCTTACTGAGTGCTAAACCCCAACATGCTAAGGAGAGAGATAATTCTTCTTTCCCCATAGAATAAAATGAAGTCCTGGAAAAAACCTGCTCTCTTAAATAAGCAGTCTTTTCTTTCCTCGGTCTAGTCCTAGACTTTGGTTACCCCCACATACACATGCACACCCCCTCTTTTTCTCTGGATTTAGTCAGCCCCGTCCTTCCCCGCTTCTTGTTCCCACATGGGCAACTCAGTGCCAGCATGGAGCTCCTGGTCTGGAGCTGCAGCCTGGCTCAGGCCACCCTTCTTCTGGAGGCAACGTGACCATGGTGCCATATGGTGACCCAGCACCGGCGGTCTTTAGTGACCAACCTGGCAAAAAAAAATCAGAAATGTAATTGAATTCCAAGAAACATTAAAAATAAAATTCTATTGAAAAGCCATAGACTGTGAGAAGACAGAGGAGGTAAGGTTTAAATTCAATGTCTTATCTCTTTCGCTGTTCGGGTTTTGGGTTTATTTCTCTCTGGAGTAGGAGTCTCTGATCACTCGCAGAATACTATTCATTTTTAAATATTTGTGGCCTGAAATTTGACTGAACATGGTAGACTTTTTTTTTTTTTTTAAAATCTGAACACAACCCAGATTTTAATGTCATGACATGACATTATATGGACTCAAGGAATCACAGAAATTGAGACAGAGATACCTTACATTTGTCTTTCTCTTAATGGCCTCTTTCATTGGATTCATGCCAAATCTTGCTGGAAATATGTTTATCACACCAACTGAAACAGCCAAATTATTTCCGACAGACTATAGGATAGGGTGAAATTACAGTTACAGGAATCAATTCTTATTAGTGACCAAGCCTGGAGGCTGTTCATTAGACTGGCTTTACAAGAATCCAAACCATAGAAATCCCCAGACATCCATTCCTTTCCACAACATACAAAGCTCTGAGAGAGTGGGAAATCAGAATAAACATTCTTCACTCTGCGTATATATACATACATATACCTATATAAACACATGCATATATATAGCCAAAGGAACATTTAAGCAGTGAACATTAACAGATATGCTACATTAGTCCTTTAGATTTTCTAAAAACTTCAATGGATTTCTCCTGAATGCTTTTAAAAGGTGGATCCTGACCTCTGCTGTAGCATTGACTGGATGGAAGGGGATGCAGAGCAGATCAAGACTCGTGTAAGAAATACCACATATTGTCTCGGATAGAACAGTATTAAGAAGTAAGCCACTGAGATAGTATGTTATCCTTCAGTGATAAGGAACTATTAGATCACGCTTCGTTCAGAAGAGAAGGTCTATTGCAGCGTATTTCTTGTGCACTCCTCAGTAAGAAGGGCCGATAATTCACCAAATATTTTTACAATCCATTCTCTGAATTTCCCAGGAAATGTGTCGTTCCATAACCTGGCTATGTCCTGTATCAATGGTCATTTCTGTTACTGAAAGACATGGGATAGCACGAAAACTCACTTGCCTCCCTCGTGCTTTTGCCCCTGTTTTGGCTGAGGCAGACAGAGGGGACAAATAGAGATATTCAATAAACACACCCATCATTTTGTTTGATGAAGAGAAAAATGGTGGGTGGATGGAACAAACTTTCTCGACTGTTAAGGGTAGCTGGGAGCATTGAATTCTTCAGTATCACTGGCCTGTCACCTTGGGGAGTTCATTTCCACATAAATCAAACATTAACCAGACAGGGTAAAACTGTTCTCACTGTTACAAAGGAGGCAGCTGGCCAGCTCAAAAGGACTAGGTCTCTATTCCTCTGGGACATACGGAAATGGTCATTACAAGACAATATTTATTTATAAACACACTTGGCCCCGTCAATTGGGCTTGAATATATAGAGGAATGGAGCTTATTAGTAAGATAAAGCTTTCCCATGACCTATAGAGGACACTGCATAGGGACCACAGATGTTCCGTATTAGAAAAGCTGGAAACTTTATGTCAATGGCCATGAAAAGCTCAGTTTGAAAATAAGTAAATAAATAAATAAGGAGGTCACCAGCAAAGACAAGGTTAAGGACACTGGAAAATGGATCTTCCAGGATATATAACCTTTATTTATTTAATTAAGTGGAACAGATCCTGGCCTAGACTGCATGTGTCTCTCCTGGGGAACTCTGCTGAAGTTATTCCGGATTTGCACCAGGGCAGAGCCAGGCACACAGCAGCCTCTGTAGTGGCTGGTCTGTCACGCTTGTGAACACACACACACACACACACAGAGGTTTGCCTTTACAATGAGATTCAAGTAGTGCCAGGAAAGGACCAGGGAAGAACTGCACTTCTGAAGTCAATCCGTGCCACTTTCCATATGCGAGTATGGAAAAATTTCTGTCCCCAACAGATAAACTCATAAGGACTCAGCTTCTCCTGCCTAATTTAAACCATGGAGCTTCTTAACACAGAATATGTAGCCTATTTAAGATGGAAAGCCAGAGAAAGCTACACAAACACATCAGAAGACCTGATTAAATTTTTATTTAGTGGGGCCTATTTCTTCAGATTGTGCAAGCTGGCCTATCTAAGCCCAAGGACCTTCTCTGCTTACACCAGCTCCGAATCTGGCCCTGACCAAACACACACCATATCACGTCCTGGATAGCCCGAAGCCCTGAATAAAAGGTTTTGTGTGTCTATGCAGGCTGTGCTCATGAAAGTCTGCTCATGAAAGGTTGATGTTGTTTGTACAGCTGTAGGCTCACTGTACAACCTGTGGTCTGTCTCACAGCCTCCTTCTGCAGCTCAGCTGATTCTTCCTCCAGCATGACACGGAGCAATCAGACCAGCATCTCCTCACCTATCTATACAGCTAGGGACTTTTCTGTCACACAATAACTCCTTGGGAAGTCTTGGTCCCCCCATCTGCCAGAGGGTGCTGGCTAGTTACGTTCCAGTAGAGCCCTCTGAGAGAAATCCAGCATGGACTACTGTTTTTTCCAGCCATTAAAATGGCCTTCTAATGTTCAGGTGTGCCAGGCCACTCACTGATGCAGCAGGAACTAGAAAAAAATAATCCATGTTTTTTCTAGCTAGGGCTGAGAGAAGCCCCATTAACCTGTAGGAATGGAACGAGGCCACAGAACACTTAGGGTGGTGAGACATCTTTCCTACCATAGTTCTGCAATGAAAATGCTGCAGCTGTCTCATGGCTGAGAGCACCACAGATGTGTGAGTGAGCGACCAACCACCATCAGGCAATTGAAGCCTAAGTTCTTTTAAACCCTTATGGAGCTGCAGGAGGTTTCCAGCTGCTCCTTACTTCAGAAGGCCAGGCAAACATTCACATAACTACAAAATATGGGTGCACCTCTACTCTCAGTTTGTCTGACTTTCTATTTTTCCCTAAGCACCTGGTCTCGCAGATGTCCCCACCTTTCAGCTCACTGTAGTCCAGAGCCACCCAGCTTCTCCCAGGCACGGAGGAGGCAGTATGTCTTCAGCCAGCTGCTTAGAGAAGCTCCTGGGACCCACTGGTGCGGACCTTCCTGGCAGCACAGAGCTACCCAGTTTGCACCATGGTGGATTTCCTGCTGGGCAAGAGCTGAGAGAGGGACACTTGTTCTGCCCCTCCCAGGGCAGTGCCTTGTGAGGCAACGGAGGAGCAGAGGACTGCGAGCACTCCAAAATTGGAGCAGGTGGACACCTACTAAAGATCTGAAATTGTTGTGCAGAAAAACCAAACATACCACAGTGCAGTTCAACATTTTTAAGTATAGTTTCCCATGATAGAATAGATATAAAATATCAGTCTGCAGCTCAGGCTGGGTTTACTACGAGGGCAATTAATGAAGAATTTTTTTCTTCACCTTTGAGCTTGGTATAGTTTACACTGAGAGAAAAATCCCACAGTCCTGTTTTGCAGACTCATTTTCCTTATATTTGTTCTGTTTCAACTGTTCTAGGATTTTTTTTTTTTGAGTAGTTACGAAGAAACAAAACTTCAAGTACACATAGCCCTCTGGCTTATGAGAATTCAAGCGATTCATACTGCTTTTCAACGCTGAGGGGAAAATTCTCGTCTGGAGGGCAATATTATCTGCAAAATGGACCTTGTTGGATATGGTATGTTCAGTCTTTGATCCATTGAATCTTCATGGAGACTTTCGCAATTGAAAGTAAAACAGGATGCATGATCGCGTATTATTTCCAATAAAAATATAAGAAAGAAATAAAATTATCAAAACTTTTGTAGCACATCACCCCTGAGGATTACCACATGTAGCACAAACAGGAGCCACAAGCATTTCTTTAGACAAGTGATACTTTCATCAGTTCTTTGACTCTCTTTTGCCATCATTCTTCCCCTCAAACTTACTGGAATTTTTTCACTGGTCAATGAAAACCAAAACATTTGCAGTATTTCATGGCCCTCTCAAAATCCTACAATATAAGATAACATACAGAATCACTGAAGGGTTGAGGCTGGAAGTCTCCTCCGGAGATCATCTAGTCTAAACTCTTTGCTTAAAGCAGGGTAAACTGCAGCAGGTTGCCCAGGACCATGTCCAGCTGGGTTTTGAATATCCCCAAGGATACAGGCTCCACAATCTCTCTGGGCGACCCATTTTAGTATTCTATCATCATCACAGTAAAAAAAGGGGGTTTCCTACACTTAAGTGGAATTTCTTGCACTTCAATTTGTGCCCATTGCTTCTTGTCCTGTCACAGGGTGTCACTGAAAAGAGTCTGGCTCCCTCTTCTTCATCCCCTACCACCAGGCATTTATGCACATGAATGAGAACCCCTCAGCCTTCTCTCCTCCAGGCTGAACAGTCCCAGCTCTCTCTGCCTTTCCTCATATGAAAGACACTCGAGTCTGTTAGCTGTCTTCATGGCCCTTCACTGGACTTGTTCCAGTGTGTCCATGTCTCTTCTGTACTGGGGAGCACTGGGGACCCAGCACTCAAGATATGTCTCACTAGGGCTCAGTAGACTTTACTTCTTCCCCACTGCAGTCTTCACTCTCTGCTTCATCCTTCAAGGTATTCCAGTTTCTAAAACATGAAGAACAGGAGATAAAACCGTTTTAATGTTGTTCTTTGTGCTTTTAGTTGTAACGAGAGCCTGTCTGTTTGTTTTCCATTCCCTTGAAACAACCAGCTACATTTCAACCACCAGCGCTCCCGGCTTCAACACTAACCTCTTCAGTTCTCACAGAGGCTATTCTATGTGGAATTAGAAACACTGATTCATCCCAATTAGTCTATGGTCAGAGCCATTCCTCATCTTCCCATGCGAGATTCTGAGCAACCCACAAAGGGAAAAATACTATCACAGTGCAACCTTTATTTCCAAATCCTCTGCTGTCCCTGGATACCACGGGAGCCCATTTCAGCAGCAGTAGGGACAAAGATATTTATTTTGATTTATGCTTTCCTATCTGCTCCCCCTTAGCCACAAGAAGCTGATCTCCATGCAGACGCATCATCTCTGCGTGCATCTACTCCCCAGCCAGACAGTGACCTATTTCAGAAGTCAAACTGAGATCAAATGTTACTCTCTGGTTCATGGGTAAAAAAACTTTGAATCACAAGAGGAACTAGAGGAAAAAGACGTCCATCCTGCACACTGCTGTGTTCACAGTGAGTACGGTCGGTTCCTTTCCCACACATCTTTGCTGTTTATTTGGTTTTTTGATTAGGCTAACATGCATTTCAGCAGCTGGATCCTTGAGAGTTTTAAAACAGATCAAGGAGTAGGCTAACCCATTAACAGGAAAATAGGACTGGGAGAGAGAAAAATTCTAACCTGGCAGATGCTGAAGTTTGTTTTTCTCCTAGTGGCTCCATGTACTCAAGGAAGTGGTGAGGTAAATGCATGTGGGAAGATTTCACAAAGCATGCAAATGACAACAAAATGTATGCCAATCAGCTTAAAAATTTGTTACATTTAGAAGGAAAAGGAGATGGAAAATGAAAATGTAAAAGGGATGGAAAAAGAGAGGAAAAGGAAAAGGAAAAGGAAAAGGAAAAGGAAAAGGAAAAGGAAAAGGAAAAGGGAAGAAAGAAGAGATAAAAGGGCCCAGCCAATAGTCCTTATTTCAGCAAATCAAAGCTGGAGCCATTGACCATACATAAGCCAGTTTTACGATTGAGTCTGAGTCCCAGAGTTCACATGCATTAACTGGTAGCTCATGGTAAGACTGAGGCTCTTAAGGTACTGAAATAACACAGCAACAGAGTATTTAGACTTGAACTCTATAACCTCAGCTTCTTGCCACATGTCCCTTTCCCCTTAAAGGGAAACTGAGGCTTCACTAAAGCTTCAAGTTTTTTACGGATTTTGCTGTGTACAACATCCAGGAAGAAAAATGATTCTTTGCACTCCAAAGCCACTGGCTGAAGTGATTAAGCCATAAACTTGTCTTTGTTCAATATGTCATCAAAACATCAATTAAATAAACTTTCTGTTTCTTTTTATGTTCCTTATAGAAATAACATGGAACTTTGCCTTAACAAGGACAGATTAAATGCAACACATCTATAGTCTGTTCTTTGGATCACTTGTCTTTCTAAACCAGGTCCAGCAGTTATTTGTTTTAGATGGAAACCAGTGAACGTCTGAAAACTGGGTGAAAAAAGGAAGGATCTGGCTGAGAATTACGCAACTTCCTAGTACCTGCCCTAAGCTTGATCAACCCAAATCTATGTTATTTTTTATGGCTACTCATATTCCTGGTGCTGGTGGTATGAAGTCACTTGGTCATAGTGGCTCAATCTGATTCCAACAGAAATAAAAGGAAAGGAGTGATTTCTCATACGTGTTGCCCTAGAAATAGCCAACACCATGTGAAAGGTTCTACTTTGTTATGAAACACTGCACTAGCACAATCATCTGGCCACAGTTTGTTTAAAGAGCAGTGGAGACAGGGAGAACGTAAAAGAAAACACGGTTTTACATCTATTCAGGATGGAGGCACAATTATTTCCAAACAACAAGAAGATAACGTTGCTAAGTGCAGTTTCAAAGTTGACTTTCCTGTTAAACACATCCAGGCTTAAAACAAAACAAAACAGAACAAACAATAAAGAAAAAAAAAGCAAGCAAGCAAGCAAACTAGCTTTAAAATTTTAAAAGCAATGGTTATCACAAGCTAATGTTTCAAAAGCAATTTATGTACCAACTCTAACTAATTCATAATACACACACAAATATTTCCTTCCAGGATGTACTATGCTAGAGGAGTCTCTCTGAAAATGGGCTCTGCAGTATGCATGATGGATGGGGCTGGGGGAGCGGGCTTTCTGGGGCTCTCCTGGCCAGTCCTGAGGGACCAGCTCTTGTATGTTCTATAAACCCAGGAAAACAGTGATCGGAGGGGGTAAACCACTTGATCAAAACCAGTGACACCTCTTGGGCAGAAATCGATGAGCAGTCTGTTGTGGAGCAGCCCACAGAAGGAGAGAGTCTTATTTAAAAAAACGATCATTCAACCCGATACACAGAATTTTTGTGGTATGTTTCAACTGCCTCATTCAGATCCTGTAAAAAAGGGTTAAGACTGCACAGCCTTACCCACTTCTTTGATCTTGTAAGTGTGGATTTTCCTTAGTAAGAAAAAGACCCTCAGATTAGCCTAAGTTATGCAGGGCCTCAGTAGCTGACCTCCAGGACCTGAGCTGGTCCAACTGGCAAACCATACATGCTGGTAAGAGTCTGCTCCCCTTGTCTCCTGCACCAAATCAAACCCAGTGCAGGTGATCCTGGGGCTCTGAGGATACTTTTGGATTGCTTGAGTCTTTTGACACAAAGAAAGGGGACTAGAAAGTCTATTCTTCTTCTTGGGAAGCAGAAAACATTGCAGAAGTTCTAGTCAGCAAATCTGCTTATAAAGGCGAAGAGTTTAGAATAAAGTATGTAAAAACTCACAATCAGAAAGCCATGCGCTCTACCAGTTGAGTACATAGAAAAAGACTTCCTAACCTGGCCAGAGATTGTAACAATAATCTAGATCATTGCCTTTTTTGAGAGACAGGATTTCCCATAGAAACAAGCAATTCCCTGAACAGCCAAACTAATGACACCTCCTTTCATAAGGATTTTATGTATTCAGTTACTTGACTCTGGTGTCAACGATGTAAGATTTCCAGGTGATATTGGGTATAATGGGCAAATATTTATAAAGGCACTCTCTTATGCAGGTTCTCTACTGACTACAAAGATGTAGGCTTAGGCTACAACCCTTCCCTTAGTAGCAATGCTAATAAAGTCTCTCTCTTCTACTTGGATACTTATTTTCACAAAACATAGAGTGTCTTAATTATCCTTGAAGCCTCTGCCCTTTGTGGTTGATGGTCACCAAAGGATTCAAAGATTACTAAGGTCACAGGAGGAAGAAAGGGAGACACACACATAGGCACGGTGGTTGCATTCACCTTGTTTTCTTCATCTGCAAAAACTCTGTAACATAGTTTCAGGGCATGAAAAGCAGTAAGATTTGCACCTTTTTTCTTTTTTTTTTTTTTTAATCTGGGGAGGAAAGTGGTAGAAAGGATAACAATTAGTTTCATCTTTGGGAAGACCCAATTATCTTAGACTAAGGTAACACAAACAAAAATATGAGTTACAAGTAACGGAAACAATATTAGCTGGGAAGAGGTGAACGTGGCAGACCATAGGAAGGCTGAAGATATCTCCAGCCTGCTTTCCCAAGTCTCTGAGGAAGAAGTATAAGGTCCCTTGCAGTGACAAAGTGGAGGAATGCTTGGGCTAGATCTCCCTGCTGGGACTTCTAATCAACAGGCATGAATAGCACAGGTGAATAGCACGACTGTCGAAGGAGTCTGCTTCTGTGGGTAATCACTGTCATCATGAGGATGCCTGGTTCTATTCCTCACTTGAACGTGTGTTTCTTTAACCCTAGCTGCCAGCTTTTGTACTGACTTTGTCAGATTAAGGAGCACTTTAATGTAATCTTAGACTGTTTTTCTCCCGGAAACAATGCCTCTTTAAGTCACACCTCAATAAACTGAACAGATTTAAGTTTTCCTTAGGTTCCCCATTTTCTTTAGCACTGCATCACTTTTTGTGACACTGCTTCAATCACCCCAGTTTTTCAGCTTTCTTTTTAAAGAGGAAACGCTACAAATCTCTGACTTACTCCCATGCTGGACTTGAAACTGTCACATACCAACACAGCTGAAGCTCCTTGCCTTTACTTACTGCACCCCTGTTCCTCTCTCTGTGGATCACGTTTGTCCTTTTAACGTGGTGTCAGATGGCACTCAGGTTTTGTCCCCACTGACTTCAGCCTTTGGTAAGTCTTGCAGTGTCTCCTCAGTCTGCTTTTCCCTTTATCCTTTCCTGCTGTGAGTGCTGAGCTGGGGGCAGCCAGGAGCTTTGAGTAACAAAACATAAGGACACTGTATAAGAACAAAAGGACATATGTACTCAGTCAGACCAAATGTTTCCTCTCACTCAGCAGGTTAGAGGAAGTTTAGTTATGATCAAATATGGTATTTCTACTTAATGGCTTGATATAACAGATGCTTGCTGTGAGGACTTGCCATTAAAAGGTTTTGTTGACCTGGGAGATGGATCCACGCTCCGCATATTTATTACTCAGTAATATACTGGTCCTTTTCTACGGAAAAATGTCCCAAAGTGGCCAATAAAGGGTGTGTAGGGAGCTGGTAATGGTACACTCCCCCGGGAAGCTCTACCAGCACCTACGTGTTGCTGTCCAAATGCCTTCTGAGGCACAGGTGTGGTCTCACCAACCTTTAATGGATTTTTGTTTTCTGAATTTGTCAAATCCCTTTTTGAATATGTGTACATTGGTAGTATCCACCAGATGCTGCAGTGAGGAATGACAGCTTAAGTGTATTTTGTGTGATGGATCATATACTTACAGAATGGTTGAGGTTGGAAGTGACCTCTAGAAGCCATGGAGCATCTGAAGGAGGTCTCCAGGAAGGATGCTGAAATCTGTGTTCCTGAAATGCCGAAAATGAGGGGTGATGATTTTGCAAGTAATAACTATCCTTTGCCATCAGCAATTTCAGTGGCAGCTGTGTGAACTGATTAATAGGAAATTCAAACTCTCTTTCTTTTGTCTTTGACAACCTGAGTTCAGGTTCAGATTGCCTCATAAAGCAGTGAGACAGACTTGGGCTTTTCGAACCCTCACTACTTGCCTACCAACATCATCAGGTGCTCAAAAAGTTAAAAGCTGGATCTGAGGGTTTTGAAAAAAATCTACAGAGACAAGGTAATTAAACCAGTACTTTCTACTTCCCATGCTAGTCAGAGCAAAATGACACACAGTGGTTTGAGCTGGATGAATCGCTTTCTGCATCAGCTCATCCGACAGCGCAGTGAGCTAAATAGAAAGGGGGACTTTCTCAAAAAGGGCAGGAGAGAGAGGGACTTTTCTGCCCAGTTTATCAGCCAGAGCAGCTCCAGGATCACAGAATCAGAGAATGACATGGGGTTGGAAGGGACCTCTGGAGATCATCTAGTCCAACCCTCCTGCCAAACAGGACAGGACAGGTTGCAAACCCAGGACAGGTTGCACAGGAACATGTCCAGGTGGGTTTGGAATGGGTGCAACAGAGCAGGATCAGCACAAGCAAGCAGGCACAAGCCCCGCTGTGCCACCTGAAGTCAACCCCAAAGGTGTGCAGGGACCCTGCTGAGGGAACCCACGCTGCCCACCCATACTCAGGTGCAGTGCCCCCACAACCTCTTATCTCCAACGGGGATGGCCCTTCATGGTTGTTGAACCTGCAAACTCTGTCAGCTCATAGAGCTGCCGTTGTTGAGCAATACCCTAATTTACCTGACAAATGCAATGAAAAATGACAAAGCTTCAGTGTACTCTGGCTTATTTGTTACTAGCTGTGGTGTAAATGTTCTAGGAAAACAGTGTTTAATACCACCATCAGCTAATAAAATGGCTTTTTTTCAGTGGTATTTACAGGAAGGGCTCATTTCCTTTGAGTAAGTTTGCTTTGACGTTATTGGGAGACGTTTTGTGGCAGATATTTACACTCGACTGAATTCCTGTGGCATCCTCCAAGCGTACTTGACACAGGCTTGGGACCCAGGCTGCCAGAAGACGAAAGAGCACTTTGCACAGCACCTTATCAATTTGTTGTGCTGACTGAGTGGTGTGATTACTTTTCCATGGTCGGGAAGGCTGGCTAACCCTCCCTGAACCATTAATCTCAGGACAGTTTGAACTAAGAGAGATCTCTGTAAAAATAGACCACAAAGAATGCACCAGAGAGGAGAGGCTTTGCGTCTTTTACAGCTTCTTGACCTCTTCTGGGTGGATTTTGTTTTTTTACTAATGGGAAGGATTAGACGAAATATCCTGGTGCCTCAGTGCAATGCAGTGACCGATTTGCACAGCTGTGCTTAGTCCTGTCTCCAAACAGCACGGCTGCTCTGGCTTTGCCATCGAGCACCCAAAGCAAAGACTGATTGCTGCTTCAAACTCCGCTTCTTGACGAGTGGCTCAGATTTTTTGGTTCTCAACTCAGCCCTGACTTATGCTCATTTTTTGGAAGCTTGGTTTCACTGGAGAAAAAAAAAAAATTGAGAAAAAGGGCAAGAAAGGAACACCTGAGAAGACTGCTGTTTTCCTAGCGTGTAACTTTTGTCTAGTTGGTGATTAGTTGTGGTGGCAGGGCACCCGGGCCCAGTAAATCACAATATTGAGTAATCATTACACAGAGAGTAATGTAAGATTCATGACAATTAAATAATTGAATGCTAATGCAACATATCTGACGATTACAAAAATATGAAGTGCACGGGGCATGGGATAATTTGCCTCAAACTAGAAAAAAAAGCCTCCTACAGTTTAAAACTGTATTTGTTGTATAAGGTTATTTCTTTTGTCATGCATTTTATCTCATACCATAAAATAGAATATAGCTTTTATATTGTGGGAAAAATGCACTCACCAAGTGAGTCTAGGAAGGCTTCACAAATTTAAGGACTGGAGTAGTAAAGATTGCAGAACATGGAAGTTGTTCTCTACCAGGATTCATTTTGTAAGTGCAATAATCAAGTAAGTCTTCAACACAGATTACAGTTGAGCATAGATCAGTGTAACTCCTTTTATACTTTTAGCTACCACAACAAACTCACTGGTAAGTGGAATGAACATGTAAGTAGTTATACCAGCGCATATATATATATATATGCTAATTTAGACACACAGAGAGAATTCAAATTTTACATCCTATGCTTTTTTGTCCATGAAAGCTCAGTTGCACGATGGTTGTTAGCGTACTGCCTGTGCAAGGACTTGGCTGCAAAGGTGAAGAAAATACTCGCGCAGTACAATGCCTGGACATTGGTGTAATGTACAAAGATTCATTCTCTTGATTTGGAGAGTTTTCTGTTTGAAAAACCTTACCTATTGGGGAATGTAAGAGCAGGACATTGGTCAAGATACATTTGAACATGGATTAGCTTAAGTTTTATTCCACTGGAACTGAGCAAATGCCTAGCAGCAGTCTTATGGCCCTAAGCTGCGGACAAAGAAATACTCAAGCAAACAGTAAGAGAAATCCTTATCCTTTAGAATATCTTTTTAAATTTCATTTTAGAAAAATAATAATTTGGTTGGGCTTTCAGGTTTTAAACCTTACACCAGCTGAAGCTGCTGCAGCACGAATCTTGCAACACCTGGGTGCCAATGCGAAAGCGGATACTAGTGCAGAAGTGGGAATTTAACAATGAATCTAAATATTCTAGCCTTTAAATACAGAAGGAATTAAAAAAGTAAATCTGTAAGGAGCAGGAAAACAACCCCTTCCCTTTACAGTTAGCAGTATCTACTCAATCTCTAGTTTCTGTAACCGAGCTGTTTGTGGCTCTTTCTAGGGGACCCACATTCTTTCCCGCTGCTGGACTATGAGCCTGTGGTTTCCGATTCACATCTGAAGCGTGGTGGGTGTTTCATCACCATCTGACAAACCGTTCACACGGTGCCACGAACACATAAAATCATCAAATCTTTCCTCAGAGAAGAAGAAAAAAAACAAAAAACCAAAACAACAAAAAACCAAACCACCAACCAAAACCCCACCAAGAACTTGCACTGTTACCACCACCTAGTGGTGGTCTTGGTACACGTGGAACAAGCACCTTTATTGTACAAAAACTACTTCCGAAAAATACTATGTGCATATAATTTATATGACCTTTCTTTAGATTCCTGGCTCTTTGGCGTGGATACAAAGGGCACACTCATTTTTTCCACTTATACTGCTTTTAACTTGCTTGTAATGATTCAAGATGCTGAGAAGTTTTCAGTAAATTACTTAGAAGCATCTTGTGGACAATTTAAATTTGAAGCTGTTAAGAAGCCAACTGATAATGAATGAACTTCCACAGTCGCTAGAAGATACTTTAATGTCTGTCCCTTTGTGGTGGTTTTCAGTAGCCAGCACACCATTGATGAAAATGAATGGAGTCTCAAAGACCAAGAGCCAACTCATTTGTAAACCCCAGCAAACAAAAATCATTTTCTCCATACGGAGACAGTCCTGACTCTCACTTATTGTCATCATCCTTCCAGTATTCCAACCAAAGCCAACCCAGCCCAGCCCCATGAAAGACAGCACAGCCCAGCCCAACCTCTGTTCAGCCCATGGTAAGCCAGCCCAGCCACAGTTAAGCCAGCTCAGCCCAGTCCAGCCCAGTTAAGCCAGCCCAGCACAGCCCCATGTAAACCAGCCCAGCTTAGCCCAGCCCAGCCAATCCCCAGGTAAACCAATCCAGCCCAGCTCAGCTGCAGGTAAGCTGGGAGGGTGGGTAAGCTTGGCTGCCCTGTGGCACCCCTAGGGGCAGCGGGTAGGCCACAAGGGATTCAGGGGGGTGTCCTGGAGGCTCCCCTAGGGGCACTTGGTGTGCCACCAACAGGTGCAGCAACAGGGCCCAGCTGTGCCGACAGGATTGCGAGCAGGTAGTGATGGGGTCGGGTGTGGGGACTGGAGGTGCCCTGAGGGGTGGTAAGCAGGCTGCCGGAGGGGTCGGATGCGGCTCCGGAAGCACCCTGAGGGGTGGGGGGCAAGCCATGGGGCAGCCAAGCAACGGGGACCTGCTGGCATCCAAAATGGTGGCGGGCTTGCCGTGGGGCAGTCAGACTTCCAGCCCAGTGGACACCCGAGGGGCGGCAGGCCGGTGCCAGGGGGGTCAGGTAAGCATCTAGGCGGTGCCACGAAAGGCGGCGGGAGGGCAGTCGGTGGGTAGGCGGCCTGGCGCCACCCCGAGGGGCATCACATCAGCAATGGGCAGTTGGGCAGGCAGCCCAGCGCCACCTCGAGAGGCACTTGGTGGTCAGGAGGCAGTCGGGCGGGCAACCTGGCCACACCAGAAGGGACAGCGGGTGGGTGGCGAGGGAGCTGCTCAGGAAGCCCAGCGGCACCCCAAGGGGTGGCAAGCACGCTGCTCAGTGCCACTCTGTGAGGTGGCAGGCAGGCTGCGGGTGTGAAGGCCAGGAAGCCCAGCAGCACCCTGTGGGGGGCTACAGCAGGGCGGTGGGGGGATCGAGCGAGGTGGCCTGGCAGCACCCTGAGGGGCAATGGCAGGGTGGCAGGGGGTCAGGTGGAGAGGCCCGGTGCCAACTCGAGGGGTGGCGGGCAAGCAGCAGGCAGTTTGGGCAAGTGCCCCAGTGCTACCCCGAGGGGCAGGAAAAAAGTAGCAGGGGTGGTGGGCAGCCGCCCAGCACCACCATGAGGGGCAGCAGGTGGGCAGTGGGGGGTCCGGTGTGTCAGTCCGGCGCAATCCCGAGGGGTGGCGGGTGGGCAGCGGGTGCTCAGGCGGGTGGCCCGGCTGCACCCCGAGGAGCAGCGGGCAGGCAGCAAGAGAGTTGGTTGGGCAGCTCAGCAGCACCCCAAGGGGCAGAGGCGGAGTGGCGAGCGGGCGGCCCAGCGTTACACCGAGGGGCAGCAGGCAGGTCAGGCTGGTGGCCCAGCACCACCCCAACGTGCAGCAGGTGGGCACCTTGCAAGCTACGGGCAGGCAGCGGGAGGGTTGGGCAGGCGGCCTGGCTGCACCCTGAGGGGTAGCGGGGGTTCAGGCGTGGCGCCCGGCTGCACCCCGATGAACGGTCAGCAACCAACGGGAAGGTGGCCCAGCCCCACCCTAAGGGGCAGCAGGGGGCTCAGTCGGGCAGCACAGCACCACCCCAAAGTGCGGCAAGCGGGCAGCAGTGGTGCAGGGTGGGTGGCCCAGCAGCACCGCAGTAGGCAGTGGGCAGGCTGTGGGGGTGCCAAGCAGGGCACCCGGTGACATCCCGAGGGGCAGCGGTGAAGGGGTCAGCCAGCTGGTTTGTCAGTGCTTTGAGAGGCAGAGGGGGGCTCAGTCGGGCATCGCAGCAGTGTCATCAGTGGGAGCAAGTGGGCCGCAAGCAGGTCTGGCGGGCAGCCCAGCAGCACCACGTGGGTCAGCAACAGGCCAGCAGGGGTTTGGGTGGAGTGCCCAGGGTCACTGCGAGCAGCGGCAGGTGGGCAGCAGGTGAGTCAGGTGGTCGACGAGCAAGCAGCCCAGCGCCACCCCGATAGTCGGCAGGCAGGCTGTGGGCATGTAGGGTGGGTGGCCCAGCAGCACCCAGAAGGATGACGGGAGGACAGAGGACAGGTCAGGTTGGGCAGCCCAGTGCAACCCCATAGGGTGACGGCGGGGCAGAAGATGGGTTGGGTGGGGTGCCAGGTGCAACCCTGGGGGGCAGCAGGTGGGTCGGGCAAGATGCCTGACACCATCTCAAGGGGCGGATTCGGATGGGCACCTGGCAGCAACCTGAGGGGCACGTGCAGGTCAGGTGGGCACCCGGTGGCATAACCACAGGCGGCAGACAGGGCGTGGACATTTCGGGTGGGTGCCTGGTGACACCCTGAGGGGCGGCGGGCAGGGCGCGGGTGGGTCAGGCCACACTTAGCAACATTCCCAGGGGTGGCAATTAAGGAGCATCTGGGTCAGGCAATCCCCCAGCAGGACCCTGATGAGCAGCGGGAGGGTCACTGGCAGGTCGGTCAGGGCACCCATTGAGGTGCCGCCAGGCCGCCCGCCAGATCTGCTTGCAGCTCAACCACCACCATTCAGGGTGGCACCAGGGTGCCCACGCTACAGCCACAACTCCCGCCCACAGAACTTCAGGGTGGCGCTGGACCACCTGCCCGACGAACCTTGGGGCGTTGCCATGCTGCACGCCCGTCAACCACCTGACCTGCCTGCCACCCGCCTGTCGCTGCTCACGGTGGCCCTGGGCGCCTTGCCCAACCCTTGCCATAGGGCCTCCCTGACCCCCCCCCCCGGCCTCTCGCTGTGCGCCAGCCACACGTTGGGGCTGTGCCGCGGCACCCACCTACCTGACTCCCCACTGCTCCTCCAGGAGCCACCAGGGCGCCTGCCCGACCCACCTGCTGCCCCTCAGGGCGATGCCAGGCCTACCTGCGCGACCCCCCTGCGGCCCACTTGTCTGCCTGCTGCCCCTCAGAGCACCGCTGGGACACCCGCCTGATGCCCCTGCAATCCACCAGGCGCCTCTCGGGGCACCGCAGGGGCACCCACCCCACCCACCTGTGACCCGTATGCTGCCCCTCAGGGAGCCGCCAAGCCCCTCGCCCAACCCTCTTGCAACCAACCCGCATACTCTCGGGGTGTCACCAGGGCGCCCGTCTGAGCCCCCGCGGACCGCTTGCCCACCCACTGCCCCTTGGGGTGATGCCAGGTCCACTTGCGCGACCCCCGCCACGGCCCCCTTGCCTGCCTGCCGACCCGCGGGGCATCACTGGGACACCCGCCTGACCCCCTAGCAGCCTTTCATGGTGGCACCGGGCCATCCACTCTTCAAGCCTACAGCCTGCCTGCTGCCTTTCAGGGTTGTGCCTGGCCACCCGCCTGACCCGCCTGCTGCCCAGCTGCCACCTCTCAGGGTGGTGCCGAGCCACCCGCTTGCCACCCATCAGGGTGCTGCCGGGCTTCCTGAGCAACTCTCTCACTGCCCACCCGCTGCCCCTCATGGCGCTGCCCGGTCGCCCACCCAATTGCCTGCTGACCACCAACCGTCCCTCGGGGTGGCGCCGGGCTGCCCACCCAACTGCCCGCTGCTGATGTGACCCCTAGGGGAGCCATCGGGACACCCCCTGAATCCCTTGCGACCTACCCGCTGCCCTTTGGGGCGCTGCAGGGCCACCTGTCTGACCCCTTCTCAGCCCACCTGCTGCCCCTCAAGGTGCTGTAATGCCACCTGTCTGACCCCCATGAGGCCCCCCACCAGTAGGGGTGCCGCTGCGCACGCGCCCTGACATGCCTGTCGGGGTGCTGATGGGCACTCGGTCAACCCACCCGCACCTGGACCGCCACCTCTTGGCGTGCCTCCACACGCCTGCCCGAAGCGCCTGTGGCCTGTGTGCCACCTTTCTGGGTGCCATGGGACGCTCGCCCGACCCGTCCACACCTTGTTCGGCGCTCCTCTGGGTGCAAGGCTGACCCGCCTGCGCCCAGCCCACCGCCCATCAAGGTGCCACTGGGTGCCTGCCCTACCTGGCCGCAACGCACCAAAAGCCTCTCAACGTGCTGCTGGGCGCCCGCCCCACCTGTCCATGCCCCACCCGACACTCCTCAGGGTGTCGCTGGGCGCTCACCTGAAATGCCCACGCCTTGCACACCGTCTCTTGAGGTGCAGCCGGGCGCCCGGCCGACTTGAGGAAAGCCAATGTCATCCCAGTCTTCAAAAAGGGCAAGAAGGAAGACTTGGGACACTACAGGCCGGTCAGCCTCACCTCCATTCCTGGAAAGATGATGGAACACCTTGTTCTGGGTGTCATCTCAAAGCATATGGAGGGAAAAAAAAAAAAAAAAAAAGCTATCAGAAGTAGTCAACATGGATTCACCAAGGGGAAGTCACGTCTGACTAACCTGATACCCTTCTATGATGGCATGACTGGATGGATAGATGAGGGGAGGGCAGTGGATGCTGTCTACTTTGACTTCAGCAAGGCTTTTGACACCGTCTCCCACGGCATCCTCACAGATAAGCTCACAGAATTACAGAGTGGCCTCAGCCTCATTGTATTGATTCATCCAGAATGTGGGGTCCTCGGGGAGGGGGAAATAACACACAGACAAAAATAGGGAGGGGGGTCAGATCAAGCCCCAGGACTGCCCCCACCCACTCCCCCCC
>VXAK01022452.1:0-10200 GCA_013399435.1 Arenaria interpres | reverse complement strand
AACCTAAATAATTCTACAATTCTAGAAATTTTAGTTTAAATGAAGAGACAAGGATGTTACCAAGCTTTCTTCTTACCATTCATCTCATATTGCCAGGTTGCAGAAGGCTTAGTTACATTAGGTATTTTGACCTCCAACTCTCTTACATGGATTTTATACTAGATAATAGATACTAGATAATAGGTTTTACATACTCTGACTTATGTGTTCTTTACCATTTTAAGAGCTTATGTTGTGCTTGTGGGTCTTTTGCTTTTTTTTTATTATTATTTTAGTATTCTTTTCATGCATATCTTGTCTTGGATTTGCAATTTCTGCCATTTATTGTCAGTATTTTCAACCAAATTTCTTCCATCCTTTACAGGAATATGTACTCGGATTTTCTCTTAATTAACACGAGAAATCAACACCACTTATTACAAAAAGTTATAAACAACTACATAGTTCAGAAATCATTGCATGACAGTCTTTGCAGTACAATGTGCAATTGCTTTAATCTTGTCTGATTAGCAGAACAAAAGATTAAATACCCTTCAAAGTAGAAACAGGAACATAGTTTGTATGCATGGTGTCACCACCTCTTTTTATTCTATAGAAGAAAATTATGTAAACATTATTTGGATGCAATAACATTTAGTGCCCCTGTGTTTGTTCTAACGAATTCATTATTTCCTTTGCAGCCAGTTTTAGCAGGGATCTTGTATTAGAACACATAGTCTGTGTTTTCATTTAATTTTCTTCAGGCCTTTTTTGTTTGTCTCATTTATCTTTCCTTATCCCTTGAAACCATCTACAGTAATTCAGTTCACTACAGCTAGACCTTCTGACAGAGCCAGAAATAATCAGCTCCAAGCACTGCTGTTTCCCAAGTCAGCTAACAAGTATCTCAAGATTCTGATCATTTTATGCTTTTTAAGGCTAATGGAGACCTTTGGACAGTGGTTTTTTCTCCTTTTGTCCTGTCAAAAAGTCCATCCTTTCTCTTCCCTTTCTACTGAAACGCAGTTTGAGTAGTGGTATAAAACCAAATCACACACAGACACAATGAAATAAAACTCTCTGCTGGTTTGTTGTTCCTTGTACTAGTTAATCTCTCTCAAAATATTTCCTTCCAAAGTACAGTTTTTTCATAAATATTTCAATATGGATCAATTTGTTATTTAGAACCTTTTAAAATGTAAGATAAACTAATGTAAATGCTATATCTGTTTTCTTTAATCTTGGTCAAAGAAACAAGTGGTTCTTCAAAGCTATATTTTGCTTTATAGTTAAGTTGAGTTAGCTAATGTAAGCTATGTGAATCATTTGGGTTTTTTGTCACCAAAGCCAACATTCATGAAAATTTCGCAAGTGACACGTATACAATCTGTGTAGTCACAGCCCAAGCTCCCTGTGCTGTCCAATGGTGTGTTACAGGTCTGTTCTGGAGTACATTTTAGATACAGAAGCCCTTTGCCTAGTCCTAGGCTAAGACATTGTCTACAGTTTTTTCTTACCTAAATGTAAGGATGTTGCATTGTTCATAACACCTGGCTGGTATTTTTGGAAACCTAAGTCATAAATTGATTTTCATTTTTACTGTGAACTGAAATGAAGACAAAAATCTTCAAGGTATATTACAAAATTAAACTAACAAAAACATAGCTTCAGATAGAAACATTCAATGCAATCAAAATGCTTCTTTCTGATTTTCACCTCTCAAAATTTGTTTGGAATCAGTAGGATTCAAATTAATTTTGGCCTGATAATTGCTGCCAATCACCAAGTGAAGAATGAATATAGCCACAAAATCTTTTTATTTTTGGTCTGATACTAGTTAAGATCTCTCCTTGTTCTGCATTTCTCCAAATCTGTTTCAACAATGATTAACTAATTACCCTCATCTTCAAGACCCCTCATGAATAATCACAACCCTATTACCATCCTGTGCTGAGAAGTTAGCTCCCATTACCAAATAGCCCCTGTTGTCGCCTGACTCTTTAAATGTTTTTTTCCTTCTCTTTTTATGTTCCTTGTACTTGATAGAAATTCACTGGACACATTCACAGAAGTACTGAATCATTCCCATTAAGATTCCTTTCTCAAACTCACTGGGAAACATCCAAAAAATGAAATNCCTTCTCTTTTTATGTTCCTTGTACTTGATAGAAATTCACTGGACACATTCACAGAAGTACTGAATCATTCCCATTAAGATTCCTTTCTCAAACTCACTGGGAAACATCCAAAAAATGAAATAATTATTTGGCTTTTCTGCGTTGAGATTGCTGTCTATCAACACAACTAATATAGTTTCATTACTTTTTTTTTTACCCCCACCTCTGATTGTTTTTTCCTAGACAGTTTTGATGTATATTTATTTGTAGACTGCATGAGACAGTTCCTGTCTTCTTCTTCAGTCTGGACAATACCTAACAGAATGAAGTCCAGCTCCATGTAAAGGTCCCCAGGTACAATTTTGGAGTAAAGGCAGAATTAAAGAAAACTCTAGCTGTAACCCAGCAGAATTACACTTTCTGCATGGAACATTTTGAAGTATCAGATGCACTGCTTAATGGATCTGGTATGTCTATAGGCTTTCAGTTAATTTCTTTAGGATTTGTCCAGATGAGTTAGAAGGAAAATTGCACGGATTGACTGAAACTAACAACTGACAATATATTTTTTAATTCTTTGTGTTTGAGTGTTGGACACTATAAACTTGTTGTGCTATTAAGGCTAAAGTTTTGTAATAAAAAGATTTGAAAAGGCTACCTGCTGAACTATGAGATTGTGCAGCCAGGGAAACAAATTGTATTCTAGTCCACATCCCTCTGTAAAATAGATGTCATTTAGGAAAAGCCCTTAAAAAGAGATTTCTTAATTGGAAAAACATCCTTTTCAGTCACAAGTGGCTGGGCTGAAGTGTGTCCTCAGAATATCAATATGAGCTGAAGCTATTAAAATGTCATGGTTAACCTTTTTCAAAACCTAATTTAATTAGATTATTAAATAATTAGAGTATTCTTACCAGCAAGAAATGCCTGCCTCAAATGAACTTCCTGTAAACTCTCAATTTCAATGAATAACACTCTGCTGGAAAAGATTCAGCACATGAACAATGAGATTGAGTTTGCAAATACTGTGATTAACTTACAGTTTTTGCTATTGGAGGTAATTGCTGGAGCATGCTGGAGGGCAGGGGCAATTTACCTCTTGATCACACCTAGTGAAATGTTTTTTTCACATGTCAGCAGCTCTTAAGCATGATATAAAAAAAATCATCAGACCAATCAATGTTCTTATACGTAGTGTAGTTCCCTTGCTTTTCCTGAAATCAATGAGAGCAGAGACCTCATGAACTGAAGGAAAAAAGCAGCCTGGCAACCTACAGGATATCTCTTCATTTAAACGTATGTGAGTTAAAGCCTTGCCCTAGCTAGCATTTTGCAGGTACATTTTCATCCAGATGAAAATATTACATCCAGCGTCAGGACTGAAAAGAAGCTTCCTTGTAGTGCAGGGGCTGCTGGGGTAAGAGCAGGCATATTAAATGGAACTAGATTATTCGAGGCAAATTGTGGGTCTAGGCGATGACTAGGCATCCTAACCTGAGTGGTATTTGGAAATCAGCTGATGTAACATCTTGGAAGGATTGCTCCGCAGCTTCTGTACTTAGAAATAAATGTCAAAAAAATTCTGACTTGATTTGGGACTGGAGAATTTAGGAAATTTAGGAGAATTTTTGGAAAACCAACACAGGAGTGTTGCAGCAGAACACTTAGGACCAACAATTTTTAAAAGACACTTTCAAGACACAGGACAGTTCTTCTAGTTGCTATAGGAGTAGCTAATTTACTTGAAAAGTGTCCTTTGTCCACATTCAGGTTGCTTTTAATGGCATTGATTCTTGGTTGTGGAACTGACTGGGTGTCGCCTGTCTAATTACGGTGGGCAGCCAGAAGTGCCCCTTCCAGTAATGACCTTTCTGGCTCCCTGTATTCCCGACACAGGGGCTGCCCTTAATTGTATGGCCTGACACAGCACCGAGGCCTCATATTCAGTCTTGGTGGGTGAAGAGACATGAGAAAATAAATCACACCTAACCCTTTTTCCCCAGGAGCTCAATTTCTAACTTTAGATGTTTCATGGGATTTCACCAGGAGGAGAGTCACTGGAGTAACCAACACATTTACATTCCTGAGATCTGGATCCTGCTCTAAAACCTTATGAAAACAGCCACACCAGCTCTGCTGTGGAGGACAGTGTGACGCATGGCATTACAGATCAAGGAGGGGAGGAAGGGCATGGGGTGGGTTGTCCTAAGTATGGCAGAGCTAAGAGTTTCTGCCTGAGTGTCATTGACCTCCCTTCGCACAACACAGCTGTTACAGCTGGTAATTTTTTCACTGAATTTCTCTGTACTGTGAAATCCCATGGGCATTGCCTGCTCTTGTTAACCAGCTCCTTCCTGGGTTACTCCCAGCTTGCTGTCCTTTCACACTTCAGCAGGCTTTGTACAACTACAAAATGCTGGCACCAGATGCCTTAAAAAATAAAATGCAATCAGATCTTTATATGTCTACACAGAGACACACATTGTGCATTTTGACTTCAGATACAGAAAGCTGAAAAAAAGAAAAGACTGACAGAAAAGATACCCTAACTTACGGCTTTGAGAGTGCACTCAACCTTCCCTAAAGTTGAGATTTCAAGAGATAAATGGCTCAAATCAGACTATAGAGACGTGTCAGAAATCATCGCTCTTTTAAGGCATGATTGCATTCTCACCTCTGTAACAATTGCAACAGAATTCGACTAATATCGCAGCTCTCTTTATGCTGATTTATAAGTATTATATGAAAGAAATTGGAGCCTAGATAGGCTTTTAATTCTAGCCTGAACTTGTATAGCAAAGCAATTTACTCAGGATTGCCACAGTGGCTGCTATTTCCTTCCGTTCCTACGCCACCTGAGAAGTCCCTGAATGGCAGCATTACATATCTCCTGGTTCACCCCCTGCCTTTTCAAACAGGTGACTCCTGCAGCTCAGCGGCCACTTAAAGCCTGTCCATGCGTACAGGCACTGCCCTTACCTCCTCTCTGCTCTGCCAGCTGCCTGGCACGGGGAGCAGCTTCGGCAGTGGCCCCTGCAGCCAGCCAGCGTGCGGGCACAGCAGTTTACTCATCTGATCAAGCTGGGGACAGCCAAGGATTGACTAGTGAACCCAGCTGGCATGTGACAGTGTGGTTGGGTATCTAAAGCAGCCTCTGACAGCTAGGAACTGCTCTTTGCTGTTCTCTCGGCCACTCACTGTTGCTCCAGGTTCTTGCTCTGTCCTACTAAATACTTCCAAGTGCTTCAGATCAGATTTGTTCCCACTACATGTCATTCTCTGTCCTGAACTCTATTTTGTAATGGCACTTTCTTATACCCCAACTTTCAAAGCAGACTGTGATCACAGTCCCATCTTTCCTTAGCGTTCCATAGTCTTAATTCTGTTACCTTGACAGCAGTTGCTATATCTAACCCTGGTCCAGTCTGGATCTAATCACTGAGTTGTATAAAATGGTTGTGTAAAACACAAGCACATTAAACTCCTCCAATTAAAGAGAAAATGCAATTTCAGCCTCAAACGTACAGCCTTTGCTGCAGGATGGCTGTGCTATGGGTGACTCAAGGGGAAGGGTAGGCTTGAAAATGAGCAGGGAAAGGAATCCTTGAAAGGTGGGAAGGGAATCTGGGGAGGGAATGTGGGAAATGCAACACACCTTTAATGGCAGAATATACCAGGAGCTGATCTCTCAGCCAGAAACTGTTGAATATTACCTGATTGCTCCTGAGTGCTGCATGTTCCCAGGTGTAGTGGCTGCAGCTAGAGAAGAGGAGTTCTCATATCAGTGACGATTTCTGTGGCTCCGTGAAGATTTTTAGAGAAATTGCTTCTGTCTTACCCGCAGCTCAGCTGCCATTGCTGGTTATCACACTCCCGCAAACATACCTTGTCCTGCCAGTCCCTGCTGGCTGTGTGCTGGGATATGTGGTCGAACTGCTGAATAGTTCTTTCAAACAAGGGCAAAGCTATCCAATTGTCATTATTAACCATAAACTGGCATAACAAAGTGATATGAAGTACACATCAGTTCAAGATAGCTGAAGTGCTGTTCTTAGCGCAGATAAATGAATTGATGCTTCCACACCGGGCAAACATAGCCTGAGAGGAGGAGCAATTTCTCAGGTGCATCAGTTTTAAAAGCTTCTCTAAGCAGTGATGTTTTGAACAAGGCTACACCACAGTAACTACCACTTAGTGTAGACCTATCTAAATCAGTTTTATAGCAGGTAATTCAGGTTCTTGTAGCAGAGAGCTCAGCAAAGGATATAAAACCCACCTATGAAAGCAGAGAAGTACTTGAATGATTAGCAATATCTCTAGCACTTCCCAAAGTCCTTAATTTAAAGCTGTCTTGGGTATGTCTGTGTTCTAATACAGCCACAGAAGCAATTACAGACATTGCATCAGCTGTACATAACCAGCCTGGTCTTGTGAGGTGTGGATATGTAGCAGTTAAATCCTACATCTCTGTCTTGCAAGATTAAAAACAGATCAGGTTTATAGTTCCCCCAAACAGTTGTGCAATTTTATGGATATTCATGCCTCTGCTGAAGACTATAGAATTCTATATGATATTATTATGCATCGAGTTTTAACTTATTGTGACAAAACAGGGTTTCCAAAATTCATGAGCTGGCTCTACAGTGCTCAGCACTTGCCAACAGGGCACGTATTTGGTAAGATCTCCCCCTTGTCCTAGCACTTGACAATATCAGCCCACAAATTGTTCCTAGCTCTGGAAGAAATGCAGTCCCATAGACTTTTCGTCACTTTCAATAATAAAAATAGGGGTAAGACAACTCCTCTGTCCATGGCCCTCTGCTTTAGAAATATGAAGCCTTAGGCACTCTGCCTTAGGTATATGAGTACCAAATGTAGTTATGAAAACTCACTCCTCTTCTTCCGTTGTTTTATGAAATTCACCTCTTCCCCTGCTGCTTCTCTGGGTTGAGTTGCAAAATGCAGCTGTGTCCACTGGGGTCCTTAGCCCCTCCTGAGGTCTTTTCTGAGATTGCAGTCCTCCAATATTCTGTATTCCCAGTTTACATGGACTCTCTGGGGATTGCAATATTTTTAAGGCTGTCACAGTATTTTATACATTGAATATGATAAAATGTATTTACCATAGAGTCACTTACCAATCTTGCAATCTCTTGGCCACCTCCAGCTCTTGTTGCAGACCATCCATGATATTAATAACACAGAAGACAGATTTAGTAAAAGATGTACTAAGTCCTCCCTAGCCAACTTGTGTCAGCATTAGCAGTTCTTGCTGTCCCAGTTATGCATATGCTTAAACACCTTTTTTCACCTCATGCCTCTGTGCTGCAGTTTCCTCTCCATCTGACTGCCTTTCCCTAATGCTCTCAAGACAATACTTTCATCTTTCTTTAGCGCAAAGCAGGTCATTACCTTGAAAAGCCTCGTAGGTCACTTGAACACATTGTGCAACTGACCGCATATGGCTAGAGGATGCTGGCAAATTACTGGGGTAAAAAAATAGTTGTGAGACCACACTATGCAGCCTGAAGCAAAAGGTTTAGCAACATGGCACTATTCACAAATGAAAGAGCTATTTTTATCTGGAGATAATGTTTCTTCTGCTTTACCTTGGAGATAGTTCACATTACCTAGCCATCATTTGTTTCATTTGAGGGGTGGGGAGATGGGGGTTATATTCCATACTCCTGGGTTCACTCCTGAGGATTTGGATATTTGAACATAAAACACTATTCACAGATGTTCTAATGCACAAACCCACACAGTTCATGAGCACTTTATGCAGATACTTACCCTGTATATGGATTCAGACAGAAAACAGGCTTTTGAACAGGAGGGCTGGAGCTATTGGCTGTTTTGCTCTTAGCAGAAGAGGGTCAAACAGCCAACTGCCAGGTGAGTGATCTCTTTCAAAGAGCATTTGTGTGTATCAGACATGGAGACTGCTATTTCAAGTGTCTTGTTATCCTTCTATGGTCATGAAAAACACAGCTGTAGTGAGTCTTGGCAAGAACACAGAACTCCACTGCTTGGAAAGGAAATGTGAAGTTGCAGTCAGTGGGTTTAAATAAGCAACACAGACCTACAAAGCTCCCACAATTGCTGCTTCAGTTTAACATTGGAAATTACTAGTATGGCAGAAGTACAGAAGAGCCCAAGTCAAGGACTAGACCTTACCCTCAGGAGGGTTTCAGAAATAGTGATGAAGAAGATAAGCAGTCACTACCTTATTACCACCTTTGTGAAAAGTAAAGATCACAGTGAAAACATGGGGATGCTGATCCACACACGTGCACGGCAATAACATTTGCAATGAAATGCCATTTTAAAAACACATCTAAGAGAGGTATGTGGGTTACTTTGTTAAAAACAACAAAATCAAAACTATCTTTTTACAAAACCTGTCCTTGAAAATATATGTACACCTGCTTGTTACAATAGGTTTGCTTTTTTCCACATTGTGAGTCATATACAAGCTATTCTATCTCCTTGGTATGTGATTTCCTCCTTCAACCCGTTTTCAAAATTAACTAAAATAACAAGCTCCAGGATACGTGCTGGAATACAAGGTTTTATTTTTGCAGCTGAAGATTAATACATAATAATATATATAGATTCAGCACCAGCTCACAGTGCAGGGCCTTGAAAAATAGGGTCTTCCGAACAGAAATGCTAACGTAGTGCAGTTCTCCATATCTTATAACTCACATTGTGATTCTAAGTGGGAAATCCCCTGTGGGTCTCTGAAAGAATGTATATAATGAATTCAACACATTATTTATGTAAAAATCTATCCTGTTGAATATTCTGTTCTTAGAAGACATGGCTTTCAAAATTAGATTTGCCAATAAAACTCCTTTCCTTCATTGGTAATCAGCAGAGTATCCCAGTCACTCCCTTCAATTTATTCATGACAATGGTGGAGAAGGAGAGGTCTGCTATGGAGTAATCTCTGCTCCACATGATCAGTTAGGGAAATCCATTCAAGGGAAAGAAAGAAAAAGGGACTATGCCCTGTGCACATAAATTAGAGATAAGACAAATACTGCTTACACTTGAGAGTTTGGAATGCTCAATGGAATAATCATTGTTTGAAAGTTAAAGAAAGGCTGGTAACAACATCAGTCTTCAGGCATCTTTCAGAGTCATTAAAATACCAGCAGTGCTAAAGTATGGTTTTCTGTAATCTTGTTTGCCTGGAATCTTCTCCGATGAGATCAAATGGGATACTATCACACTGGCAGATAGTCATGCAGTGACCTTCCTTCTCCAGAGGGGGGGATATTAGCCTGGTTATATAGAGTAAATACTATGGAGTCCGCTGACATTTTTATCTTTTGAGATGTAAGCTAGGAGACGTGGCACTAGAAGAACCTTCTAGCTTCATTTAGTAGAAGTAGTTAGGAATTATTTGATACAGTTGTATCTACTCTTACAGAGCTTTTCCTGTCTTTTTGTTGGTCTTGCATCAGTACTGTTTAATATCTTCATCAGTGACATAGACAGTGGGATTGAGGGCAACCTCAGCATGTTTGTGGATGACACCAAGCTGAGTGGGTGCGGTTGACACGTCTGAGGGATGGGATGCGATTCAGAAGGACCTGGACAAGCTTGAGAAGTGAGCCCACATGAACCTCATGAGGTTCAACAAACCAAGTGCAGGGTCCTGCACATGTATCAGGACCTAGTATCAGTACAGGCTGGGGTATGAGGGAATTGAGAGCAGCCCTACCAAGAAGGACTTGGGGGTACTGGTGGATGAAAAGCTGGACATGAGCTGGCAATGCGCGCTCACAGCCCAGAAAGCCAACTATATCCTGGGCTGCATCAAAAAAAGTGTGGCCAGCAGGTTGAGGGAGGTGATTCCACACCTCTGCTCCACTCTGGTGAAACTGGAGTACTGTGTCTAGCTCTGGAGCCCTCAGCACAGGAAAGATGTGGACCTGTTGGAACAGGTCCAGAGGAGGGCCACAAAAATNGAGGGCCACAAAAATGATGAGAGGGCTGGAGCACCTCTCCTATGAAGACAGGCTGAGACAGTTGGGGTTGTTCAGCCTGGAGGAGAGAAGTGAGACCTTGGGTGAGACCTTATTGCAGCCTTTCA
>VXAK01022450.1:0-20114 GCA_013399435.1 Arenaria interpres | reverse complement strand
TCTTCTAAAAGTGCGATTTTCCCAACCCAGGACAATTTGTGTGATGTTGGATTCACTGAGCAATGGCAGCTGCTTGGTTTTGCATGTGCCCAGAGGGTCTGCTAAGTGTGGGGTGTTTCTCAGTGCACTCTTTAGAGGTTAAGGGTAAATGCTCCCAACTAAAAGCCAAATGGGTAAGAGCAAACCCCAGCTGATATTGTAGTGTGGTCTCCATGAGCAGGAGCAATCCTGGTCCTGGTCCGGCAGAGCAGAGGGCTGTGCAGCTCTTGGACTGTGGCTGTGTCAGCCTGCCAGGGACCTACGCGTTTTATCACTCGGTACTGAAGCGGGGACTGCTGTCTGGCAAACCTTTGCCTGTCTGTTTCCAAAGCTATGCTAGGAGAGGTTTGGCTCTTGAGCTGTCTAAATATTGCTACCAGCAAGCTTCAGCCCTCGTTATTGGTGGCCACATGTGCTTGGCAAGGTCAGCGGGCCTGTGCAGTCCAATCCTGGTTTGCCTCAGAAATCCCCCCGCGGGGAAGGATGCAGCCCTTCTGATTCCTGTCCCTGTCCAACAAACTGGCTGGCAGCAGTTCCTCTGGCAGCAGGCTCTTCTGTTAGATGACACAGAGGTGAGAGACACAGTGTAAATGCAGGTCAAGTGAAATGGCTAAATAATTCAAAGAAATTACTGTTGAGATACTTATGGCCACTCTCGTCCACCTTTCTGTTTCAATGCTGAAGTGGGAAGTGTGTTCAGAGCTCCATAGCAAATGTTTACATTCTGTAATTCTGAAAAGGTTTTTAACTGTTTTTAAAACAGTCTGGACATTTAACTAAGCTGAAGAATAAAAGTACGGGGGGCAAACAATAAAATTACATGAAGCAGGTAATTAGTAGATCTTTCAAATGGTATTGAATATTTTTACTTGAAGGGCAGTGGTCTAAGAGCTGAAGTGGATTATTTTGGACTCATATGTAAAGCTCAGTTCACTTTTAAATACCATGTTGCTGATCTTAAAATTGTCAGCAGGACCTAGCTGTCTCAGAGGTATTGAAAGAGAGCTCTTCTTTGCTTTAAAATGATGTAAAATATAGTCCTAGAATTACAGCATATGTTGTTTTAAATATTCCTGAATTTTGAAGAAAGAACCAGGGAATTTTAATAAGCAGAAGATCAAGAAAATTATATATGTTAGGCCCCAGGCTTTAATTAAACACAATGTTATAAGCTGTTCAAAAGAACAGGTACTGAGAAGTGCTTATGGGAGCAGGAGGGGGTGCACCATGTGAGCACCATACAGGTTCACACTAGGAAGTAGAGATTAAAAAATAAAGGCTGAAGTCACTCAGCTACATGTCCTTATCTCCTCAAGGATTTCTTCCCCAAAAAGATGCTGATGCTATTAATGATTCTTTTTGGGAGCATCCAGCTGACTTGCATTAGATTCAAGTAGGTCTAGGAAGTTGTCTTTAGGATCACAGGCTCATGAGAGTTTTTGCTTACATACAGGCTTGGGATTATTGAAGTTTTCAGTGAAACTGCAAAAAAGAAAAGTGGGATGATATTTCAATTAGATTCTCCAGTAGCTTTGCTCAAAGGAAAACAGATCAATGACAGGCAGCTTTTTTTCCTCAGAGTCCAAAGAAAACATTAGTAGATCTGGAAGGTGTCTATATAAATAGGCAGGTAACTCAGCTGTTTTTGTTCTGGTGTAGGATTGATTCAAGAGTTTGTGGATTGGAAAAGAGAATGAGATGAGTCCCTCACAAAGCGTCATTTCATATCTCAACTTCATTGAACCCTTTATTGCTTTTAACACTTTCATGCTTAAAGAATGTGACTAAGCTGTCTAATATGCTAGCACTCCGGTTTCTTTTCTCCCATTCCTGGCAACATCTCAAGCAAGCTGTTCCTAATGTTCTTCTCTCTTTCATCTCTATTACCGTGTTGAGTTTTTTTGATTCTTCTAGGCTAGGTTTAGCCTAGCATAGGGTGGGGATAAAGATGTTGCTAAGGTGAAGCTATGAAAATAGGCTGCAAGAAAATGCTGGCAGCTGGCTTTAGAAAAAGGTTTTAAGATTTTAAGAATGAATTCTGTGGTTGCAATATGCTTCTTTTAATGGATGTTTCTCTGAAGAGTTTGAAGAAAACTCAAGTGGGAGCTGTCATAATTCCCCCAGCAAACAGTCTCTTAGGAAACTCGTTTTGTCAAGCTTTGCTCATGGCAAGTAAAGAGAGTAAGCTTTATGTATAAACAAATACTGTGTGTCCTGTGCAGATATCAGTGTATATATTGTTATTCCAAATGTATTCTGCAGCTTTCTGTAGCCTTACCATAAGTAGGTGTTGAAATAACTAGACAACAGTTCATATTTCACTGTTAAGGGATTTTTTTTCCTTCTAAACTTCTGGAAGGATAATTTCACTGCTTTTTTTCAGTTTTTATAACTCGAAAGTTGAAACAACATTTACAAGAAAAGAGTAGTGGTCTTTTTCTGTTGCNATTTTTTTTTTTCCTTTTCATCACATTTTCACATATTATTTTTTTTTCATCCCACCATGATAGCTAGATATGTATTCTTCAGACCTTTAAAATTAAGCAATACACTCTGTTCTTGAGTGACAGCACTGCTCCTAGCAAGTGAACTGTGAAAGCTGGTTCTAGCAACAGTCTGAGACTGTGAAGGTGCTAGCTTTGGCCTCATGAGCTATCAGGATTTGGTGAGCAGAAAGATGGCAGCATGGAGCTGTCCTCCTCCTTGCCCTCCTTTGTGTCTTTTGGATCTCAGACTCGGCTCGGTCAGACCTAGGCATGTAGCCTATGGTTTTTGAACACACGAGAACATGACATGCCAGTCTATTTTTGAATTTTGTAAATGAGCTCTTACCATCTTAATGGATGAAACCAAACCCTCAAATTTATATGCTTCTGTTCTTCAGGCTATCTAAATTTAAATTTAATATATTGAGTTCATTTCTAATAGAAGCTGTAGGGGACACGATCAAAAGTCTTTTTAACTTCAGCTTCTGTCCAGTGTCATTGATCTGCAAATTTTTCCTTCAGAAGATGTTTAAAACCCTTTTCACATTTTCTGTTCCCTGCCTGCCCATTGTGAAAACCTATTTGATTAGAGAGCATCAAATAATTCATCAAGGCTTCTGATCTTTTGGAATAGGTGCTGGTTAACATTTCAGCAATACATCCCTAAATGGGAGATTGGATGGTAAGAATTCCATTTGCAGGGGGAGATTTGTCCATTTGACAGAGGTCACTTTTACCGTAACTCGTAACAAAGCAGTGGTGTACTTGGGATTTCAAGAGAATAAAATGGCATCTAAATGGCTTTCATCTCCCCCTTATGCCCCCCACCCCAATGCTACCAATATGGAGTCAGGCTAAATTAGATCCTATGCTACAGAATTAAACATGCAGATTTCACCCTGCTTGGTGTTTGTGGTGGGTGAGTTCTAAAATCAAAATGAAATCATGTTTGATTTTTTGGGGGCCTAGGAATGGGGTTGTTTAGCAGTGTGATGAACAGATCTTGTCACCTAGTTAAATGTAGGGAGTTTCTCAAGTGGTATGCCTGTCTCACACAATGTCATGTAGAACAGATGCTCTTTCCACATGTCTGTTGAAGCTGCAGTGTTTGAGCCATCACCAGAACCAGGAGTAGTGTTGATGTACCTCTATGATCAGTTTAACATAGTTCATAGCTATAGCTATATTGCTTTTGCACCTGAGCTAAGATATACTTGCCAAAACTCACTGTGCAAGTGCTGCTAACTGGGATTTGTCTGTCTTTTGGAATACTTTAGGGATAGACTTTAGACTACTAGAGGACTTGGACTGGCAACCCAGTCCTTGAGAGTTAAAATCAGAACCATTTGGATAGGTAAAGAAGACAAGAGCAGATTGTGAAAAACTGGCTGGCAATAAAGTTGTATCTACAAATAATACCCACACATTTAAATGCATTGGAACTAAGCACTAAAATTATTTCCTTAAGACTGAGTTAAATTCTCCGTCAGATAATTCAGAGACCGAGTGTCATTTTTAAACAATACTTGAAGATGGTAATGCAGGATGAAATTCAATGGCTTGGAGGTTTTTTGAGATCACAATAGATAATAAATTCATTTACTGACTATAAAGAAGACTTGAGTTTTTTCCTTATTTTCTGTTAGTTGCTGATGGAAGCTTTTAAGAAAGGATCTGTTTGCTGCATTTTTACAGTGCTGGTACAATAAAGGTCTCACTGGGACTGTTAGGTGTTAGTGTTATGCGTATGTACATGAAAGAGTCAGTTTAACTATTTTTTTGGAATGTTCCTCTTCTTTAGGAGTGAGATTGATATAGACATGGGCTATAATTAAAGCCTAAGATGCACTTTTCTGTCACTGTTTTGATGTCCGGCCTGTTTACCACAGAGGGCTAGCAACTGCAGCTTTGGTCTATGGGAGAAGAATAGTTGCTGACTTCCCAGCAGTACTTTGCAGCATCTGCTTCTAGCGATGGAAAGACACATGATGATGGAAGTTAATGAGTTTCAGGGCAAAAAAAAACTTTAATGAAATAGTGCTGATCTTTTTTACTCAGTTTTAACTGAGTTGCTTCATGAGCTTTGCTTCTGTATCTCTAACGAACCCCATCAAATGTGCTTTCACTGCAAAAATTTTCATTGACACTCATATGAGAGGCTCTACTTTTGCTTGTAGCAGATTGGTACAGATATACTGTTAAGTTAGAAATAATAAATTTGTATGCATATGGGTGGCAACTATTCAAAGTTTTTTAGAAGACGTGATAGAAAGGGTTTTAGAAGAAGGATAGATGTGGTGCTTATGGACGTGATTTACTGATGGTTTTGGCAGTGTTACATTGATGGTTGGACTCAATGATCTTAAAGGTCCCTTCTGACCTAGCCAATTCTATGATGCTGTGTTCTGTACCAATGTGCCTTGTTTACAGTCAGGGGAAGATAATATTTCTGTTCAGAGATCGCAAAGTTTTCCAAAGTTGTATTCTAAATAGATGGTATATACAAACTATATGTGGACCATACGGTACGTGTCTTTCTCTGGTTTTTCTTTGGGAGAAGTTACAATTTTTAAGCAGTTTAAAATACATCCTGACAAAAAGGTGCTTTTGCATCACCCTGTGTGTTTGTCTCTTCTGGGTGTCTGTCTTACCACACCATGATGTGACTGTCTTGCAGATCATTTGATTAGAATCCAAGTCATCTCTATTTTTATGTTGGTTTTGCTTTTATTCTGTATGGATATATGTGAATATGCCTTTTCATTTCCTTTTCTGCAAATAATCTCTTGTACTTTCAAATGCACACAGATAAATAGGGAATGGGAAGGAATTAAAATATCCCCATTATACTGTACACATGAATGTCTCCGCTGGTTGAAGATGGATCTTGGAGAAATAATATTCACTGTTCACTCACATTTCTCCCATGTAAAATCCTGCTCGTTGGAGAAGAATTAATTCACCGAGCCATAGCACTGCACCAAAAGCAATAACTTGCTTCTCTTATTGTGGGTGAAACACAGGGTAAATTGCTGTGTGTAGAGTCTGCAAAAGTCAACTAGTCTGTGGGCTCAAAGGCTCCTTATATTTGACTGTTTCTCTGATTTAATGCTGGCAGAGCCACCTCTGAATGCGTAATGCAGAATTTAGTCTGCACCTAGTCACCAGTTTGTAGAGTGCTCTTTACGTTATACAGCTGTCAAGTCTTCTGTGCTAGATTGATTTCTCCCTACACCAAAAGACCAACAATGAGACCAAGTGCCAGTCAGTTTTCTTAATTAGGTTCCTTTTTAAATGCTTGCTTGCACTCCTGGCAGTGTGAGTTGAAGCTGGCTCTTGCACTCAGTGAGGTGGATCTGCCATTTTTTGAAAGGCTTATTATTACTTGATTGTGTCTTTGAGCATTTGTTCCTTAATGGTCATCTGTTTTTTTTTTTAAAGCTATGTCAAAATGCTTAAACTAAGTATCAGCAACCTGTAAAATCATGAGAGGAATTAAGAAACAGAGAGTTTGTTGCAGGGTCACTTAAATGGCTGTCTTGCTGCTTTTGCAACATTATCCTATTTGACAGTGGCAGGAGAGTGCATAGCACCTTCCATTATGTTTCATGTATCTGTGACTTGTGGTGAGTAAATTTGTGGTTAAGAATTAAATGGCAACGTTGACATGATAGACACGTCTTCATTCCTTCCAGAAGGGCCTCTGCCAGCACAAGGAGCTCTGGCAGGTACAGAGACCTGCTAATCCCCCTGGATAACGCCTTTATGTTACATTAAAAGAATAAAAAGTACACATAATAAGGCAACAAAGATTTTTATTTAGTGTTGCCCTACACTTTTCTAGTTGATGTCATCAGTCTCTCTCCCATTCAAAATTTATTTTCTGAGGATTTTAGTGACCTTAAACATGCCTTGAAATGTCTTTTCCCTGGGGACCTGTTCATGAGATACACTGACTCTTAAAGGGAATCTTTGCTCAGAGAATTCTCTGAGAATCTTACTTTCACCTTCTTTCAAAAAAGTAAAAGCTTCCTTTTTTGCTTTCCATACAGTACACAGTTTTGGATTTTTTCCATCGACAGGCCCCCTCCCCTTCTTGGTTTTAAGCTGGTAGATAGAGCAAAGTGGAGAAGACAAAAGCAGAAGTGCTGTGCCTGGCACGTGCCCATGTCAGTCCCACTGTGACATTGCTTCCAAACTTCACAAACAGAAAAGTTTACTCTTTCCCAAATCAGCTTTTTGATTAAGCCCACAAATTGTTCATTCAGATCACATACCTGCCTGAACAAACTGAATAATTGTATGTACAAATGAATCGAGAATTATACCCATGGTGATTTGTTTTCCTATTTAGCTTCTGCTCAGCAAAGAGCGCAAATCTGAAGTTAATTTACTAACATTAGTGACCATAAGCTTCTGGTAATGACTCTGCTTCCAGCACGAACAGCAGTGCCTGGGCATACGCAAAAGCTACTGTAGATAGAGGATCAAAATGTGGCCAGATCAGCAAAGATCTTCAGCTGCAGTAAAATGAGCAAACATGAATCTTCTCACTTTTTTCTGTACCCTGAGGTGGGGGAAAAAGCATCCTAAAATTGCCATAGTTGTCAAAGGCAAAGCAGCAGCAGACAGATGCTTTCCCTCCAGGTTTGGCAATACCCAAAATCACTCTAGAGCTCACAAGCAAGCTGCTGTGTTACCTTTATGTGGCCCATATTTCACCCCGCAGAATGGAGAGAGAAAAGCTTTTGAGGAACTTCCCTTCCTAAATATTTTTTCCCAGATACCCTTTCCAAGTACACCAGGGCAACTTTTCTTTTTTTTTTTTAATTACTTTGACATTTAAGGAGTTAAAAGGGGCTTCTTAAGCACTGAGTTTTGAAAATTGGTTTTGACTTCTTGACTGACAGAGAAAAAAATATAACCTAGTTCAATAAGAAGCTGAACAAGTGGTGTTTGCAGACACAGATAGGGAATATTAAGATCTGGTGGTGTAGTTTCTTTGTACCCGACCATAAAAGAAGCTCTCCATTTCCAAGATTAAAAGGTGCTGCAACTTTAACTGATTCATTTCTCCAGGCCTGACTCTTCTTCCTTACCTAGAATTTAATAAAAGATTGTTCTTTCTTTTTTAACATCTATGTATGACACAGCTGTGATCAGCTGATCTGAGGGTAGAGGTAACCTAAGGATCTCTCTCCTAAGCTTACCCCAAGCACAACTCTTCTCTCCCTGTACTGCGTTCACCTCTGCTCTTTTCAGTGTATAGGGTGATGCTTACAACTGGTCCCTGCTGGTATCCTAGCTGGTTGTCTGTCCAGAAACAAAATATATCACGTTAGGAAAGGCATGTCTTTCCTTCAGAAGACATCTGATTTTCATTTGCAGGAGCTGGAGTATTTCTGAATTCTGCCTTGTCATCAAAATTAGCTAAAATTCATCCACTACTACTAGGACACTGGCAGACATGAGCCTAATCTCCTTACTAGATCAAAGAAAAACTTCAATGCTTTGGGTTTTTTCGTGTGGTTTTTGTTTGTTTGTTTGTTTTTGTTGGGTTTTTGTTTGTTTGTTTCTTTGTTTTTTCTTTAAGAAGGTATATGACTGTTCCTATTTTTCTCACTGATTTTTAAAGTTACTTTATACTGTATGTATGCACTCTGTATATTTGTTATCACTTTTGTGTACTTTGTTTCACGTATGTAACAGGTGAAGTTGCAGATTTGACAAGTTGTGGGTATGTATCATTGACACTCAATTCTAGTGAATTATTTAGAGGGGAAAAAAAAAAAGTCACTTTTCTATTTTTCTGTACAGTGACCTAATAATGTCAAGTTACAAACTTTACCATCACACATTCTTTTAGGGTAAAAAACCCAAGTGATTACTTGCTTCTCTGGCCTCTAGCAATTGTTCTAGTGCAATAACAACAATTATTTCTTTCTAAACTGCATCTCTAATTCTTAAGATCATGCTTTCTCTTTTCTTCTCCATTGCTGAGTGTTCCAGTTTCAGCTGGGATAGAGTTATTTTTCTTTCAGGTGGCTGCTGTGTTTCACATTTGTTATGAAAAGAATGTTGCTAATGCGTATTGTTTTAGTTGCTGCCAGGTGATGTTTGTATTGTTCAAGGACTTTTTCAGCTTCCCATAGAAGCTGAGAAGGAACACAGACAGGGCAAGCTCTCCAAAGCAATATTCTGTACCATAGACATCATGCTTAGTATATAAATGGGAGATGGCCGGGGGGAGCAGAATCTATGGTCACTGCTAGTGACAGGCTGGGCAACAAATTCACTACGTGGTGAGAGTGACTTGTGTTGTATTACTTTACTTGGTATATTCTTTTACCATTATTAGTATTATTATTGTTACTTTCCTTTTCTATTATTGTTCTATTAAGCTGTATTTATCTCAAGCCATGAGTTGTTTTTTAATCCTTTCCCCTGTTTTTCTCCCTCTTCTCCCTACCATTCTGAGGGGGAAGGGGAAGAACTGAGAGAATGGCTGCACAGTCCTAGCTGCCAGCTGGAGTTAAGCCACAACACTAACGCACTAGTGCAAATTATATGTGGTTGTTTTAAACCTGTGCAACTTCTTCCACTGCTCTGATGAGAGTTGCTTGTACACATGATGCAACAGATGCAGCTGGAGCTTCTCAGAGTATGAACATGCGTTTTCAATCACAGAACACAGTTTCTTTGTAGTGGATGATACTAACTATATGTGCAAGAATATCTCTTTTTAAAGGGACACTGCTCATTTTCCTGTAATCCCTTATGTTCCCCACCGAGTACTCAAACTTGGTCAATCATGGTTGAGTAAAGTAGCCAACTTGACCAATTTTCTTTTAGTCAAAACATTGTCTGACATGCTCACAGTGTAATGAAAATACTTCATCACCAGATGGCAATGTTGGATGCGACTAACCACTGTGCTTCCTCAGAGGGGTGTAGCAAGAACTCTTGAAGGAAATGGTACAATTTGGTCGGGAGAATGAGTAGCCATATTGGCAAAACTCTTTTATCTCCTTTCTAAGTACCTACAATGGAGGTCAGAAAGGATAATTTTCTTCTTTGTCAAGTGCAAAGAAAGACTGGAAGGAAGTTCATATGAAATTCAGCTCAAGTAAAAGATTAAGGACACCTTTCTCAAAGAAATATGTGTTCACACTTCTTTGTCCTTTTTGCAATTGCTCTTTATAATAATTAACACCCAGAGACATTTCCAAGGTTACACTAACTGTATGCAAGAATTCTGCTGATCGCAGTTCCCAGAAAGCAACTGTGAGAAAACGATTTCTATATGAATGACTACCAAGGCTCAGAAATTACAGTTTTTCCTAATTTTAAGGTGTCAGCTGATTACATATGTTGTGGCATAGCATAGTTTTAAAAAGTTTTGTTTCTTTCACTTGAAATAGCTTTCTAATATAATTCTGCTTACACAGAATTTTCCCTAAAAGATTTATTTGAATAGAAATAATAGTGTCAGGACATGTTTTGCATTGAATGCTCCTTTGAGTTCACTGTTATTCTAATCTTGTTTTATGAATTATGCATAACAAACACACATGAATCCAAAGGTGTACTCATATATTCCATTTAAAGTATACATAATACAGAATCTACTATTAAGATTATGGTCAAATAGCTTATTTTTAAGATTTGAATAATTGAAGTATATTTTTAAAACTCTGAGTAGAAATTTAATTTATTGAAATAGGATAACACATATTTAGTCACACTAAAGACAAGGTTTCACTGCAAAAGCAAACATAAAATGCAAGGATTTCATAGCAAGAAGCGCAATGTAATAGAGGCACACTTAGTTGAACAGTGCCTGCAAATGCACAAGATGTTCCTTTGTCTTTCCAGTAACTTTAGTCCACATCCATCTCATAGATGTAGCTGAAGTACCCATAATATCAGTAAATTCTTTCACATCTTTTTAGCTGTTCCTGGTGAAGACTGAAGAAAACCTGAAAGAATATGCCTAAATTCATCATTGTGTAGATCACTGCTTAATAAACTGAATAGTGCGTTACTTTCTTGAAGTAAGTAGTAAGTGGTTTTGTCCCAATCAGTTCCCTCTTCCCCGGGATGCTGACAATAGATGACTTGTTGCCTTTGGGTACATCTTTATCTAGTAGGTAATTCTGCCTGCTGTTTTCCTGTATTGGCTCCAGAGGAAGGCTAAGATGATTTAGTGACTTTGTTAAGCATTTAGTCAGAGAGGATGAACCTGGGCCTAAAGCCACACTTAGAAATTATTTTCTTTTTGGGTATCATTGCCCTTCACCATCTTCCTCCTTCCCCCCCCTGTTGAAAGACAGGAAGACAGCAAAGGCTGATTACCACCTGTATTTCCAGTGGTCTGTCACTGAAAGCTTGGGGTGTCATCAGTGAAGGATTTGTCTGCACCTTTGGACTTTATAATTCAGGGTGAAACCATAAGACTAGGTTAAGAAGCAGGTTGTCCAGAGACACTGCAGTAGTGGTACAGTCAATTCTCAGCGGTTCTCTTGCTTTGTTCAAGTATGACTTTTTGAATTGATGCTGATGAGGCTGTCCTGGTTTTCCATCCTCTGCCAGGTCCCAGCCAGCTTAGCCATGGTTAAACATCCTTTCTAAGGTATCCTTCTATCACAGAAGCAATCTGTTCACTGCCAGTCTAGCTGTACATCTTAAGGGTTGATAAAACGATTGACAGCACCTGCCATCATTCAGCCTAGAGAAGGAGGGCCGAGACACTGCAAAGACTGATGTCAGATGAGAGACTTGAGAGAATGCAGCTTACAACTGTGCCCAGAATAAGGGCTTACACATATATAGACCGCTGCAATTACAAATCACCAGAAGAAGTGTGTCTTGATTCTTGTTCGTTCCCCTTCTGTTACGCTCTTGGTGAGGAGTTCTTTAGAAAGCAAAATGCCTTTGCAATAGTAATTTGGCATCTAATTGTAAAATGGTTTTTTCTTGTTGGAGCCTGATAGGCAAGGTGTGTGTGCAAACTACACGGCAAGATATTTTATTAGGATCACATTGCTCATTCAGGCCGAGTCGCTTATCTAGACCACTGTACAATAAGATGTCAAACTATTGTTGCAGTGACATCACTTTCCTGTCTAATTTCACACTGGTAATTTTGACAGAACAAGAAGGGCAACGTGTGAAGATTGCATCTATTAAAGCAGATTTGGGCTGACAAGGTAAATTATAGCATTATTGTCTAATGTCTGTTTACACTTTCAGGCTCCCACAAGATTGCTTCCTTTTTAAGATATGGATATCAGATTTAAAACGGATTTTAAAAAATCTCCTGTAGATATAGGAATTAAAATCTATTTAAAAGAAAATTCTTAACCAGCAATCCACAGTAAGATGAATATCACAATGCATTTTTTCAATATCTTTTTTTAAGGCAAATTGCAACCCTTGGTATTTAAGGTTTTTTTTTTCTGGAAGAAAAATACAAAGCGAGATAGTAAGAGCAAAGAGAAATATTTTCCCTTCCTGAAAGACTCCATTATATAGATTTGAAACCTCAAGTGGGGGGATAAATTCTACTTCTTAATCATCTAGGGTCTGTCATTATATGTACTTTTTTCTACTAATAATTGTACTACTTACTGACATTTTTATCAAGATCTACCTAGCTCAGTTTGAAGTACAGGGAGGTCCATCATCTTGGGGTGGTTTTTTTAAGAAGAGGTAAGCAAGTTTTGAAGTGTCTTTGGCTATAATGAATAAAAGAATTCTCATAAAAATAGATCTCACAGAATAACTTCTCTGGGAAAGCAAACATTCTGGATTTAAACTGATATAAAAATGCCATGAAATTTTTTATAAAGAGTTAATAATTTCACAAAGAGGTATTTTAAGCTTTGGACAGTAACGTGAACTGATTTGTTTTACTGGCACAAAGCTGACAGAAGAGGTATGATTAACGTTTGTTTTGTGATGTTAATGAAATGCATTCTCAATTGGGAAGCCCCCTGTATTGCAAAAAAACCCCAAAACCCACCAACCAAAAACCAAAGAGATGATGTGGTTATCTATAATATATGGGGAATTTACCTTACCTTTTCAGAGCAAGTTTCCCTGTATTCATAGTCCAGGTAGAACTGGAATACTCTCCTGTGTGGCACTCCTGTGTTATGGACTGGTGGCATTTGTGGTCGTTCTCAGCCTGGGTGACCAGAATGAATCTGCCTGGGTAAGTTCACTTGGTTCTCACCTGCCTGTGGGAGTTGTTATTTACAGCGAACAAACACGATGAGGACAGTTCACACAGAAAGCATGAAAATCATAGAGACTTGCTACAGAGCAGCAGTTCAGGAATGTCCTTGATAGGAGTCCAGTGAACATTTGGCCTCAAGTTAGACTTTCTCCTACGGCTCAGAGGTGTAACTCCACTCAAGCTGCATCTACAGTGGAGAAGAGCACCAAAGGAAAATCCTACCATTTTTCTTTGTTTATTTGTTTGTTTACATTTTTGAAATTGAATGCAAGCCAGTATTTGGTTCCAGGTCACAGGGAGATGGGCAGTCATTCTCCAATTTGGACTGCCACACAAAGCTTACAAGCTAGACTACCTGTTAGATATCTCTGTATTTCATTCTGTGGGTTACTCTCATGTAATTAAGAAGCTGTGAGACTGAAGGGCAATTTCAGTTTAAGAGAAGTAGAACAAAATTTGACCTTTGACAGGAACTAGCAAAAAAAGAGAAACTGGTAGGCCTGATTTGTTTCTCCATCTACATGAGCAGATATATCATGCAAATTATAGGCTGTAGTGGGAGCGCCTGCTAATTCTTAAACCTGCTTTTAGAATAAAGAAAAGTTTTATTTACTCGAGACATCTTATGAAACACAGCTGTTGATTTAATTCCTATCTTTTTGAGAGAAAAGTTCAAGAAGTCCACATCTTTTGAGAAGGCACGTTTACAGCCCATTTGAAAATTTTGAGTTACATTTCTAGAATGTAGCAACTCTCTCATTTAAAGAATATGAGAGCTCCTTAGAGGGTAACCACTGTCTCTTGCTCCATTTCAGTGGCTGAAAGATTCAAATCTCTATCCTTGCCTTCCCCTAGAATTCTGTAGAGTACATGCCCATTACATCTGTTAATAAATCTGATAATTACTGCACATGGAGCTTAACACTGATGCAGTCAGCTTATGTTGTGAAGCCCAATGTTCTTTATTTGTTGAAAGCAGTTAAGACTGATTTTGTACAACATGTTGATTGTGAAAGGTCCAGGCGAACCTCATCTGTCAGCACAGGTAGTTAGGCCTGATATTAATTGCCACCAAGTCTGTTACAGGAGATGCCTCCTATTCCTGTTTATACCTTGTTGTCTCCACCATGGATTTTTTTCATGCAGGCTGGCCATTGTTACTCCTGCAGTCTGGACACCATCCTGATTCTTTCAATAGAGAAACCAGTTAACAATGCAACTATTAATACATAAGAATAGAATAAAGTACTCAGTGTTTTTAAAAAGCAGAAGAGATTTTTTTTCTTTCTTTTCTTTCACAGGCCTTCTAGGGGTAATATCTTGAGCTGGGGAGAAGAAATACAGCACGAAGAGCAAGAAATAAAACAGCTCATCAGACTTCTGAAAACATTCTCTTAAAACTCAATCGTCTATTTTTGATGTTACACATATGAGCTGGATTTTGTCACAGAGCTATTCCTGTGCTCTCTTGGACAAAGACTTCTTTTCCTGTCATCTGAAACATCTGTTACTGCTTGCTCTTGAGAATGAACTGGTTTTAAAACTTTTATGAGAGAAAGCAAACTGTTTGGTTTTAGAATTTGTCAGCTACTGAGCCTGTATTGTCCAGGTGCTGTTTGGCCTAACACAATGTATAACTCAGGTTAAAAGAAGAATTCAGAAAAACAGCCTGGATTCAAGAGTCATAGGTGCCAATCCAGAAGTTTAGTTTTCTTCAGAGCAGATAAACTGGAAAGGGATACACTAAGAGGTTACATATTATGTTCATTTGTCACAGGAAGCATTTGTAAGTTTGGGTTTTAGGTAAATGTGTAGGTATGGTGATGTGCATAGTAAACAATTCTTATATACTTGCCTAAAACTGTCAGAAGAGTTGAGATTTTGTAATTTGAATTAGTGTATGGAAACCTTACAGTACCCAATGTTCTCTGAAGTAGTTTGCTCGTGCTCCTCATTCTTCATTGTCATCACTGTCTTCTTCATCAAATACTTTGATCACCTCAGTGATACAGACATTGACATCTTTCCTGTGCTTTAGGAGCTCTGCAAGGCCTTGAGATACTGGTTGATTTCATATGTATCTTTGTGAGATTTATGGTAATCATATGCAGTACTTGATGTTTTCATCTGTATTTCCTGCAGTCTGAACTGCTTTTCATGTGAGTATCTTGGTTTCTTCATCTGATGCTGGTTCAAGGTGTGCCTATCATCTTCCCCTCCTGTCACTGCGACCTGGGTAGCCATCAGGTATGAGAAGTCCTATCAGCTGTGGTGGTGCATAGCTGCTAGTCTTTGATACAGTGGGGTTTCCTTGTTGTCTACATATCAAAAGATAGTGCTTAGATACTCAACTGCTCACTACTTGACTTCTTCAGTCTCCTGCCTAAAAAATGATGAAGATACAATAAGTAATTTGGCTGCCTGCTGACCCAGGGCAGCAGATGGGCCCCTAGTGAAAAAAATGGATGAAAAAGGCTGAAGAGTATCACTCAGAAAAGAATCATGCAGATTGCTATGTCACGGTCGTAGCTAGTCTAGTATGCTGTATCCAACAATCTCAATAACCAGCTGCTTCAAAGAAGGCTTAACAAGCTTTGAGATAGACAACTATGGAATAATCCGATTGAAGAGAAAGACTTCTCTCAGATTTTACTGATTTTAGCAAAAAGAACTGAACTTCTGGAGCACTTGTCATAAGAATAGAGAAATAAGATTCAGTGTTGACTTATGTCCACTCAAAAGATAGACATAGGTATTCCTTTCAGTTATCTTGCCTTTGTTTAAAAAATGCAACAAACAAAAAACCACCCTCAGACTCCACATAGTTTGAACTCAAATGTTTGAGTAGTGTTGACTACTACTTGGAATTTTTCAAAGATAAGTATAAAATGTTTTGCAGTAATGTTTCACAGGCTACTGGAAAAGAATGAATACACCTAAAAAGAGGGAGGAAGCACCTCCGCACTTCAACTGACTACCTCAGAAAAAGAAGCAGGATGTGAGAAGAAGCGATGGATGATCATAAGCAGTCTTCTAGACAACGTGACAAAACTGAGTTAGTTTGTTCATGGAAGCTAATAAAAATAACATCTTGCATGTCAGCACATAAATGGAACAACGTGGACTATAAACAGGAGAAGCTGTAAATCTTAATACACAATCAGGAACATCATTTAACTAGTATAACAGGTTTTGTGGAGTTACTCTTTACTGGAATGTTAATATACAAATATATAGCTTGTTCAGGAAAGAAAAAGTGTGATCTTGAACACGAAGAACACAATATGCTTGCCCTGAGGTTTTCGGTACTTATGCGGTTATGTTTGTTCAGTCTATGATAAAAGCCGCAAACTTACATGATAGAAATTTATGTGGGGGTTTTTTTTGTCTGTTTACACAAAAATCTTTAATCAGATAACAAAGCCAGAACAAAATGTAGAAAATGTCAAGCGGAAAACTTAGTTTTCATTGAAAATCTTAACATATCCAGGTAAAGACCCCAGCTGTCTAAAAAAATGCAGGAATTGATAGGTGAAAGCTTTGTTTTGCTAGAGAAGGTAGAGGTAGCAAGTAGAGAGAGAGGGCAATCAAATCTAGAACTGCCTGAGGTTGTGAACTGAAAGTGAATGAAACTGAAATAAGATTTTATGATCTTGGGAAGGGAAGAAGGAAGAAAGCAAAATAAAGATCATAAACTTCCAGAAAGCACATTTCAATGAACTCTCAGAATTGTTATTTGAGGTCACATGGGAGGAAAGCCTGATGGCAAAGAAGTTACAGAGAACTGCCACAGGACAGATAAGTAGAGTAAATAAGGCCAAGTCATGGCAGCTTTACTAACTTCAAGAAAGGACTGAACACAAAATGTAAATTTGGTTATCTACCTGATAGTCTAATGGAAGAAAAGTATAATGTGAATACATAGTAACAAGGTTAGAAAGTTAAGGCACAGAATGAGGTTAAATAGCAGGAAATACTAAGGGTAAGAAGAACATTTTAAAATAAGATGATTGTAAGTCCCGCAAGTCTATGATTAGCAAAAGGAAGTTGAAGGGAAGAGGAAACCCTTTCCCTTCCCAAACTGAAACCCATCAAATGGTATACACGCCACGTTGCATTTAGTCTTCACAGAAAGGTCAGTCAGGAGCAGATAGTTAACACAATTAATAGCAATGACAAAAGGTTCAATCTGAACTGCAGAAAGAACAGGTTATAGAACACTCAGATGAAGTAGTTGTTTTCAAATTGTCTGGTCTGATAAACTTCATAATAGTATACTTAGTGACCTGGCTGAGGCAATTTCAGAATGACTGGAAGCTGCTTTAGATAAATGGTGGAGGACAGCTGTGGCACGGGAGTGCTAGAAAATGGCAAGCATGGTGCCTAGAACTAAGTTTTACATAGAAACTTGGACAGGAAAGATCTAGGATGTATAGATCAACAAGTTACCTCTGTTCCCAGAATTCTGAACCTTTGCAAAGCATCAAGGAACAGAGTAGTAACTAACCTAGATTTATTGAGAACAAAGTAAATTGAAGCAAATTATAGCAAGATGACAAGCAGTTTAGATAGAGGAGATAAAGTAAATGCCACCAGCTTTTGACACTGGCTAAGATGGTAGCCTAAAAGGGAAGCTGGGAAAACACCATCTGGAGTGAAAATATTTCAGTACTAAGTAGCAGCGTTTAGAGAATCTGTTACCACAAATTCACTGTTGAATTGGGGATATATATCTATTGTGGGTCCATAAGGTTATACGGTTGCTCAGATTTTCACGTAAATGAAAACCTCTTCTTATTTATATTTGGAGGTGACTAACTGTAGGAGAAAAAGATTGTAAAGATTGTCTGATGGACAAAGAAAATTACACTCAAGAGAGGACAAGCTAACACATGGATGTAGGAACTCCACAAGCACAGGGTGGGCACCCATAAGAAACTTTTGGGTATTAGCTCATATATTAAGAGACACAGTATTGCTTCTTGAGTAGTACATCTGAGCCTTTACCAGAGTAACACCTGGTTTTGAATACTTCAGGGGAGACATAGATAGACTGAGGTGAATCCAGAAAAGAACAATCTCTAGCAAATGTGACCTGTGACCAAAAAAAAATAATTGCCTGTAAGTGTTTATCTTAAAAAAGGTCGGGAAAACACTGAGAATCAATTATTTATATAATTAGAAAGGTGCTTGCTAAAAGGAAAAGAATGACTTAGTCTCCCTTCTGTGGAGAGAAGAGTCCTCATGAGCTCAGATCACTAGAAGAAACAAAGGTCAAGTAGGAATCAAGAAAAAACCTTTCCAATGGTAAGGACAGTGAAACACTGGAATGCATTACTTGGGCGACATTACAGATTTTCCATTGCTAATTGTCTTTCAGATTATTTTTGGATGCATTTGTCAGGTATATTTGATCTTTGTCTGGCATAGAAGCATGAACTTAAACTTCACCCAGTTTTCTTCATTTTTTGCAGAACAGTTTCTCTGCATACCTACCATAGCATGTAAGCGTACTGCTAATTTGGACAGGTCTTTGGGTAGAATAATGCCAATTTTTTTAGCATTTAATTGCTTTTCCTTGAAGTTTTATCCCAAAGATTCAGAATTCTGTGCAACTAGAACTATCTTACATAAGTTTCTCTTTACCGTGAAAATGTTTCACAAATACTTGAAAACAATTTTAAAATCCCAAAAACAAGAAAGCGACTTAGATAGAGGTACAGAAAGAGAAACTAAAAATAGATGGAAAAATCCAGAAAGAGTTGATAATAATTTTGCAGGGCTCAATTTTAGGATTAGTACTCTTTCAAGTTCTTATAAGTGATCTGGGTGCAGGCGATGAATGTACATTAAGTTTGTCAATGATAATTACGGGGAGCTGTGGACTGTCTCAAAGGTAGAGAGGCCTTACAGATAGAAAAGTGATCTGTCACTGGAACAGACTCCCCAGGGAAGTGGTCAGGGCACCAAGCCTCTCAGAGCTCAAGGAGCACCTGGACAACTCTCTTAGTCATATGGTTTAGTTTTAGGCAGTCCTACAAGAAGTAAGGAGGTTGACTTGATGATCCTTATGGATCCCGTCCAATTTGAGATATTCTATGATTCTGTGGTTCTGTAGTCCAGTATAAAAAATGGCTGGACAGTATGCGGTGCAGTATGCTCTGTGACCCCATCTGAGATTGGGGAATGGGAAGCATGAATATTTATTATCAATAGCAATAATGCTATCTTTATGGAAGTATGCAATAGAGACTATATTGTGCCAGGTGCTGCAAAATAAAATGTCATGAAAATGACAACGGTATATATATCTCCTGATGCTCTCAAAGGACTCTGAAACATATGATAGTAGACAGTCCACTCTATATTTTCCTACAGATGAATTCACTGACTCGCCTTAGTTAAACTTCTTTGTTTAATAGTAAAGACTATGATATGTAGGGCTTACCTAGGAAAAGTCAAAGTACAACTTAAAAAAATAAATACATATTCTGTTAATGTGAAGCTTAGTAGCAATTTCTGTTAAATTATATTGATTTTTGTTATACTGGGGGGGGAAAAAAAAGTATACCCAATGCTGCTAACCTTTTATTCATGTTAATTACAAAGACCATTTGCAAAGTCATGCTTTCTATGACCTGCAGACTAACATTGGCGTAGATTCTGGAAATACAAGAGGTTAGTCCTTGGTCTTAGAAGATGTCCCACTGAATATAATGACTTTTCCTGCTGGCAAACAACTTCTCTGGTGTATTTAGTTTATTTTCTTACATTTTACAAATTTGACTTCTCAACCTATATACACTAATTTTACTGCTGTGATTATCTAAATGTACATTCCTGGCATGAATTTAGAAAGTCATTGGAATATTGTATATATCTGGAGTAAAAAGAAAATCAGAGTGAGATTTTCTGGGTATAGGCTCAAGATATCTTTTCACAGAATGGTAGGATTTAGAAGGGACCTTTGGAGATAATCAAGTCCAACCTAGAGCAGGCTAGACAGGAACACATACAGATGGGTTTTAAATACCTCTAGAGAAGGAGACTCCACGATCTCTCTGGCAGCCTCTTCCAGTGCTTTGTCACCCTCAAAGTGAAGAATTTTTTCTGCATGTTCAGATGGAACTTCCTGTGTTCCAGCTTGTGTCTGTTGCCCCTTGTCCTGTCACCAGGCACCTTGGACAAGAACCTGACCCCATCCCCTTGACACCTGCCCTTTAGATATTTATCGGCATTGATGAGGTCCCCTTTCAGTCTTCTCCAGACTAAAGAGACCCAGGTCTCTCAGGCTTTCCTCATGAGAGAGATTCTCCACTATCCCAGTCATCTTTATAGCCCTCCGCTGG
>VXAK01022449.1:941-23965 GCA_013399435.1 Arenaria interpres | reverse complement strand
TGCATCCAGCTCTGGAACCCCCACCATAAGAAGGATATGGACCTGTTGGAACAAGTCCAGAGGAGGGCCACAAAGATGATCAGAGGGCTGGAGCACCTCTCCTGTGAAGACAGGCTGAGAGAGTTGGGGTTTTTCAGCCTGGAGAAGAGAAGGTTCTGTGGAGACCTTATAGTAGCCTGCCAATACTTAAAGGGGGTCTACAGGAGAGAAGGGGAGGAACTCTTTATCAGGGACTGTAGCGATAGGACAAGGAGTAGTGGTTTTAAACTGAAAGAGAGGAGATTTAGATGAGATATCAGGAAGAAATTCTTTACTATGAGGGTGGTTGCCCCACTGGAACAGGTTGTGGATGCCCCATCCCTGGAAGTTTTCAAGGCCAGGCTGGATGGGGCTTTAATCCCACCAGCAAATAGATCTTGTGTATCAAGCTGGAAAGCAGATTGGTGTGATTTTCTAATCTAGTCATAATTCTTATGGATGAATGTAGAAATCTTTTTCTCTTCTGTGTATTGTACAATGGTGTGCATGTCCATCCCAAAATAATGTAATGGTGAGGTGCTGGAAACAGAAGGTTATATAGAGAGAAATTTGTAAATTTGCAGCTGATTAGGGCTTTCATATTTTATAGTGCTACCCAGCAAATCAAGTTAAAGACAAAAGTAGATCTTCCCCTCCTTTTCTGCGTCACTCAACAGAAGAAATGCTGGGTCAAAAGTTCCTGTGCTTCTTATTTGTTCAGCTAGGAAAAAAAAAGAAATTTAGTAACTCTGAAAGTTTTTGTATGAAGATATGGTAAAATCCCAGTTGTGATGGGGATCTAATCATTGACTGAAGACCACTTTTGCAGGAGCTTCACCTTTCAAGGTGGAGGCCCTTTAGTTCTGCTCTCCAGGCTTTTACATCCCCAGCACATCACCAGCTGTGCTACTCTTCTCTTTTCTGCTGTTTGAGACCCTGGAGTTTCCACAGGGATTGATGGGTCAGCAAAACAATTTACAGCATTAGCAAGGAAACTGCTTTCTGAAAATACGGGAAGAAGAGTGATACCATAACACTGCCTAAGACCTGACCCTAAACCTAAAGAAAACAGGCAAAGACACTGCAGATACCTTGGTTTTCTCTTGGGTGATGAGCAGAAGAATCTCTTCTTGGATGTAGTTAACAAATTCAGAAGGATTCACGTCCCACTTCTTTGTGGACCAGACTTTAATTCTTAATATTATCTCCCATGTCTGAAAATAAATAATGGTTTTTAAAATTAATGCAATGAGAAAAGAGATTCACATCAGCTTCTGTCTCATGTCAGAAGAGATATAGGTCAGACCTGTATAACAGTGTCCTGACTCCCATTCTCACCTCCACAGAAGGGCTTTGTTTGGCCCTAGCATGAAGCAAGCAATGGAGTCATCTAGGAGCAATTTTTAAAGAATATCCACCTGTGAGGAACGGATCTTTTCAAATGACATTGAACAGGAATAACAAGGGCAAATATTTCAGCCAACACCGTGTTTTTCTCCAAAGAAATTAGGATAGAGGTGACCAGGTTTTATTTCTGCCTGTCTCTTCTTATTAAGCTCAAATTTGCTGAGCAGCTATTTGAAATCCCAGTGCTGTGTATATTTGAAACACGTACTCAATGTTTAAAGTTATATTAAAATATACATTAAAATGAATATTTGATATATATAAACATGTAGGTAAACATATATTTAACACTTCTTTTTTATCACAGAAGCGACTCCTATTTTTAACATTTGAATACATTTCTTCTGTCTAGATGTAGGAGAGAATTGTCGATCAGAATTCAATATTTATTGAACTAGTACTTTAAAAAAAATTAAAATGGCATGTATTGTTTAATTGAAGTATTAGAAACTCATGGAAGACTTCCAGTAGGTAGCAGAAGTTTTCTTCTAACTGAAGAAATCGTATTACCTTTTTCTAAAGCTTCCAGAGCCAAAAAGGTTTCCATTTTATCTCCTGAGTTGGCATTACATGGGTAAAGCCACTGTCTCCCACTTCTCCCAAGTAAAATCCAAACTCAATACCAAATATTGTCCATGAGAAAGTACAGGAAAATCCTGATATGTATTCAGTAATTTAAGTCAGCACGTTTAGATGCGACACTTTTCAATGGGAGTCTTCGTTTAACAAGTGCCTTGAAGCCTGCCAGGCTTAGTTCTTGTCTATGTGGGAAAATGTCTCCAAGGTGCTTTTCTCCAAACTCTCGTTGTCCCTGCATGAAGTGAAAACAGCCTCCTCTGGACACTGCTGGAATGAAGTCCCTGTGCACGGGGAGGCTCACGCCAGGACAACCTTTACTCTCTCCTGTGCTGGCTGTGTGCATGGGGCACAGATTGGGTAAGATGGAGTTGAAGGTGACAAATCCCTCTCACAGCAGTTTCTGAGCCTTCAAACTCNGAGGGCAGATTTTTAATATTTCACCATTCAGTCTGATTCAATAATAAATTCAGTTTTCATTTCAGATCTCTTTAGCTTATGCGCTCACTGAAAAACTTGGTCAAAGTTGATAAATCTCCATAAAGTATTTCACCTTTGAGAAAAGATGATAGACTGTTGCATGCGCCTTTCACTTTAGACCCAGCTGCCTCAGAGCCAGCAACCGGAATGAGCAGTTCCCAGATCGAAGCTGCTTTGGGGGAGATGAATAAAGGGAAGAGATTGCTCAGACAATGGAGCTCTTAGCCAAGAACAATTAACACATTCACCTGCTGGACAGCGTAGGGAACAAATACACTGTTAAAGGAGTAATGAGCCGAAAGGATGCTCTGGTCTTTTCTGCTGCAAGCCCCAGGTAGAACTAGCCTCAGTAGTTCAGACTGGATTCAGGCAAGCATGTGGACCACCGTGGTGACTCCTGCAAGCCAAGGTAGGCAGAGATCAGAGAAGGTGCTGCGATAAGCCCCTTTTGTGGCCTTCCCGTCGCTGCCCCTCTGTCAGCAGTTTCCCAACAGAGGGCTCAGAAAGGGCTTTGAACCCTGGTTTTGGATGCAATTCCCTCCTACCCTTTTATTTCAAATGAACTTGCTTCTGCATCACAGCCAGATGTCTCAGACTTGGGACCTTGCTGGAGAAGGAGTGAAATGCCATCCCCATGACTTGTTTTCTTTACAAAGCAAAAAGTGTGTGTGTGTGTTGATGGGCTCCAGGGTAAAACTCATGTTTTCAGGCAAATATCTTCAGATATGGAAGGCCTATTTTGCTTAAAAAAGGGATTCTATATCCCAGACACCCATGGATAGAAATTATTTTGCCAATCTGTCTTCATACTTTTTAGTTCCCTTGAATTCAATGACATATTTATAGCTGTAAAGTGTGAATTTTTCCCAGTATTAATTAAATTGAAAGGAAGTATTTTTTTCATTCGCTCTAGGAATTTTCTATTCCTGGTGTATCCAAAGCTTGTCCTGAAACACAGTCAATCCTGAGCACACCTTTTCCTTTCTCTTGTGCAGTCAGTATCACTCTCTCAAGGTCCAGATCGATGTGATATCAGCAATGGTATCTCAGTCATTACTGCAACATACGCTCAAAAGCAACAGAAATAGCAGACAACAAGGAAGAGCAAGAGTGAGCTACTCCCTTCTCTTTCACTTGCTCTTTCTTCCTCCCTCCTCCTTCTGCTCAAAGGAAAAATGGAAGGACGTATCTCATGCCAGAAAGGCCTTTTTGGGTTGCATCTGGGACTCTGTCAAAAAGCATGGCTTTGAGACTCTTGAAGAGGCCCACCCTCACACAATGTTGTCTTTGGTTCCTTTATCAGCTGCAGGGTGATTGTGTGTTACCACAGCTCTTTCCTCTCCTTTGACCTTCCTCACTCTAGAGCCCAGCTTTCATTCATGTCTGAGCTAGGTGCACAGCATCAGTCCTTTGTTTTCCATCTTCACAGCTTTTGTGGGGTTCAGAATTTGGTCCAAGTCAAGACAGGTGAGAAGAGACTCTTTCTGAACATCAGGATGATACCCCAACAGATTCTGAGCTCCTCCTCAAAGTGTAGCTTCCCTTTTGCATTATTTGACCTGTATGTGTGTGCCACCTCGGAGCTTGTGCCCTTCCCACCTTCTCCCTTCAAGTCGTTCCCATAAACAGCTGTGGAGAGAAGCTCATGGTGGAAAGATGTGGGAAATGTTAACTAATTTTGAATTACAGTTTGAATAAGTTCTGAAAGGAACCCTGTAATGGGAGAGATGGGTCTGCTCAAGTGCATACTAGTGTAGGAGTCAAACTTTTGGGTTATTTTGATTCATAGTGTTACAGTTGAACAGAATGGCTTCCTAGTAACATTGCAGTGAGAGGTAATATTTTTCACCGCTTCTGCTGGAACAGAGGGGGGTCTCCCCGCTGACCTCCCGTGTCCTAAAACCTTTACTGAAATTCGGATGGGATCCAAAGTCTGCCTGCAGGATTCACCCTCTTCGGGATGACAGCAGAGCATGATTGCTTTGTGTGACATTCACTCTGGCATCTTCCCTATCACTGTCAGAAATCAGTGGCACTATTCTCCTTGCAAATACTAGCCTTTCATAGATTTCAAACCTGCCATTGCTATTTCACTACCTTAAATCTTGGCCCATCATTTTTGCAGATTGTTTTTACAGATATGGAAAAAAAGTATATTTTTTGTTTCATTTCCCATCTGTATAGTTGTGCATAAAAAGGGAAACAGAGAAATGATTTACTGTTTTGAGATGCTTTGCTTGTAGCCATAAAATTCAAACCAAGTTTTGCAGCCGCCCACAAGCCTGCATGACAAACTCCACATTACAGAAACAATCACATCCCTTTGGGCTTTTGCCCTCTCCTTAGAAGGTTTCAGGTATGTTACAGCTGACGACAGGAGATAAGTGTCTCTGAATTTCCTAGTCCTTCTGCCATGCCTACTGCTTTCGCTATTGATCCTGGGTACACAGCGACAATGATGGGAGTTTGAGAGGAAATTTTCAACTGCATTCAGCAAAGACTTAGATGTCCATTCTTGAAAGCCAGTGGTAAAATGAGAGCTTTGCCATGTCAGTGCTGAATGCTTCCAAAAATCTCACTTGAAAACCCTCACATCAAATTCTGCCCTCACTGATCCCCAGTGACTGCAGTCAGAGCAAGCACTGGGCACTGGAGCAGGACAAGAGCTTGAAAAGCCATTCTTTGTGTTGTTACCTTAGCCCTCCAGTACCCTGTGTGTTTATCATCCTCTTGCAACACTGCTTCCCAGCATGGTGCGGAACATTTAGCCAGGGAATGAAAATAGCTGTGAAAACGAGCCAATGAAAATACAGGAGGCACTGCCCAAATTGCTGCTATAGCTCAGAAAGTGTGTGAGACATTAAGCTCTAGATACTTGGTGCCTGTACTTAAATCGCTCTCATTCCCACATGGAAACTACTTGCACATAATTTCTGAGTCTCCAGCTCACCAACCAAGAAAAACAGCTGTACATTAAGCTGGAGTGTTAGGCAATGGTTCTACAGGCTTCAGGTGCAGTGAGATGGTGCCAAGGGAACAAAAGCTAAATCTCAAACAGAACTTGGAGGTGTAAGGTGGTGTGATGTTTGCACCTTAATTTTACAAGGGTGTATTTCTGTGTGGCTTTGGGGCAGCTCTTGCTGCAGGGATAGTCAGGGAGTGTTTTGCAGAAGGCTCTTCTGCACCAGTGCAACTGTGGCTGCACTTCTGCTTTTTCCCTCAGACCCTTGGCCATTGGTTTGAAAATTAATTTTATTAATATTAATGTCTCAGAATGGCCTTTCTTGCAGACAACCATCTTTATTTGCACATAAATTAGGGTATTCATGTACAAACAAGAGTATTCTTCAGTCACTCTTCCAAATCCATTTCTTGAATATTTCAGCGAGCAGCAGCACTGGCATCTTCTCACCAAGAGGACAATCACACACCACACATGGCAAACAGTAAATGGAAACATCTTGTTCATTTCAACGGGAATTGCACTGGGTATAATGGTCACAGGGTGCAAACCAATCAGAGGTTTCAATTGATTTCGCAAGCTGCGCATGGATCTGTGCTTAATGAATAAATTAGTAGGACTGCTGCTCACAAGAAAATTCAATAACAGAAAAACTTGGATTACTCACGTAGTATGTCCATAATGGGTAACTCAGCTCTCAGCCATTGCAAAACTTCTACATGGTCTTCCTATGCTAGCTTTTAAGCAGCAAGTCTGAAATTCAGTCCATATGTTAAAATGCTGTCAGGATACCGCAGGTTTACATTATATATAGATCCAGAAACAGGTAGGAAAATGATACACATTAGCACAAATTGCCCTTGAATTCAATGCAACTCCATGGGAAAACCAAATGTGCTCTTTTCTCTGGTTGAACTACTTTTCAGTAAACCTTTAATAATTTCTAATGCAAACAGTGCATTGAGTAGCTGCACTAAGATGAACTCTGCAGTTCCACTTTGTTGCATTTCCTGAGAGTTACACAGCAGTCCAATTCAAATGATTATTTTCTAGCTTTAACCAACTTGAATCCTAATGCACCCATGTATATCTAGTTCTGAAGTGGTGTCTCAAAATAGTATTTCAGATCACCGCACACGTGGCTGAGCTGCGCGATTGACACTGCAAACACTAAACATACAGGGTTTTGAGTTTTTATGAGAAACCCTGGTTGTATATCCATCACCCTCCTCATGACCGTCTTGGGCTAGTTTTTTGTTTTTCCCCAAGGAAGGTTGAGGATCTCATCGATTCGGCTCATCGCTGTGACATGAGCTGAGCTGAGTTGAAGAGAACACACAGCACAAGGCCAAGATGGTTTGGAAGCATGGTCTAGGAAAGATGGACAGTGATGGTAGGAAGACATGAACTGCTTGCCTCTACCTCTGTGCCAAAAGGACATTACTGTGTTTCTGCTGCCTTGTGAAGAATCACTCGGTCCTCCTGCCTTCTCTCTCCTCCATACTCTGCGGGGGTCCTCCAGCAAAACTTTGAATGTTTGCCTTGCATCAGCAGAGACAAACCAGAAAGACCCATTAGTATCCAATAGCATAAGAAGCCCCACCAAATTGCATCCTCTTGGCAAAAATGAAATTACCAGGAATGGGTAGGAGGTTTGACATATATTGCAAAGAACTGAAAACTGTACTCATTCTCAACTGACACTGTAACTTCTTAACAGTATCCTGTGGTAGCAGGAGCCTGAAGAGCAAGCCTTGCCACCTTTCACAGTAGAGCAGGCTGGTGAAAATGCATGCTACATCAGAAAAAGCTAGTAGGATGTAGGTGACTGGTTGACTATCGTGTTGTTCTTGTGAACAACATTGAAGAAAAGCTAGCAGGTATAGTGCAGCTTGATCCCATATGTACTTACCAAGAGTCCTGTTTTCAGTCTCCATTCCTGTCCTGCCACCTCAAAAGAATTTTCTTCCTTTTACTCCCTAATGACTTATAGAATGACTCATATTTTTTTTACACATAGTGCTAAAACCACTTCTGTCCTTAATGTCTTGTTTATACAAGGGTAGAGTCTCCAATGACATTCCCGAATGCATGCACTTGTGCATATTTAATTTGGTGCATGAAGTATAAAAAAGGCAATCCTGAGAGCTCATACAACAAAAGCCTCCCTTGAAACAAGCATACAATAATCCACTGGGAATTGTTCGCACATGTGTATAGATCACAGAAGTTTCCCCACAGAAATGAGATGAAAAACATGTCCCAGGTGCAAGATCTCAAGAAGAAGCAGGGAAAGACTTGCAGTCACATGCACATCTAAGGTGCATCCCTGAAGCTGGGACAGAGTCTAGACATTCACCTTTCTGGAGAGGGAAAGAGGAAAGGCATTTTTCTTGTATTATTGCCCGCACAGCCAGTCTTTATTGAAATTGATGGGTAGAAAGAGGGTCTTGTTATCCCAAGAGGTGTGAATTAAACTTAGTTCTCTGCTGCAGATTTCTTATATGGGTTGGGATAAACTACTGTGCCTCAGGGTGCCATGGCCATGCAAGAGGAACAATAGCCCTGCACGATAATTATAAGGATACATGCATTAAAGATTTAAGTACCTGAATAACCTGGCAATGTTTGCAGTTCCTGAGCTATAGGTTGCATACCATGTTTGAAGGAACCATCATAATGCTGTTATAATAACATAAGTGCTACTTTTTATCAACACCCTGTCAACCCAAATGAGGACTGAGTGTTTTACTCTGTGAACTTACTGAGATTGCACCACTGGAAAATCTCTTTCTTTGCCTAGAACATGGCATAAAGTACACTGAACTTTGAAGGAAAAAGATGTTTTGTCATCCTCTGTTTAGAGTAAGATTGCTCTCCTACACAATGCCATTTATAAGAGAAACTAGTAGCATCCATTGTGACATGTACAAACCTAAAAGTCAGCTCCGTTGCTACAAGATATTCACTGAAATACTGCTTTATTGAATGTCACTACCTTAGTGAAGCATAAAAACTCTATTAGTTAAAAGGCCAACCAGTAAACAAAACCAATTTGAAGAAATCATACATTGGCCATTGAAAAATGCCAGCAGGATCTTTTTATCTCATTCTGCTGCTTCTTTCTGCCGCTTGTTTTTCAACTCTTTGCTATAGCAGGATGCTGACAGCAGCTTCTCAGATGTCTCCACCTGGCATGTCCTTCCTCGCACAAACAGAAAGCTGTGGTTTTATTTCTATTATTCAAGGCCCAATTTGGGCCACTCCGGTGTCAAAAATACTCGGTTACAACATCATTGTCAGCTCCAAATATGTGGTTATTCATCGCTACCTAGATGAGATTGCTTACTCCCACTCCAAGAGCATCTCCCTGGGTATAGACAGGGCTGACGCTGTGTGCAAGTGTGATACACTAGTGCATACACCCAGGTAGTTCCAGTATTGGCACAGAGTAAGTAAGTATCAATCACTGTGCTGAGGAAAGTGAGGAATGCAGAAGACAGTATGCTTGAACTGCTCAGAAAACCTCTCGCTCAAATGCGTTTGTTAGGGGAGAAAGCAAAAACAGAGGTGGAGGAGTGAGAGATGCTTTCCGATCCCCATTTCTTTTCTTTCAGGCTCCAGGAAATGCCTCTAGGCAAAGTGCATTTATTTAAGCTCTCTGACAAGTGGAACAGTTGAAATCTTGGGAGGCAGGCATGGTTGAAAGAATAATGTGGCCTTTGGCCTGGGGGAACAGTCCTGATGACTGTACAGTTCCCTTGTGGCCTTGAAACCGATAAAGTTGCCCACGTTAGCAATACTTTACAGAATCTTGCCATGTGGCCAATAGCAGTGCCTGCACTAGATCTCCTTAGGAAATGACCTAAAAACTAAGCTTGTGGCTATAATCTGTTATAGTCACTGGTGAATTGTGAAATTCCAGACTGCATGCATTCAGTTAGCACATGTGCACACTGATCCCTGCACCCACGAGCAAACACGATAATGAAAGCCCATCTACACCTACCAACGAGAAACTAGAAATATATGAATCTGTAAATAAAGTGTCAGATTTTAATAGGGAGTATAACTAATGGTGAAAGTACAGCTTAGCTAGAGATGAATTCAGGAAGATGTGTCTGTTTTCACATCTGCACAAGGAGAGGTCAAGTGGTGGGCACGAGCAGATTCTTAAATACATGCTGAAATAGAAGTGATGGCCTTGATGTAGGAATTGAGATTATCTGGAGTATGCTGTACAGAGGCAAATTGAGAAGACAAACGTTTTTTTCAGGCCTGGAAGATTCAGAGGTTCTCTGTTAGTTGAAGTGTCTGAGAACCAAATATCCTCTAGCTCACCCAGGTTTATTGAACCTGATGTAGGCTGCTAAATGAAGATGTATGATCATGTCACAGAGGTGTACAGACCAACATCAGAGACCTTCCTGGTATAAAAATCTGTTTAATCTGCCTGTCTAACCCCAACCAACAAACAGCTCTGACCATATGCTTTCAAACACTTGAGCAGGCCTCTCCAGCTGTGGGCTTATTGCTCTAAAATGTCCACAATTTTCAGACAAAAATATGACAGGGAGCTGTAGGAAGAGTGAATGACAAAAGAGCAAAAAAAACCCCCAAACCAGGAAGATACAAAAGGATTTTTTTTTCTCCCACTGTTGAGTAGTAAAGTGTTGAAACTAAGAGAAATTTGTCCTTAGGAAGACTGTCCAGAGCAGGTGATGTAGTCACTCCTGACCAGATATGAGACTTCATGTGGCTAATATCCAAACTGAAGTGCTTAAACTACACACCTGCATGTAGGGAATATGAATTTCTTATACTGCAGAGACATTATAAGCAGTGTAATGCAGGTTAAGGTGTGGTCAGGAAGGAGAACCAGCTAAATGTAGCAATACTGAGGTCACGGAATTGTTGGAGTTGGAAGGGACCATAGAGATCTTCCAGTCCAACTCCGCTGCTGAAGCAGGATTGCCTAGAACTTGTCAGAGCATGTTACTGAGGACTGCATCCAGGTAGGTCTTGAAAATCTCCAAAGAAGGGGACTCCACGACCTCCCTGGGCAGCCTGTTCCAGGGCTCTGGCACCCTCACCGTGAAGAAGTTTTTTCTCATCTTTGAGTGGAACCTCTTATGTTCCAACTTGTGCCCGTTGCCCCTCGTCCTCTCACTGGCAACCACTGAAAANTCCCTGTCCCTCTTGAACTGGGGAGCCCAGAACTGGATGCAGTATTCCAGTTGTGGCCCCACCAGTGCAGAGTAGAGGGGGAGAATGACCTCCCTTGACCTGCTGGCCACACTTTTCCCTATGCAGCCCAGGATTCCGTTGGCCTTCCTGGCCACAAGAGCACACTGCTTGCTCATTGTCATTTTGCTGTCCCCCAGGACCCCTAGATCTTTCTCTTCAGAAGTTGTCTCCAGCAGGTCCACCCCTAACCTGTATTGGTGCCTGACCTTCTTCTTCCCCAGGTGCAGGACCCTACACTTTTCCCTGTTGAACCTCATGAGGTTCTTCCTTGCCCAGCTTTCCAGCCTGTCCATGTCTCACTGGATGGCAGCACGGCCCCCCGGGGTGTCAGCCACCCCTCCCAGTTTGGTATCATCAGCAAACTTGCCTTGATGCTGTCCTCTCAGCTTGTGATCGTGGGTGTGCCTTCCTGACGCCAATGGGTGGGTGGTGGTGTATATGCTGGTGGTGGGATGGGGCCTGTATGTGGCAGGAGGTGTCTTGGGGCTGTGGCAATAGGGAGAGGACCTTGCTTCCCAAGAGACATTTCCCAAGGGTGATGTTGGGACTGCGGGTGGAGATTTCCCAGTGGGCAGCTCCCACTGTCAATACAGCTCTGGCTTGTCCATGTGCAGCACCTTCTGTTCTGCGCTACGAGCTCCCTGAGAAGTGTTGGGGACGGGCAGGTGCTCACCAGCAGCCCCGGGAACACAAGGGGGGCACATCAGCAGTGCCTCTTGCCTACCCTGCCCAGCCAGAGCTGCAGAGGAAGGCATGGAAATGTGTCCCCTTAGAAACCTGAAGAGAAGGAAGAATCTAATTTCCAAACCAATGTAAAACTGGTTGCACCTGGGATGCTTTTTGAAAAGTATTTGGGTAAAAGTTTGTATCAGTCCGACTCTCTGGCAGTGGCAGCAGCATTAATAACTCTGAAGGCCAAATGCTGACCCCAATTACACTTCTGCAAACCTATTATCTCCATGTCTTGCCATGCTGACGTGTATTAGCACCCAGTGCCTTCAGTCAGTTTGCACAGATGTCCTTAACAGCCATTTACTTTTCTTGCTGGGGACCACGATTCATTTTTTCTGTCGCACCGTTGGTCCCATCGGGTCAACAGAGCTTGTTTTTGAGTAGTATGAACTCTACCACTCCCACTGACAGACCTGCTGAGTAAGAATGTTATTTAGGCATTTTATTGAGAGAAACGTCTGTGATGTCTGCGGTTCTTTCTTCACTTTCCTTCATTTTTTTCCTTCTCTGCCTCCCTTGGACCCGCTATTGGAGAAGAACTTACCATGACTGTCTATGAGACACAGAAGCCTCCATTTAGTCCTCTGTGCAGGAGAAGGTGCAATGGGAATGGCTCTAATTTGTCTCTCTGTAGCTGCCTGAGCTCATTCGCATGGTATGGTCTGGTTATAATAAAAATCACAGTTTAGAATACATTTGCTAATATTTTGGGTAAAATGTTCAAAGAGACATATTTTTTGTGAAAAGGAATTCCCTTTCTCTGTGTCAGCAATTTCAGTGAAAATAAATCTGTTAAAAACCTGTTTGGGTGAAAACCTTTATTCTCTTTCAAGTGTTTCACCAGCACTCAGCACTTTCCCATGCTTGCTGAAATGAAACAAGAAGGATGCTTTGGTTTGCACCTCCTGTTAGTGTAGTGAAGGATATTTGTGCCGGGCTTGCCTCCCTGAAGTCAATAAGACTAGTGATGTCAGTAGGACCTCCCTGTAAGCAATCTGTACCACAAAGTGATGTTGGGGAAGAAATGGTGCTGTGCCATCAGTCTTGTACATCAACACCAAGGGGAGCAAAGCCCCTGTGTGGCCAGCAGAGGACTTTGGGCTCCCCCAGCCCAAAGGCAGAGGACAGTCCCCATGACTCCTGCAGCAGCTGTGGCTCAGCTCCTCCAAAAGAAAAACCCACCTCTGCCATGGCCTTGGCAGAAACAGCTTTGGAGGGGCCAAAGATTATGAGGTGGCTGGCAACCTTGCAGCTGAGCGAACCCTTCAACAGCGAAGTGGCTTTTGTTGGTAACCAGAGCTATGTTTTTCAGCAGTATGGTGGTTCCTTGCATGTCAGTATTGCTTTTTATTGCTCCTTGGGCCACTGCTCTGCCCCCACCAGTGGAAAAGATGGTGAGAAAGTGGGGTTTCTTCTCCAGTGAAGAGCTGGGCATGGAGCTGCGGGGCCTCAAAAGGTGGTAAAAAGTCCCCTCTTCCCTCTGCAGCCAACTCAACCAGAAGAGGTTGTGTTAGTCCACAGCCCAGCACAGGATCAGACCTTTTTGAAGGTCCAGATGCCATGTTCAGGACAAATCCATGCTGCTGCTGGAGTGGGTTTGTTTCCTCGTCGCAGCCTCTCTGTACAGAGGTAGGGTCTGTGAAAAACAGAAATACAGAAGAAACCGGAAAATTCACCCCTCCAGCAGGTGCCACTTAAGGGCTCCTCAGAGCTCCATCTGATCCCTGCACCTCCTCACAGAGCCCAGTGAGCACCGCTGGCAGACACCTAACAAAGCTGGCAAGAGCTTAAAGCAGCTGTGCTCAGGTAACATTTTAAGGAAAGAAAGCTTCCTTAGCCACCTGAAGGCCAGAGACATGTTTGTCTTACAGGTGTATTTGATGCTAGGGGAGATCACACTCTTAATTCCTAGGTTTATCAGAGAATAGATTGATATCTAATTCATTTTTATAGAGACTTTTCAGAATTTACAACATTTTCCCAGTGCTTTCCTTGCTGAAATTTTGTTTTCATTATCATATTCTACTTTTATAGTATGAATTTGCTATGGAGTAAACAAACAATATTGATACCCTTCATACCGTGAGATTCCCCAGAACACGCTCTTTTACAAAGTTGGAATTGTTTGCCATTTATTTTCATTCTCACCATGTAGTGTGTGGCCTGGGGCATTGCGTGTCACACTGTGTCCATATCCGCTGCAGAACAGAGAACAAACTATTTCCACTTTGCTCGGAGGAGATGGGAAATTTTTGAAGCAGGTCCAATTCTGATCCCCTTTCCTCTTTTTTTTTTTTTTTTTTTTCCGAAAATGCACAAATGAGTACCTAAATATCCATCAAGTAATAAGCAATCTGCACCGGTGCAGAGCTGAAGGACAGAACCAAACCCCCTCACAGCTTCCCAAACACACAGCAGATAAAACCGATCCCATGGTTCAGGCGCTGGTACCAAGCTACCCTGCTGTTCCCTGACTCAGGATAAAGCTGAAAGGGAACAAACCGTCTTGCTTTTCCTCCGGCAGGGTGGCACAGACGCTTTCCGATCCCTCTTCGAGGCAGAAGATGCATCCTCCCCAGCACTTGAATAGATGGCATCTGCCTCCGTCCCTCAGAGCTAAATACAGTCAATTGCGCAGATGAGGCTTTCCCAGATTGCTCTACTACACACAGTCCTTTCTCATGAAATGTAAGATCTGTATTTAGATCTTACGAAGCTGTAGAGTAAGATGCAAAATCACCGCTTGAGGTCTGTTGTCTATTGGATTTTTTCACTCTAAAATAACGTTCTGAGACACTACACTTGTGGGCATCTTATAAAAGCCTCAGCCGACTTCCTTTTTTTTCTCTAAATCTAGGCATAAACCCTTACATGATACCCACTGCCCTATTGTCGTTGTTTGGGGTCTTCCTTCTCTCTGCCTCAATGTTTCTGTAGGGCTCTTTAATGAAGTGCTTGGCATACTAAATATTTTTTTCTCATTAATACAGTGTTATTGTTGATTTCTTTCCACATTCACGGAGAGCAGTTTTCCCCACTTTGTTTTAGGTTTCCTCGTTTCCTCCATTAACAACTGCTTCAGGAGCACAGTAGTTCACTAATGCTACAGTCTTCTGGGCATCTCTTTTCACCATAGGATGCCGTCCCAGTGACTTCAATGAGTCTATATTCACAGAACAGTGTGCACAGTCGCTTCAGCAGTGCCCAAAAACCCTGCCTGGAGACAAAGTCAGCCGACAAATATGCACTCTTTTAGTGGGATATATATTTTAAGATTTTGGATTTAACCGTTTTAGATTTCTTTAGGAAGATTTTGCATCATACTGCTAGTTAAGAAGAACAAGAGGTAAGGAAAATAAAGCCTGCATTGTTTGTAAGAGTTACTAATAAAATCATCTCAGAATGTAAAGTGCTTCTTAAGACTTACTCTCGCTGATTCCTGGGGCAGAGACACACAATTTCAGAAATTACAGCAAATTGCACAGCCAAACTCCAGCTTTATTCAATAAAACTCTTCAGAACATACTCACTTCTAAAGCCAAGCCTGTGCATACATGCTTTGCTGATCACAGTAAATGATCACAGTCAAAATTAATGATCATAAGAATTTTGAGTTTCATTTGTTTTTTGAGATCAGATTTTATATTCTGATATCATCCAACGGGAGAACATTAGGAGTGCAGGAACAATGGTAGCTGGAACAGCTGATACGCATTTTAACATAGGGCAGGACACATGTAACATGTATTGTATGTGCCGTAAGCACGTAACATGCTCAATATATGTATAGTTGTGAAGAGTCTTCAGCTGATGGTCACGCTGGATGCCAACATACTGCAGGTGGAACAGTGGAAGGAGGCGTTGTGCACCTGTGTGACTTGTGCCATGGTACAGGACACGGAGCGGAGCTTCTCCTACATGGTACCAATGGCAGAGGTAGAGAAATTTTGGGAAAATCGTAGCCAGGAATTATAATCTGAGCACACCGCTGAATTTTACCAGAGGTCTTGTGTGTGAATGGTAATCACACGTACAACTTTCTCTGTATTACTGAAGTTACCAGCACAGTCATCATTCTCCTTCGTGCAAGATTCAGGATGGACCTGGAGTGTCTTTGAATATATTTCTGCCCAGCTCAATCCAGAGCTGGGTTGATACTGGTGGTCTTTAGGTAAGCTCAAGGTAACAGACAGTCTTCTGTAACTGGTGAAGCTGCAACAGAGCCAGAAGAGTCTGGGAAGTCCTGGGCAATGTGGCACAGGAACAGCTTTTTCATTCCGCAACCCATCACAGACAACATTGTTTCTCCAAATAGCATTAAAGTCTGATGTCATTGTCGTATTCAGCACTGTGAAAATTAATTTCAATCTAAAATGTTTTGGTTTTCTGGTAATTGCTAGAAACTTCTGAACATATCTTCTTGAGGGTCCAGTAATGTCAGCGGAAAGACTCACAATGACTTTGCCTTTGCTTCTAAGTCTGTGGCTCCATCTTAAAATGCAGCCTCCTAAAATGGATGGAAAAGGCCAGATTTTTCACTCCAAGTTTTTGCCTTTACTCTGGCCACACCTTTTCTATCATGAGGCGGATGCAGGTTTAAATGCAGAAAAGGAGGGTGCTCACAAACTGGAGACTTTTAACAGCAAGTTAGACATGAGCATTCAAGTCAGGAATGCTTTCACCGACTCTGTCTCCCAGCAGGGGAGCAGACCTGTTAACCTCCAGGGTCCTTTTGTGAGCACCTGTCCTGGCTTCAGCTGAGACAGAGTTAATTTTCCTTCTAGTGGGTCCTGTGTTTTCAAATTTGGTATGAAAGGACTGTCAATCATGCATATTGTTTAGCTGTTGCTAAGTGATGTTTATACCAGTCAAGGACTTTTTTCAGCTTCCCATAGAAGGATATAGACAGAACAATGTCTAAATATAGACAGGTCAATGGCATATTCTGCACCATAGATGTCATGCTTGGTCTATAAATGATGGTTGACCAGGGTAGGGAAAATCTGTGATGTCTGCCCAGGTCGGGCTGGGCAACCAATTCACCGGGCAGTGAGAGTGACTTACGTCTTGTGTATTCTTTTGCCATCATCATTATTACTATTTTGTGCTCAGGTGGCCAAGAAGGCCAACAGCATCTTGGCCTGTATGAGGAACTGTGGTGAGTAGGACCCGACAGGTGATCGTCTCCCTGTACTCGGCACTGGTGAGGCCTCACCCCGAGTACTGTGTCCAGTTTTGGGCCCCTTACCACAAAAAAGACATTGAGGTGCTGGAGCGGGTCCAGAGAAGGGCAACGAAGCTGGTGAGGGGTCTGGAGAGTAAGTCTTACGAGGAGAGGCTGAGGGAGCTGCAGTTGTTCAGCCTGGAGAAAAGGAGGCTGAGGGGAGTCTTTATNTCCCAGTTGCTGGCTGGGGTTAAACCATGACAGCCCCCCCCGCCAAGCATAAATGCTGTGCTTTTGTGTTGCACCTCTCCATCTGAATTTATATTTATTTCTCCTGAGCGCAGCAGCTTGTGCAGTCAGCCACAGCCCTCCTTTGGGATGGGCTGCATGTTTAGTCTCTAGACCATGGCCAAAGAAAACATCATTAAGTGAAGCAAGCATTTGACACGCTCCTCTGTCTTGCAGAAAGAAAATCATTCCCTTGGCCTCACTGAAGCCGCTGATCTTTGGTCTCTGCCGTCATCCACTGCACGCAGCCTTCTGTCTGCTGACAGGTGACTGCAAACACGGGGAGGTTTTAGAGCTGTGAGTCCACAGAAAATCATGTAGGAAGAGGGGTTTGCTTGTGCTTTAGAGTCCTTCTCAGGTGCTAAACTGGGTGTTTGTTTCCCCAAGCCCTGCAACAGCGGGAAACATGAGCTCTCACGTATTCTCCTTAAATGTTGCTGGGTAAGGACTCCAATTTTCAGCAATGCAGGATCACTCCCAAATGGGAAGAAAGAAGCAGCGACAGCTGTAATTGTCTACATGGCCAAGGGTGTGAGGTGTCTGGTTTTGAATGTTTAATACATTTCATACCTAGGGAAAGCAAGGCACAGAGAGGTGACGTAGCTCACGGAAGGACACCAGGCAGGGTACTGATGGAGCACCTGAGAAATCATGAATCTGTGTGCCTGTGGGGACCACTTCAAAAACATCTATTCCTCTGACCCCTTCCCTTAGACACATGGGTTTTGAGCTCCAGTCTCACATCCTCCAGACATTCAGCCTCAAATTACAAAAGTCCTTTCTGTTTCAAGTCCACTGAGGGTGTCTCTCTTGCCCCTGAATAAGGGACATGGGGCAATTTGCAGAGATCTGGCATCAGCTTCCAGACTGATGCTCCTGGAGTGATGCTCAAGCCTTTGTTTCCTCTCTCCTACCGCATCAGGGACTCAGAGTGCCTTCCCTCAGTCTCACAGCCAGCAGAAATGTCTTTCCAACATGCTTCACCTTGAGCCGCGCTGGTCTGAATTTCTGGAAACTATGGGCCTGCTTCCTACTAAATCAGTGAGGGGCAAAGGGCAGCCACCCCACCGACCTCCACTTCTTTCCCTGGTACCCCCTGGGTGATGAGAGTCAAGGGCAGGTAAGGCAGCCAGCCATCTAGCTCTTGAAAGAAAACCCACAGAACTAGCATTTTTGCCCTTCTTTGCCTCACGCAATATCCATCCCTCCAAGTATTCAACATCTGGGGGCTGTTGACCCATCTCTTCATTGGGTAAATGCTGCGCTGTGCCCTCTCCTCACCCTGCCCCTGCCTCTCCTCTTCCCACAGCCCATTTCAGTGGCATGACAGCAGGCACTTTTGGTAAGAGTGTGACCAACTGAGTGATGAGGCATGTTGTTGAGAGCCTGCACAGCTCTGGCTGCGATTTTCTTGCCAGTGCTATGCCGTGGCTCCTTTCAGAGGCAGAGGCGGTGGGTGCAGGCTGGGAGGGGGCTGGCAGCAGAGCAGGAGGAAGCAGCCCTCCATCACCCTCCCAGTGTATTTCCCTGGGTTGCCAGCCGCTTCATGCCTGCAAAGAGATGACGGCTCAGCCTGGACGGCAGGTCACCGCTCAGATCACCTGCCCAGCTGCTCTGCAAGCAACAACTAGCTGGCTTCAAAGAGACCGTCCCGGTGCCCCCTCCCCTGATGAAGCTGCAGGACTGTGCCCAAATATTCAGATTACAATATGATGTCTTCCTTAGTGTTCAGCTGGAAAATAACTCAATGGGATCCTCAGACAGGGAATCAATTGTATTTGGAAAATTAACAAAGGCCTGCCCTTTTTTCTAAGCACCTATGGCTGCACTCAGCAGGTTTGATAACGTGACTGCTGTCCATACCAAACGGTCACAGAGCCATAAAATACTTGGCTGGCTACCCGTCCCACCCCTCTAGCCTTTCCAAAGACTAACCCAGCACTTCCTAGCAGCACAAAAACCCAAGAGAGATGTCATACATTCAAGTCAGCTCTGAAATGCATGGGAAACAGCCAAAGATTGCTTGATATGCAGGTAGGACAAACCAATGTCAAAACAGACAAACAGAGCTATAATGGGAAATTTCCGTGAATGAATAACAGATTATATCAGTTGTTATATAAATAAACAGAAATAAACAAGTATATATGTGTACATTTGTGTAAACAAGGCATATAAATACGCATATGTACCTAGCTGTTCTTATATCACCGCTTTCATTTATGTGCTTCCTGGCTGTCATCCCTCAAACTGTTGTTTGAAAGACGAAAATAGTAGGAGTGTGTGGATGTTGTGTGTGGCGCAGTATTTTGAAAACTGATTTTCAAAGCAGTTCAAAAGGAGCAAAGGAGAAAATAAGAACAGAGTTCATCGTGGCTCAGCAGAAGCAGGCACAGAGTGTCAGAGGCTTTGACAGAGCACACACGTGCCCCGGCTCTGGTGTCCTCACACGAGCTCCAGGAATCTGCTGGGAACACCTTTGAATACCTTCAGAGATCTAGTCTTACTGCCTCCTGTAATCGCTCGTATTTAAAATCTCTCACTTCTCCTTCATGCTGGCATGTCAGGAGACATTCTGAAATGCTAAAAAAAATATAGAATCATAGAATTGTCCAGGCCGGAAGGGACCTCCAAAGGTCATCTAGTCCGACCTCCCCGCAGTCAGCAGGGACACCCCCAACTAGACCAGGTTGCCCGGGGCCTCATCGAGCCTCACCTTGAATATCTCCAGGGATGCGGGCTCAACCACCTCCCTGGGCAACCTGTGCCAGTGCTCCACCACCCTCACAGTAAAGAACTTTCTCCTCATCTCCAATCTAAACCTGCTCCCCTCCAGCTTAAAGCCATTGCCCCTCCTCCTGTCACTACTGGCCTTTGTAAACAGGCTCTCCCCAGCCTTCCTGTAGGCCCCCTTCAGGTACTGGAAGGCCGCTGTTAGGTCTCCCTGGAGCCTCCTCTTCTCCAGGCTGAACAACCCCAGCTCCCTCAGCCTGTCCTTGTAGCAGAGGTGCTCCAACCCCCTGATCATCCTTGTGGCCCTCCTCTGGACTCGCTCCATCAGGTCCATGTCTTTTCTACATTGAGGGCTCCAGACCTGCACACAATACTCCAGGTGAGGTCTCACCAGAGCAGAATAAAGCGGAAGAATCACCTCTCTGCACCTGCAAGCAATGCATCTTTTGATGCAGCCCAGGATGCAACTGGCCTTCTGGGCTGCAAGTGCACACTGCCTGCTCATGTCCAGCTTCTCGTCCACCAGCACGCCCAAGTCCCTTTCCTCAGGGATGCTTTCTAATACCTCATCCCCTAGTCTGTACTGATGGTGAGGATTGTTCCAGACCAGGTGCAGAACCTTGCGCTTGTTCTTCTTGAACCTCATGAGGTTCACCTGGGCCCACCTCTCCAGCCTGTCCAGGTCTTTCTGGATGACAGTCCATCCCTCTGGTGTATCAACAACACCACACAGCTTGGTGTTGTCTGCAAACTTGCTGACGGTGCCTTTAATCCCTCTGTCTATAGCATTGATAAAAATGTTAAACAGCATCGGTCCCAGCACAGACCCTTGAGGGACACCACTTGTCACTGCTCTCCATCTGGACTTGGAGCCATTGAGTGGGTGGACCCTTTTGCCCAGAAGCAAGGTGACCTAATTGTTTCCTCAGTGCTCCTTTTTTAAAAGATTCCACTGAAACCCCATGCAATATAATAAAGAAAGTAATAAGAAGGACACCAGAGCTACTGGAAGCGCAAAATGAAAACCGTTTAATAGACATACCCCACTAAGAACAGGAATATGTTTCAAAGGACCCTGCCAACACCTAAAATTTGAACCATCTCTTTAGCACAGATAAAGTTGGTAGTTCAAAGCCCCAGCTTATGCACAACAAACTCCAGAATCCCATCTAGACATGGGACGCAACGCATCACAACTTCAGAAATATCCTTGTCCTCCGATAGCACCCTTAATTCAAAGAATCAAAACTGGGTCTGTGATACCACTGGCTGCTCTTTTATCACCACAAATCATAAGAGCTCCTTGGAGTGTGCACCTGCACGGTGCTGCAGCCAGCCATCGGGGTGGGCAGCACCTTTGAAGGCTGGAGTCCCTGTGGGCACGATGCTGTGTACACCCTGCTTGTGCCTCTGAAGCCCCCCCAAGGGCACACCTTCCAGCTGGAGCTGGGCACTGCACAGGAGGTGCCGGCAAATCACCGTGTCTGCGTGGAGCTGGTGTGCACCTGCACGAGGAGCCCCCGTGTGAAGAACAACATGCTCTGCATCATCCACCAGCCCGATGAGACGCTGCAGATCCACCAGGCTTCCAGCCTCCTCAGCAACCTCTGCACCGCCTGCTACCTCGATGCCGAGAAAACTGCCCACTGTTTCCAGAGCTTGGTGAGCTCAGCCTGGGGGAAGACGCCTTCTTCGCGTCGCTACGCGCTGAGGGTGCTGCCTTCCAGCCGCTCCTGCAAGCTGGAGCTGACAGATGCCTCCGGCAGATGCCTCTCTGTAGAGATGCTCTTTAGGGTGCAGCAAGGTGACTCGGACATCTTCCTGAGCAGCCAGGCTCCAGAGGCCATCTTCACCCCAGGCACCATGTGGGCAGAGAGCTCCGCTGTGGCAGAGGCCAAGTTCTTCCAGCATTTGGCCAAGCAGGCCCCGCACGACACCTTCCACCTCAAATGCCTGTAGCTCTATGCTGGTACCCCGGTGGGCACAGTCCTCTCCTCCTTCTTCTTGAAGACAGCTGTCCTGCATGTCCCCAACTTGATAGCCCTGTCAGGCTGGCGGAGGGCGTTCTACCTCACCTGGCTGCACGATATTATGTGCTACCTGCGCAAACTGCCTGAAGAAGAAATGCCTCGATCACTTCTTCAGCAAGGAGGGATGGCAAGGACATCGTCCTGTCCCCAGCCATCCAAGAAGCTGAGCCATTCAACATCTTCGAGTGCCTGGTGCAGGGCCCACAAGCTTACGACAAGGCACTGTGGGAGTTGCAGGAACTGGAAGAGCGCCTCATGGGCATTTTGTACTACAGAGCCTGAAAGAGGTTTTCACCTCTGACAGAGCTCTGCTTGTCTCCCCTGGACTGCCTGCTGCCTTCCAGAGGCTCCATTCCCTCTGGGAGCTTCACTTTGTACATAGTTGTGAATAAACAGTGCGTTGGCACCAAAGCCGCTTCTCTGAAAGTCTGTGCATTGTATTTTTAGAATCAGAGTGTTTAGAATCACATCTCTCCTGTCGGCCCCCTTTAGGTGCTGGAAGACCACTAGAAGGTCTCCCTGGAGCCGCCTCTTCTCCAGCCTCAACAACCCTAACTTGCTCAGCCTCTCCTCGTAGGAGAGGGGCTCCAGCCCTCTGAGCATCTTCATGGCCCTCCGCTGGACCGTTGCAACAGGTCCGTGTCCTTCCTGTGTTGCGGACTCCAAAGCTGGACGCAGGACTCCAGATGGGCTCTCACCGGAGCGCACTAGAGGGGCAGAATCCCCTCCCTCTGCCTGAGGCGCAAGAAAAAGGGATTGCTAGTATCAAGTGAGCTTTTCTCTACAATTACCACCCTGGGCTATCTATCTCAGATACCCCAACCCACAGAGTATCTCTGTGAACAACAGGGAGGGTCTGCTGTGCTTCAGCTAGCACCACACTGCAATTTGATGGCAAATCATAGAAAATCCTCTTCCTGTAGTTGTTATCCTTGGCTGTGAAACTCAGAATGGCCCCCGGGGAAGAAGCAGAGAGAACAAGGCTCTCTCCCTCTGGAATACATGTGCATGGAGATTAGGCACAAGTAGAAATTGCAAAACTTGGTGCATGGTATGAAGTATCGGGATCTTGCCTGGTTCTTGCCCAAGAGATGGTGGGTTTGATTGACAGGGCTTTAAACTAGATGGGAGGGGGGTGATACCAGGCTTATCTATGCTAAGCTTTGGGGTATGTCAGCGTCAGAGGGACAGGGTGCTAGTAAGGGCCTTCAGCCTGGCTCCCTGAGCCAAGCTGGTGACCCTTCACTACAGTCAAAGTCTTATGGAGATGAGCCAGCAGCTCCTGGGGCAATACCCTGAGAAACACCCGAGAGACACTCCAGGGGCTATTCCCTTAAGGCGGCAGCACAGCCAACAGCCCGGCTGAAGTGTCTCTACACCAACGCAC
>VXAK01022447.1:81967-102259 GCA_013399435.1 Arenaria interpres | reverse complement strand
CCCCTCAGCCCCGGGGGCGCCCCTCAGCCGCCGGCGGGAGGGCCTGCGGGACGCCCGCCCCCTCAGACTCCGGCGGGAGGGCCTGTGGGGACGGCCCCTCACGACCCCGGTCGCCTCTCAGCCCCCGGCGGGAGGGCCTGTGGGGACGGCCCCTCACTCCTCACGACCCCGGTCGCCCCTCAGCCCCCGGCGGGAGGGCCTGGAGGCCGCCCGCCCCCTCAGACCCCGGCTGTCCGGCGGGAGGGCTGCCCCTCAGACCCGGCCGCCCGCCTTTCCAGCCCCCGGTGAGGCTCCAGTGAGGGACCGAAGTGTCACCGGACTCACAGGCTCCCGGTGAGGGACCGAAAAGCGTCACCGGTTCCCGGGAGACGCTGAGGGGGAACGTCGGGGCCGGAGGTGGCCCCTTGGCCGTGTCCCCGCTTTAACTCCCGGGGGAGCTCAGGGGCGAGAAGTGGCTCTGGGGTGTTCATCCCTCACCTTGCGCTTGGCCGTGGTGTGGGCCAAGTCAAAGCGGCGGGGACAGCACCGCAGCTACGCGTGGAGTTGGAAATAGCGACCATAATTAGCTTCCCGTTTCTAGGTTGCCATTTGTTGGGTTGGTTTGGGGTTTTTTTTTGTTTTGTTTTGTTTTGTTTTGTTTTAAAAGCCGAAATGGGAATAGGAGTTACTTGCTGCGGGGCTTTGTCAGGTGAGCGCCTGGGGGAGCCCTGGGATGGGAAGGTTCCAGCGACAGGAGATCACGGCACCTCGCCGCAGGTTGGGGAGAAATAGGTCTTTCTCTTTCAGAATAGCTCTGGTGGTCATTCAGGAGTTACGTGAGGAGGAAAAAAAACCCAAACAAACAAACATTAAAGTTATTTCGTGTACTCCCCTGGTGGTTGGGGTACTGTACCTGCTCTGGGTTATTTGCTTCCTCACCTTTGGAAGCTCAGGAAGTGTCACCGTTTGTGGAGCTGAACTCTGAAGGTTTTATTGTTGGGACAAGCTGAATTCGGGTGGCCGATAGGAGAGCTCTGAAGACTTTATTTGAACTAACATCCATAAATGTTCATTACCTCTATTGAAAACAAAAGGATTACACGGCTGCTCACTAGTGACTTTTCCACAGAATGCTTCTAAGATGTAGTGTCTTGATAAATGCATGAGGGACTGCTGCTGGTGTGAGGGGAATTCCATCTGGATTTGGTAATCCTGCCTGACCCCAGAAGAGATTTATTTCCAACTAACTTTCCTCTTGTATTTTTAAGAATATTTTGTCTAGTATCAAAATGGTTGTAGTATCTGATGGTTGGACCAGAGGATCTGAAACCTGGATAACTCTATGATTCTGTGGTTCTAAAATACAAAACGAAAAAAACCCAACAGAAGCAGACTCGAGTAGCCTTTTTTTATTTTTTAATCTTCCGCTGCACACCCCTGCCATAGCTGTGCTACGGATCTCAGGGGAGACTGGGAGTCAGGGCAGGGGTGGGAAGGAAAAGAAGACACTAAATGTTCTCTCCTTTCCCTGAGAAATGGAGCAAAATTCCCTGTAAGCAGCAGAGCCGCGAGGGAGCCCTTCGATCCTCTGAGGATTTGACCCGGGCGGCACCTGTTCAGCCAAAAGCAAAACTCTGCAGATAAATAATGCCGTAAATGCGGGTGAGATGAGTCGAAGGTGCAGAGATAACAGGGGTGGGAGTTGTACAACCACCAAATCACTCACGTTTGCAGGTGTTCTGTATGAGGAAAGTAAGGAGCTGATGCTATCGGTGTGAAGGCTACAGCCCCGGATTGCTGTGTAGGTGCTGTGCTGGCTGGTTGTCACCTCCTGTGCCTGTTTAAACTCCAGCCATGAAGCCCCACAGCAATTACCGGTGTCACCGCGCTGCTCGTCCCCATAATTTGCTCTAACACCTTCTCACATTGGATGATATTAGATGTCCCACCCACGGTATATAAATAACCGATGCAAAGTGTGTAAGAGAAGAGAGAGTATTGGAAACCAGGGCTTTTAAAGAAAACTGATGTTGACATTTTTCTATGGTGTGACGTCTGGATGAGCTGTGCCTTCCCCCCCCCCTCCTGTTGTCAGCTTATTTCATTTATTCAGCTGTGTATTTGGGTGCATATCCCTGGAAAACCAGGTCCTGAGGCGAAGCCTGAGCGCAGGTGAAACGGGGATGTAGAAGGCCAAGCGTGTGATGGCTTAAGAATGCTCTTGGGTGCACCGAGTGGTGTCCGTCCTCAGCTGTCGGGCAGGAGTGGACAAGGGTCTGGGAGCAGCCCCTGGGCTCTGCCAAGGTCTGATCCCAAGGAGGATGTCCCTGCCTAGAAGGTGCTTGCTGGCGGGCTGGGCGCTGCCTCTTTGATGCCATGGAGCTCCTGTTTAGCTCCTGGCATTCCTTAAATACAGTCATACACCCGGCTGGTCCTGGGGAAGGTCCCGGCTAATCCTCCTGACCCGTGGTGTCTAAAAACCTGTCTAAAAACCTCCCGCTCCCTTGTGCGGAGGGAGCCTGTTTGTAAATAGGGCAGGTCCCCTGCATAAGGACAGTGTTTTTATTCACACCCAGTGAACAAACACCTCCACCCACTGTTGTTGTTTTAAAAGACTCCAGCTGCTCATGAATATAGGGTCAGGGAGGGCCGCCTAAATGTTGCTCTGTGCTTTCTCCCCAGCGCAGCCAGCAGAGCTGTTTCCTGTTCTTTGTTTCAAGGCTGGGGTTTGCGTCACACATTCCAAGTGGCATATGTGGTGCTCTTTTCCTGTTTCAGGCTGTTTTCTGGCAGATCGGTGGCCTCGTCCAGGCCCCTTGTCGCTGCCCCTCAACTCCCAATCCCCACCCAGTGAGTTATCGTGTCTCTACACACTCAGGATTGCTTAAGATGCCTGCGTTATGTCATCATGAGGTTTCCAAGTTAACCTTTAACGCACGCCCTCGACTCCACAATAATAGTTGAGGGAGGGGGGGTTTGGGCTGCAGATCTTCCCTCCCGTGGTTGAAAACTTGGGCTCCGCTCTCCAGAAAGTTGCGAGCCAGTTTTCTGCTCTCGCTTGCTCAGCAGCCTGTCTGGAATAGCTCCATTAAAGTCACGGAGATGCGCTGGTGGAAAAAAAGGAAAAAAAAAAAAAAAGAAGGAGCACGAGAAAAGAATCCTCATCTCCAGGCTTACACTTGTTAAGAGGGTTTTGACTTCTGCCCTTCTCTAACCTGCATGGCCCGCCTTAAGCACCTTGTATTCCCAAATCTCAAAAGGAATAGGTGTTTTTCTCTTCATTCAAACTAAAAGATTCACTGTCTTTCAAATGTAATACAGAAAGCGAGGCACTGCTGGCTAATTTTTCGTTGGAATCAATAGTTATGGGCGTCCCACAGTTTGTATTTTTGAAGACGTCAAAATAATTATTTTTTTTTACTCCCATTTTTATGTTTGTCTTTCCCCCTCCACACCCTGGTGCAGGCAGACGTAGAGAAACATCCAGAGGAAATTCAGTATTTCTGTTGCTTTGGATCTTACAGGAGAAGAGCTGAAGGATCCCAGCCAAAGCTCATTGAAATCAGGAGAAAGACTTGCATTAACTTCAATGGGCTTTGAATCGGGCCCTGGATGAAAATGCAAGATGGAGTTTTTATTCTTCTCTGTCACTTAGGGGCCAGGAATACTTCCACCCTTGATTTTTACCCCTTTTTAAATTTCACTCAGTTTTAAGTAATCTCTGCGTTCCTGCTGTTGCTCTTTTGGATGCAGAAAGTTAGCTTATGTGAGATCATCGCAGGTATCTTGTGGGAAGCATCCGAAATGCATGCTTTTAACTTCCTCTTTCGGGGCTAATTGTATGTGAAAAATAGTTTTTACTGAATTACATGCACGTCCTTACATCAGCTTTTTCTTTTTTGTCTGTTCAGAAATCCAGATAACAAGAAGTATTTGGCCACACAGTTTTGGTAAGTTGTTTATTGATTATTTTCAATAATCAATGTTAATTTGCACAGACATATTTAATCTTTTTTGTTTCCCATGACAGAGGAAGAGTGTTTCATTTAACTGCATTTAATACTGGAAACTGGTGTATAATAAATGCAGTACATTTTGTGGTTCACACCTTTTTGTAGCCAGAAGTTCTACAAAATCAGGGACCGAGATTAAAATTATAATAGTTTTGTAAACCAGCTTTTTAATATTAATTAACACGGCTAACAGGAGGTCTTTTAGAGTTCTTTCATGCTGTCAGCGTTGAAGCTTTGTGTTTTCATTCCGAGGCTTGTTGCTTCCAACCCAGAATATGAAGTTTGGCAGAGCTGGTTTGAGGAGAGGTTTAACCCTTCCCTGTTCAGCGTTCACTTGGTGCCAAGGCTTCCTCTGAGGGCTCTGTAGCTGTGGTTGGTGTTTCCCAGGGGAAGGAAGTGGAAGTGTAGATCAGCCAAATGGAAAGATAAAGCTCTAGCAGGTTTTTAATAGTAAACTAAGTCAGAATGGAAAAAAAAGCCACCCAAGAAATGCATGGTGTGCCTATCACGCAGTCAGTGTGTGTTACCAACAAACTTGATCCATGAAGGCGTGACAAACTTTCCACTTTTAAAGAGTCTGAGCTGCTTTGATCCCTGTCTCATTCATACCCACTACACCATCCAGCTCTTCTCCCTTTTTTGGGTTGTTTTTTTCTACTTCTGTAGGTGCAGGTGCATAGAAGTTCATCGACATTTGCCCTGTATTCAAATCCTCATTCAAACTAATTGTTAAAGCTATTATTCATGAATGAACACTTGCTTTCTTTAGGATTAGATTTTTTTTTTCTTCTTCCCCATACTATCAGAAATGTTGAATCTCTGCTTCATATGTTTCATGGAACAGCAGCACCCCTTACCTAAGAGAACAGTGTTATCTGCCGTTTTTCCCTGGTAATAAAAAAGATGGGATTTATGTTTCTTCTTTGAAATTATCTTCAAATTTAACCTCTTAAGAAAAATACAACAACAACACAAAAAACAACAAAGTTCACTTTGGGAGGGAAAGATTATCGCACCATTCCATGTACCTCACTTGTTTTCAGAAGTCTGATCTTTTGACTGTTTCTCCTTCTACGAAGTAGCTTGAGACAGGAAACCAGACAGGAGTCTGCCCTGATAAGGGAGAATATTGTTGAGTGGAGGTGCCTCAAGAGCTTTTCTTCCGTTAGGTTCAGTAAATGCAGAACTGAAGGTCGAGCAGGGTTTACGTGGGCTCCATTGCCCCTTGCTAGAGAAGATGTTTTCTTAATGAGCACTGAAAGAACTTCCCTCCCCAAAATTTTTGCCTCCGAGAAAGCCACGTTTCCAGGCCTGTGGATTCAAAGAGCCTCCAAGGGTATTGCCGTAAATTTAATGGAATTACTGATTAGTCTGCGACACGGCTGATAAGTGATTATGTCAGAGCGGTTCTAGGTCAAACAAAGTGACGTCAGCAAAGGTAGGATGCACAACTTGTGCAAAAAAAAAAACCAACCCAGATTTTTCAGCCTGCATCCAGGTCTGGAAGGAGGAAGGTAAAAGATTTTTCAAGTCAATAAAAAAGCAAAAATAGTCTGAAATACTAAATCACAAAATACTACAGAAATTGTCTTTTTCTTCATGCCAACCAAGTAAATCCTTTTTGCCTAGGTCCCATTTTCTTTTTACACGATATCCTGACTTTTTCAACAGTTCCTCCCCTTTCCCAGTGGAAATACAACGAATAAACAAAAGGCAGAGGGCTGCTGCCCGGTGAACCCTTTTCTTGGTGCACTGATTCTTCCCCATTTTTCTCCCCGCTGTTCTTTGGGGGGTCCCTTCCCCCAGCACCATGTCTGGACCTTTTTTCCTTCCCCTGCTTGCTGTGACTGAGCCTGACGGCGGTGCTGAGATGGAGATTTTCTTTGCCTGCTGCTATTTTGGGGCCCAAGCGCAGTTGGGCGCTTTCTTACTTCCCATTAAACTTAATGGAACTTTACAAACGCTTTTTTTTTTTGCTGACTCAGCTCTTGATGAGCAACTGGTGCAGTAAGTGCACATCTTGTTACTAGCCCTGGAAAACTTAGGGGGTTTTGATCCTTTCCAGAGAATCCTGCTCTCAGAAGCTGGTTTTTGCTCTGTCAAGCTGTGTTTCAGGGTTCCACTGGAGGAAGCTTCTCACCTGGGTTCAGAAAACCTCTCCTGACCCTCCAGTGGAGAGTCTTCTGATGTTATCACTTCTCCTTAGGGTCAGGGGAAGTTTGACTGGAGGCTCACAGAAGTAATAGTTTCAGAGCAACAGCCTAAATCCCGAGGGGCTCGGATTGAAGATCTTTGTTTGAAAGCAACAGCCCAAGGCCCAAACACCAGTTGTCCCAAATTGGACTGAAGAGCTTTGGCTGCACGACCCCGTTGGCCACCAGATACCATCAGCGCTGCAAGAGCGGCCGTGTCTTTGCAGAGGGTACTTGTGCAGTGCTAATTTAGCAGAGTTCGTTACATTATTCTATAATTATACCACCAATGACCATCCTACCTTGAAGCTTCTAGGCAGAGCCTGGCAGTACCACGGGGCAGCGTCCCGTGCTTTCATGCAGGCTGAGGAGAGGCAAAATTCATGGTCACCATCTCCCTGTCCCCAACAAGCCAGGTCGCTGGCAGCTCTTCTTGGTATTTAATGAGAGCAGAGGCTCTGTGTTAGAGGGAGGGCTTTGTTGTTGTTGTTGTTGTTGGGTGTGGGGGGGTCAAACCTGTCCCTTCACCCCACCCTTTCCTTTCACAACAGGTCTGAGGACCTTAAAGATAGGTGTCCAGAGCTGCCAGAAAAAGCCCCAATGCAGTTGCTCTTCTCCAGCTGCTCTGCAGTGCAGATCATGGAATGGTTTGGGTTGGAAGGGACTTTAAAGCCCACCTAGTGCCAGCCCCTGCACCTCCCACCAGCCCAGGTTGCTCCAAACCCCCTCCAACCTGGCCTTGAACCCCTCCAGAGATGGGCAGCCACAGCTTCTCTGGGCAACCTGGGCCAGGCTCTCACCACCCTCACACCAAAGAAGTTCTTCCCCACATCTCAGCTCCATCTCCTCCTTGGGCTCCCCTCCCTGATCAGGAGTCTTTCCCTCCCCATGTCTCCTGTAGGCCCCAGGTGTGTACCCTGGGTGTATTCTTCAACCGCTTTGCTCGTTCCATCCAGGGTAAATAATCTGTACAAGTCCTTATTGTCAGAACACGCGTTAAGTACCTTTAAGCTTTCATTTGCTCTTAATTATGTCTCCGAAACAGTAAACTGTACCTGTCAGGAGATTGATCTTGAGAAGTCTTCCATCTTGACAAGGCCGTGAGCTCTGCCCGTGATGAGCTTCCCTTCTGGAAGGGCTGCTTCCCTGCGTATCGGACCATAAAGGCAGAGTTTGTGGGGTTGGTTTTTTTCTGGACTTTAGATAGGAAAACGCCGAGGGACTTTGCCTGGACTTTACCTTGCACCTGTCCTTATTTGCATACAAAACCCCAATTGCTTCATTTGTCTTTCTGAAGTACAGGGTNTCTAATATTACCCATTAAGTGGGTGAAAAAAAAAAAAAAAAAAAAAAAAAAAAAAATCAAAAAAAGAAATCTTATCAAAAGGCCCGTGTCCTGTTTGGACAAGTCGGACCGAGTTGGCGGGGAGCCGCAGGGTGGGGTGAAAGGGAGGAGGCCAGAAAGTAAAACCGGGTGGTTTGTGAGCAGGGAGGAAAAAAAAAAAAAGAAAAAAGAGAGGGAGAGCAAAAAAATAAAAAAAAGAAAGGGTGGAATGTTTGCCTACCGGATTGTAGTTAATTATTTAGTTTCAGATTACATGCATTTTAAATTCTTTTAACCCACATGAAGAAAAAACAACCCTTTAATGCAAAATAGTTTATCTAGTAACACGAAAGACAAAGGCCCTTGTTTTTTAATAGGCTTAATATGAATCTATTGTTGTCTCCTCACTGGTTTTTTCTAGTCTACCTCAGGAATGAGAGGCGGTGTTTTGATTTTGCAGAAATTAGCTGTATTTACTAAACAATTTGTGGGCTTTCAAACAAGTAACATTATGAAATCAGTGTGTAAAGTAGAACCCGGCTGTTTTTTTTCATTCCTCTGTAACAGAAACAGATAAGGCTGTTTGCCTTCCCTACTGCCCCCTTCTCAAATGTTTGGGAGAGAGAATTTTTTGAGTTAGGAGGCACGATTTTACGAACAGACCCGGAAAAACTACTGACTTCTTACCAGAAATAGCATGGGTTTTGTGTACATGTATTTTGTTTGTGAATGTGGTCCAAGCAATCCGTTTGAAGCATTATTTTTAAATACAGAGAGAATTGTTTTGTGAGTTTAATTTGCAGCCTTCGGAGAGCTGGTTTATATTGACTCTGCAGCAGCTCCATCAGTTCCCACCCTTTGATCTGGACTGACAGCACCACCTGTTAGATATTAATTAATTTTCTTGAAAATTGGTTTCCAGCTGCTATCAAATGAGGAAAAGAAACCTAGCACTTCAGAGTAACCAGTGATAAAGAGGTGCTGGATTTCTGGACTCTGATGCAGCAATAAAAGTCACGTTTTTCTCTGCCGTTCTCAGGTGACCGTACCTGATAAAGATTGGGAATTACTTCTCACTTCTGTTCAGAGCATTGCGCTGCCTGTTGTCTGTGTCAATCTTAATTCCTGTAATTCCAGTAATTTAGAGCCCTCTCAGGAAACGCTCAGATGCAGCGTGACAGGCCAATGTCTTTCTTGAAGGAAAAGGTGAAAAGGAGCAATTTGTAAACTGAAGAAATTCCAGTTTTAAAACAACAAATTGACAAAAAAGAGTAGCCTCGGAATGTGACTGCTCCCTTAGAACAAACTCTTCCTTCTCTTTCTCTCTTTTATTTCTCTCTTCCCTTCTTTCTTTTCCTTCCTGCCTCGGTGTGTCACTTTATCTATGCACCTGTAAACTAAAATTTAATGCATAGATATCTGGATGTATTTCTGGTAAGACAGCCCTCTGAATTGTTACTGCTAGCTATGACAAACATTAAAAACCTGGGAAAGAGTAATTCAGAGAAAAGTAGTGTAGTTAATAATCTTCTCCTAGGTATATCTGAAGTATTTACAAAAGTATTACAACTTTCAGCAGATAGTGCTATTTTACACAACTGCTCCTAAAATAAAACTAGATGTTAAGTTTAAACTGGGAATTGTGTTGAGTTACTCATTTCCTTTCACTTTTTTTTTTTTTTCAATTTGGTTTTTTCAGGCCTTTGAGTTCTGTAAGGAGAACGATGAAGATACTTTAATTGACTTTTGATACTTGTTTGATTCAGTTATTCAAAACCTACACGGTTTTAATAGATGCACATAAACTTTATTCACACACCTGAATAATTAGCGTTAGACTTCTAAAACTCAAGACATCTTTCTCTGGAAGCTCCTAACAAGCTTTTATCTATTAACACACATGTTAGTTAATTGCAAGATTGTTCATCAGGGCAGGCTTGTTAGAATTGTTTTCATTTGAAGCAGGTACATCTCATAAAATTTTCATTTAAATTCCTGGGAGAGCTTTTTCAGCCCCGGCTACAGATCTGTTGTTGAGCCTTTCGCCTGCTTCCGCAGGGGGAAGTTCTCCGGCTGGTGTAGCCTGGCTGCATCCCTTTCTTTCCAGTGCCATCTACTGGTCGAAATTAAATTTGTGTCATTATTTGTTTTTGTTGTTGTTCTTGCATCTTCATAGAGGTCATGCCCCTTTCAGGCAGGGCTGTTTGTGTATGGTCAGAACTTCCTCCTTCGACATCAACCGTATAATGTATAACCTGAAGTGATTTATAAAAGCTCACCGGATTTTTTGAAATGCTTCTCTTTTGCACAGCCAGCACAGATTATTGTTGAACTGTCGCTAAATCTATTCTCTCCGGGAAATAACCGGTGTGTTTTTGAATGTTAAGTCATTGCAGCACGTTCCATATACCTGGATTAGGTATATGGATATATATATATATACCTGGATTAGTCCTGGATTTTAATCTTTCTTTTGCATTGATTTCAATGTCCATATACATAAAAGCTTCAACTTTTCTATCGGGACAAGGGATAACCTCTATGGAACCAGTTCACTGAATTATCAGCTAAAGGAGATTATTCTGAAGTTCTGATGCTGATGACAAATGTATAGGCTAATATAGGTTATGCACTAATGACAGCTAACCAAAGTGACAATTCTGTGATCTCAGTATGCTGACATGCACAATAAAAATCCAAATTAACTCTCATTGAAGAGAGCAGATGCCTCTTCGTTTCAGCAGGGAGACAATAAACTTACAATAACTGAAACACCTCAATGCAGCCCAGTCAAATATTTAAGAAGCTGTGTCAGAGATGGGTAAATATTCACATTAATCTGACAAAATAGTAAGTTCTTTAGAGATGGGAGGGTTTCCTGTGGCTTTCTGACCCCTTGTCTGTCCCTTGCAGGCCAGGACACCAGCGGCATCAGAGCAGGTGAATATAAAAGATGCTGATGTTTGACCCGGTCCCTATCAAGCAAGAAGCCATGGAGCCTGTTTCAGTGGTAAGGCTTTGAAAATGTTTTAGCCTTTGTGATGACGGTGTGGTTTTTACACATTTAAATTCATACCAGGTTTTCTCCAAGCTTTGGACTAGCCCAGGAGAGGAGAGGCTGTGAAGTTACAGGCTTCACGGTGATGTGGCCAGAGCCTGGGGTTTCAATATTTGTGAACCTTTGGACTAAACAAACTCCCCTTCTGTGTTTCTCTCTTGGTTTTGAAAACACCTGCCTGGGGCTAACTCTGCTCTCTAAACAGCAGAAAATTAATCCTGACCTAAAAAAAGGAATGTTTTTTCACTGGGTAAGTGGTAGCATGACCTGAAGAGACGAGAACCAGGGCGGTGGAGGAAGAATGGGAAGGAAAAAAAGGGAAGGGAAAACTTCTATTATTCCAGTTGGGTTAGTTTTCCATCAGCTTGGTGTATGGGGTCATCTCAGAGAAGAGCCTGGTAAGCAAGAGCAGCAAGAAGGGGGAGTTGTGATGATTTAGGCTCTTACCAACCAAAAATCCCCTTATTTTTTTTGGTCAGGTCAAAGAGCTGATCTGACTCATCCTGCAGCTGCTGGAGCCAGGGGAGGGCGGAGGAGGAGGGAGAGGGACCTCCCTCCTCTTTCGGCAGGAGCCTGCAATAAAATCAGATTAAGCATAACGTGAACCACACCCTTGGAAAGGCTGATCAATTAAAAGGGTGAAGTCAGTGTACATAAATTAGAGTGCCTTAAACTCATGCTGCTCTGGATGGCATCTTCCAGTGAAAAGTTTGCTTCCTGTTTTGTTTCAAATACAGAATAATTGTCACGAGTATAAATGCAGTCTGATTTCTTCAGTGCTGTCAGTAAAACCTTCTGAGAGTTCAGTTTAGATGCAATTTAAAATTACAGTTTGACTTCTCATGGAATTTACCGACTTGGGAGCAACGACAGAAAAATAACTGATCTCTCACGGAGGGTGCAGGTGTGACGAAATCCAGTATTTGGGTCAAAAAAACCCCTTAGCACTGGTCAGTCTGTCACTTCAGTCGTGGTTATTGTGGGAGATCTAAGGAGATGGAATCTAAGGAGATGGAATGGACCCGCCGTTAGAGGCCTTTCAGAGCATTTTACCAAATCTTGCATGATGAAAAGAAAAGAAGAAAAAAAGGCAGGAAAGGAAAAGCAGAAAGTCCAGAGGAAAGGACTTTTTGTTTGGAGTGAGGTTCCCCTCATGGAGATGACTGTGGTCATTCTGATAGTATCGTTAGAGGCCAAACTCAATGAAGGCCCTTAGGAATTATCTGGTATTTTACCTGAACACACACTTTATATATATTATGTTATACTGTAGGTATAAAGTCCATCTTTAAAAAATCCCATTAGTTGGGGTGGGAGAAGGAAGGAAATGAGGGGTTTGAGAGCAGTGTGTTTCGGGGTGTGTTGCCAAAAGTTAGCTCCACTTCTTGAGATGACTGAAGCTGGCACCCGCAGAATTTTATCACTCTCCCCTCCACCAACAGCTCCAGCCTTTTATTGAATTGAAATATGGAACGTTTTTTATGATAGTTCTTGGTGACAAAGTCGTCTGAGTCTTAACCAAATATTTGCTGCGAGGACTTCTTAAATATTTGGGCAAATACCTCTGACCATTTAGTGAGAGAAGTTGCCTTTTTCTGTGTTACCATCTTCCTTTGAATTGAAATAAACTGGTTTTTTCTGCCCTCCCATCAGGCCCAAAACTACTTGTTTCACTGGTTTTTAAAGATAGCTACGTGCTACATGGCTAAATTTTTATGTTAAATTTCCAGGGTTATGTTGTTTTTAAAAGACTTGAAAATCTGTTCACCTGTATAACAACGATGTTTCACTGGGGCAGTATCATAGAATTTAGCAAACGATATCAGATTAGTGCTTGATAATGTCTTCTGAGTGGGGATAGGTGTGTTTGTGACATATTGGGCCAGTGTTTATTCTTGATAGGTTCTCAAGAGGAAAAGCGTGGTGATTCTCCTTTTGGATGTATTGATTTAATTCTTGAGCCACACGGACTCGGCTTAAAAATATTAGAAGTTCCTTTGATTTCTTTTCCAGTTCCTTTATGGCTTCAGCGCTCTGGGGTTTTTTATGGGAAAAAAAAAAAGCCAGGAAAGGTAAATTAGTTGTTTTTTAAGGCCAAAGAGTGATGATATCAAGAATAAAAAAGAGCTAGAGGGAGGTTGTAAAGGAATATACGCTGAAATACGATCCTGCATCTTTATAGTGATTTACTGATGTACCACTCTGCGCAGGGGTGTTGTGGGAAGCGGAATTTACAGGAAAGAAGGAATTTGGTGAGGTTTTTTCAGTCAGACCAAACTCCTGCATACACTGTTCATTCCCACAGAAGAAATCCAGGGAAAATGTAGCAGCTTAAATATTCTCGGCAAACAGAGCAACGATAGCTAATTTTCCATTTTTCCTCCAGAATACTTCCCATAAGTCCTAGGACAGGTGAGAAAAGATGGCTCTTGCAGGCTATGGAATACGCTCTTGCTTCCTGCAGTCAGTGGAAAAACAACCAGAGGTGGTTGGGCTTTTATTTTTTCTCGTTTATTTGCGCTCCCTATATATAGAGATTCTTGCTCTAGCATTCTTCCAACTTCCTCACCCTTTTTTCTTCCCAACGCAGATAATTTGTCGCACCGCATTTGTCTATCGCGACTTTTATCTGTAGTTCAGATAGAAACACAGCAATTAAAAACCAAACAAGGAGGAAAAGTTTCGAAAAGTGAGTCAGCTTCCCCAAAGTGCCAGAGAAAAAAGCTGATGTTAAATCTCTGTCAGCTTCATTACAACAATGAAAACCTTCTACGCAAAATAATACAAGGCACATGGGGTAAAATACCACGTCCTTAGAATAATCACTTCTTTAAAACATCATTATTTTCTTCCTAATTCTTGGAAAGTGTTTCTTGCTTGTCTAAATATATTTTACTGAGCTTTTCCCGTTTACGGTTCTCTGCGCGAGGTTTTAATAGTTTGGTGTTTTTTCAGCACGCACACACCTGGGGTTGCTTGAGGAGCCAGAAGAGGAGAACTGTTAGTAGAGAAAGGTTATGGCTGGGAGATGCTGTCTTCTTTAATTCTGACTGAAAACATTCCCTGAAATTTAAATGACATTGATTTTTTCCTTTCCTAGTATTCTTGCCATGGATGAAATGCTTGTAGGCGCTTCAACAACATTTACAGTTTGTTGAAGCCGAGTAAACTTTGCCAACCGAGTCTTCTTCTCACAGAAGCACCAAGTATCTCCTGCGTGTTTAAATTTTGCATTTTTGCCCGTGCCCATAGCTTGATCAGATTTAGCAGATGTTAAATACTGTTAAATACTGAATTCTATGAATATCCACTGGCCTCCGTCACTTGGAACGCTCATAATTTCATCACTGGGCTCAGCAGTGGTGGCAAATCTGTAGAACTTGTTTTAGCCAGCGCTGCCTGCAATAAGGGCATTTTAAGAGAATTCTGAGGAACCAGTTACCATCAGAGAGGAATGTTTTTATAGATCAAGTCTGGAAGAACCAGCCATAAAGAGAATAAATAAAGTTCCAGAGGTTTTAATGTAATATTTACTGTTCGAAGATTAATCACCATCGCATATGCTGCTTTATTAGAGTATTTTATGGAGTGGGTGTTTTGTTATTACAGTGTTACGAGTGTAGCAGGAAAATTCAATATCACAGAATCACAGAATCTTCCAGGTTGGAAGGGACCTTAAAGATCATCTTGTCCAACCGTCAACCTAACTGACAAAAATAGACGCCCACACAACATACAAGGAGCATCACCATCACTAAACCATACCTCCCAGCACTACATCAACCCGTCTTTTGAACACCTCCAGGGATGGGGCCTCAACCCCCTCCCTGGGCAGCCCGTTCCAATGGCTGATAACCCTTTCGGTGAAAAAATTTTTCCTAATTTCCTAATTTTCCTAATTTTTCCTATTTTCTAAACTCACTGTTTCAAACAGTAACTGAAGAGAAGAACACGCCTGTGTCATTTTGCAAAAACAATTTTGGACATTTAAAATCACGTAGATGTCCCCCAGGGAAGACCGAGGTAAGAAGCCAGGAAGAAGGACTGCTGGAAGTTTGCACCTCAGGAAAAAAAATAACTGAAATGTCATAGATATGATTGTATAAAAATACAGGAGTTTTATACTTCTCATCTGCTTCACTTTCTACCATTTTGAACATTTTTTTAAATCTTACTTATTGAAGTCTTTTTGGCGCCAAAGAATTCAGCAGTTTTTCAATATTAGTGTGAAGCTGCTTAGCCTTAGCGTGAGGCTTTACTTACCTGGAATCTCAAGATAGCATTTTATTTCCAAAAAATTTACAACATCTAAGGGCTATAAAACTATGTAGATTGGATTTTCTGTGTCTGTTTGCTGTGTTAGAACATCACTTGGGTTCCTGTTCAAAAACAACCCCCGTTTTCAACAGCGTTTAAATGCCAAATTGACCTGGGTAGTTGTTGATTAATACTGTACTCTGCGATGAATGGTGGTGTTTCTCGGTTCACAAAAATTATTTCCACTAAAAGGTGGAGGTGATCGCGTGGATCGAGATCAGCTTTGGGGTTTTATAGGATCTTCTCAGGAGAACTGCTGGCTACTGCTGACAGGAGTATTCTTCCAGCAGGCCAAAAGTTGGACCACCTACTAGTTTTCCCACGTCAGCCTGGCTGCTTAGCTGCTTTATTCCTAAATAATAAGAATAAAAAAAGGTTTAAAACTTACCTTTTGCACTCTTGAGTTTCTCACCCATCGCTTACGCAGTTCAGCTGTGTATTTTTTATTTCCTGTAGGGTTCAGATACGTCATTACTTTCTTTAGTGATGGTTGTTTTCCAATTAAGCAGCTGATTGGGACCCGTTACTTGCAGTTTTAAGTCCAATTTTAACTCTCTCTCTTGCTTGACTTTGCGATCCTCATTTTACAGTTACGCGCTGGGCCCAGCACCAGGGCTCTCCCAGGTCGGTGATGTGCAGCTTAGTCTGTGCAAAGCAGTTTTTAAGGGAGAAAGAGAGCTGGATAAGCCTCGAGGATTGGTTTTCATCGTCTGTTTTATGTTGTTTCTGACACAGTTTGTGAATCTACTTGAATAACTTCCTTTGTGTGAAATCCTGGGCTTTATTTAATTCACTTTTATTTAGAAAGTACATTGAAGTGCTTTCTTGAAACTTTTCCACGCCGCCTTTCTTTTTCAGCAGTAATTGTGTGCGTCTTGATTTATTATTTGATTTTCTTTTTTTTTTCCCCTCCTGACAGTCATACCCGTCCAATTACATGGACCACATGAAGCCAAACAAATACAGCGTCATTTATTCTACGCCGAGCATGTTGCACAACAAATTCTACTCCAGCCCCGAAGGACTATCGAACGGCATCCAGATGGAGCCCGTAGACCTCACGGTGAACAAGCGGAGCTCGCCGCCTTCAGCTGGAAGTTCTCCTTCCCCCTTAAAATTCCAGACTGCCCACAGGAGGACCTCTCCTGGATTGACTCTCTCCTCGCCCAGCTCCCCCCTGGGCAAATTCACCCCGTCTCCCCCGGGAGTGCAGCCCATTTCCATGCCAATCACCATCCCGCCGGTGATGGCCGCTGCCCTTTCCCGCCACGGACTGAGGAGCCCCGGCATCCTCCCGGTGATACAGCCCGTCGTGGTCCAGCCGGTTCCCTTCATGTACGCCCCCCACCTTCAGCAGCCCATCATGGTCTCCACCGTTCTGGCGGACGAGATGGAGACGCCCAGCAGCATGCAAGGTGGGTGGTGGCCAGAGTTTCTCCTTTTCTGCCCTCTCATCCCGGGAAAATAACTGGTTTTCACATTTTAGGAAGCAGACCGTAATTCCCATTCTTCTGAAACGTGCAGGTGTAGAATTTACTGTGTAAATAGAATCATAGAATTGTCCAGGTTGGAAGGGACCTTTCCGATCATGGAGTCCAACCACCAACCCAACACTGACAAAACCCATCACTGACCCATGTCCCTCAGCACCACGTCTGCCCGGCTTTTAAATCCCTCCAGGGATGGTGGGTTTATAGTATTCTTCCCAGCTTACCAAGGTCGTATTCAGTTCTGATTTATACCTGTGTAAAGCTGTTCTATCTACCAAAATTCGGACTGACAAAAATGTTGGACCGATGAAAATGAATAGAATTGTTTTGAATCGTAGTTCATCAGGAGATAGACTCAAACTGGGAGATTTTGTATTCTAGCATGAATTGATGCTTTCAAAGTAGAGCTGGGGGATTTGACAATGAATTTTTACATATATAGCTTTATTTCCATAACTGCCCCTATTTCTGATGTGTTGCCTTATCTTCTCCTCCCCAGTGCCCGTCATCGAGTCTTACGAGAAGCCTGCCCTGAAGAAAACAATCAAAGTAGAGCCAGGAACCGAACCCTCGAAGACAGACTTCTATCCCGAGCAGATGTCACCGCCCATGATGACCTCGCTGTCCCCCCAGCAAGTCATGCTGCAAGAGTAAGTAGCCCCCAGTAGTCCCAAGATCAGCAGAAGGGTGAGAAGACATTCGTTGTGGCCGTTCCCCGGTTCTGAGGAGCAGGAGGGAGTGTTACAGCGCTTTAGAACGTGCGATAAAAGACAGAAAAACATCAAAACATCCTTCCCCTTCCCTGCTACCACTGAGAAATGCGACTTTCAACTTTTTTTTCCCCTTTTTAGCAATACAGGAGTTGATACGTGTTTATACGTGGCAACCACATAGATCTGCCATTTATACAATGCATTTTTAAGGTCATGCGAGTCCCAATCCTGGGAGTCACTGAAAGTAGGACTCCCAATAAGCCGCTCATACCTGCTCATGTGAAACCAGCAGCAAACTGGAAAGATGCCCTAAAAACATTTCATACTGATCTCTCTATTGATGTTACCCAAAACACCCATTTTTAAAAGGATTCTTGGGACTTTCTTGTCTTGGAGGACCTTCAAAAACTCTTGGCTGCTCGGTGGAAAGAACTCCCTCAGCCCTAGGAGTTGTGCTAATCCAGTGAAATTCCGTGTTTCCCTGGGGCCGTTGTTTTGTGGGTGCCACGGACACCCCTCAGTTTCCCCATTTTCCTGGGGAAAATTCTTTTAACTTCCCAAAATGCCCCGAGCCCGGCTCATCCTTTGGGGCAGCACTGGGGCCGGAGCTGAGGTTGGGACCGGAGCTGGGCTGGGGGTACAGGACTTCAGAATCCATTTCTGGCCCTTCTTCCTGCAGGAGGCCGTCGCCCTCGACGGGCACCTCCCCTCCTCAGGTGGTGGAGATGTTGTATTGTAATAAACAGGATAAAATAGTAAGATAAAACGTTTACTAGGTGTTTCCTGACCTTCCACAATGGGCCAATGAGGGAGTCAGGTTTGTGTGTGCTTGGAATGAACTTCTGCTGGGTCAGAACTACCCAGTGGTTCAGTTTTTTAGTTCTTTGTTAGTAACTTTTGTTCTTCTTTAAGGAGAGCAAAGCAGTAAGTGCTGTTCCTGGGCGATACCGCACCCTTCCTCCGGGGCCCAGGCTTCTGCCGACTCGTCACCTGCGTTAGTGATTTGCATTCATTACTTCTCAATGAGTCCGGTTTCCACAGGAAACCCATCCACTGAGCGAAGAATATAAAAACTATAAAAAGCATGGGAATAGTCCGTGCTAATCCACGCTCCCGAAGCATCTCCTCCGCTGTATCTTCATGGGGACCCCGTCCTCACATTGTCATGGTTTGAATTCCTTCCCGGAGGTCCCGTGGAGCCGCGGTTCTCGCCAGTTCCTAAAACCACTTCCAAGTTTATGTTCTGCTGTATCCGCCATGAGATGCCTGTAAATGGCAGTCTTAATCTTTTTTTTTTTATCATTTCAAAAAATACACAGACAAACGCCCCAAGTTACAAGAGGAGACCTAGACCTTCATAATATAAATTTCCTGTTGTCTCACGGCTCCGTCATCAGCCTCTCCCTGCGCATTGTGAGCTATCATTAGGCAGTGCTTTATCCATTTTTGTAGGATCCAGCTGCCCAAAGTACACTGTTCAGACACATAAACTACAGGGACACAGGGAACCTTGGTCTCACTTCTAATTTTGCTTTGGTGTTAGTTTTTTGTCCCACACATGATGTATGTGTGATGTTGATGGCCCTTCTGTAGGGCTTTCTATACCTCTGATAATTGACATCGCTGCGCCGGTATTTCTAACATCAAGATTGAGGTAATAATCTATGATCAAACACAAGAAGCTTCATTAATGTTGCTTTTTCTTGCGGGTGCAAGTCTAAGTCCCGCTGCCGACAGTGTGTGGTCTGCTAGTAAAGGAGGAGAAAAAGGTCTCGAAATTGTAACATGATTTTTAGAAGATGCTCTTGCCTGTTAAAGAACGGCGCTGAAGGAGTTGTATGGTGGACAACGGGATACCCTTCTCATGTTGAGATGGAACTTATGTTCCAGTTTGTGCCCGTTCCCTCTTGTCCTGTCCCTGGGCACCCCTGAAAAAAGACCGGCCCCATCCTCCTGACACCCACCCTTGAAGTATTTATAGGCGTTGATCAGATCCCCCCTCAGCCTTCTCTTCTCCAGACTCAAAAGACCCAAGTCCCTCAGCCTTTCTTCAGCAGAGAGATGCTCCAGGCNGCAGGGGGTTATCCCTCCCCAGGTGCAGCACCCTACACTTGCCCTTGTTGAACTTCATGAGGTTCCTCTCTACTCAGCTCTCTTTTCGGCAGCTGGATATGTTTCCACCTGCCTGAACGTTGATGTTTTTGTTGTCCCATGTGCAGTCGGAGCACACCTTCACCTGCGCTCTCACCTGTGGGGCTTCGGGAGGAACAAAAATTGCTGTTTGTGAAGGTGGAGGGGACAACTTGAGACATCCTGTGGGTGTGCCACCCCGGCTGAACGCCGCTTTTAGGAATTGACGTCAGTGGGACGGGGAGGCCGCACCCTCCTGCCAGCACCAAACAGGAAACTCTTAATTACCCGCCACAGGAGTGGCTGGAACAATAAAGATCCGAGTTCTGCCTCCAAATCCTAAAGATATAATTTCTCTAATAACCATAGAATGGTTCGGGTCGGAAGGGACCTCAAAGATCATCGAGTTCCAACCCCCATATAATACGGAATAGCTGGTTCCATTCACAAGCAAATCGGTTGCTTTCAAAGGAAGGCGAACAATTGTGGAAAAAAAGGCCAAAAAAAGTTCACTGTGAGTTTGAGAAATCTGGGTTTGACTGAAGAACAGGAATTTGAAGGGGATTTTTTCCCTCGGTTTGTTAAAAAATAAAATGCTGGAGGGGGCAGTAAAAATGGCTCCATCATGTCACAAAGCGAGTAAATATTGAAAAATGTGGAATGTAAAATAAATGGAATTTGCTAAACCCTCTTGAATTTTTTGACAGGGGTGTAATGGTGTGTTCCTCCTGCCAGGAGAGGGAGCGGTGGCGAGTGAAGGGCTCTGTCCCCCATCGCTTTTGGCTGAGGTTTTCCTGCCCTAAATGTTCCGTTGTTTTTTTTCCCTCTGCAGGAATCACCCCTCGGTTATAGTTCAGCCAGGGAAGAGGCCGTTGCCCGTGGAGTCCCCGGACACGCAGAGGAAACGCCGGATACACCGGTGCGACTACGAGGGCTGCAACAAAGTCTACACCAAGAGCTCCCACCTGAAAGCTCACAGAAGAACCCACACAGGTTTGAGCATCGCTGTGCTTTCACCAAATCCGTGTCAAACAGTCGATGTAAGCTTTTAGTCAGCCAGGCTGTGAACAGCAAAG
>VXAK01022447.1:53993-76371 GCA_013399435.1 Arenaria interpres | reverse complement strand
CAGCCCCAACCTGTCCTGGTGCAGGGGGTTATTCCTCTCCAGGTGCAGCACCCTACACTTGCCTTCATTGAACTTCATCAGGTTCCTCTCCGTGCAATGCTCCAGCCACGTTGAAGGTCTTGCTGGATGGCGGCACGGCCTTCTGGTGTGTCACCCATTCCTCTCAGTCTTGTGTTGCCAGCGAACTTGCTGAGGGTGCACTCTGTCCCCGTATCCAGAGCATTGATGATTATGTTGAACAAGACCAGACCCAGTACTGATCCCTGGGGACGTTTCATAGAATCATGGAATGGTTTGGGTGGGAAGGAACCTGAGAGACCATCCAGTGTCACCCCCTGCCCTGGGCAGGGACACTTCCCACCAGACCAGGTTGCTCCAAGCCCCCTCCAACCTGGCCTTGAACCCCTCCAGGGATGGGGCAGCCGCAGCTTCTGGGGGCAACCTGGGCCAGGCTCTCACCACCCTCACACCAAAGAAGTTCTTCCCCACATCTCATCTACTGCTGTCATCATTTATTCCGCTTTTCCCAGGAGGCCAAACACCTTGTGCATGTTCCAGCGTGACCCGTCATTTTCAGAAATAGTCGCTGGTCCTTAATTTGGCCACAGGGTGTCACCCTCCGCCCGAGAAAATGGCAACATTTGCGATTAGACATGTGATTTAAGAAAATACTTATTTTCTCACAGCTGAGACATGAACCTGCCGCATCTGCCTTCACCTTCTGAGCCAGCGTCACATCCCGACCCGCACAGAAATCACCTCAAGGATCCAAACCCGCTCGTGGTGTCTTTAGGGCAACTTTTAGCCCTAAAACCACCTTTAACACATCCCGCACGATTACAGCTCCCGCCTGGCCAAGCACTAACAGAACTCATGACACACCATGCTGCTCCCACGTGCCCTTCCAGGCCGGCCAGCTCCAGGAGAGCAGCTCCTGGCATCGTTTTCATAAATACGGATATTAACGTGACAATAGAATATTTCAAGAGTTCAACCAGATACTCATGTCCTCTCTGTCTTGCAAAACTTCTTCCCAAGAAGAACGCTATGGGGTTGGAAGGGACCTCTGGAGATCATCTCCTCCAACCCCCTGCCACAGCAGGGTCACCCACAGCAGGTCCCACAGGAACGTGTCCAGGCGGGTTTGGAATGTCTCCAGAGAAGGAGACTCCACCACCTCTCTGGGCAGCCTCTGCCAGGGCTCTGCCACCCTCACAGCAAACAAGTTCCTCCTCATGTTGAGATGGAACTTCCCCTGTTCCAGTTTGTGCCCGTTCCCTCTTGTCCCGTCCCTGGGCACCACTGAGAAAAGCTCTAAGCAGGTAAGAAATAAGCAGCTCTGCGAACAAATTTTTTTTTAAAAAAATAATCTTCAACAACATATTGCCTTATAAAAACCAGGGAAAACAAGCGTTTTGCTACATCTGGCCAAACCTCCCCAAAAATGATAATCAACACTTTGTGTGCCCTCTGAAGAGAGACAAAGCTTCAGGGAAGGAGGAAATGGAAGTGCCAAGAGAGAAGTGATGAGAAACAGCGTCAAATGCCAACTTAATGAATGAAGAACCAAATGAATCTGCTTTATCAAGGGAACTCCAAAGTGTCCTCGGAGCGGCTGGAGCGTGCAGTGCAGGATGTACACAACCACGCACTCGGCCTGGGGATGGCAGATGCGTGAGGTAGGAAGGACGGAGATAAAGGGGTGTGAGAGGGTTAATATCCTAAAACAATGAACTTGGCGGACTTCAGGAACTGTTCCTTTCACACTTACCTACAACTTGGGCTTGGAAACAGTCCCGGAGGGGAGGGACTCTGCCCCGGCCCAGCCCCTGGAGGTTATTTAGGCCATAACAGGGAACTGCTGGAGAGGGGACAGCAGAGGCTACAAAGATGATGAGGGGCCTGGAGCATCTCTCTGCTGAGGAAAGGCTGAGGGACTTGGGTCTTTCGAGTCTGGAGAAGAGAAGGCTGAGGGGGGATCTGATCAACCCCTATAAATACTTCAAGGGTGGGTGTCAGGAGGATGGGGCCAGGCTTTTCTCAGTGGTGCCCAGTGACAGGACAAGAGGGAACAGGCACAAACTGGAACATGGGAAGTTCCATCTCAACATGAGGAGGAACTTGTTTGCTGTGAGGGTGGCAGAGCCCTGGCAGAGGCTGCCCAGAGAGGTGGTGGAGTCTCCTTCTCTGGAGACATTCCAAACCCCCCTGGACACGTTCCTGTGGGACCTGCTGTGGGTGACCCTGCTGTGGCAGGGGGTTGGAGGAGATGATCTCCAGAGGTCCCTTCCAACTTCATGTGATTCTGCGGTTCTGTGGTAATACCCACTTTGCTGAGGGGTTGTATTTACAGGGACCGGAAAGTCTGATCTGAGAAACTACTTCCTCTTTCACGTCCAGTAAACAGGAGGGACCTTGTGCCCGTTAAGACATCACCACTGAGCGTGACGCTAATTGTGTCCTCAGACGGGAACACCTCTTTCTTCGACTCCACTTCGTGAAGTCCTTCACGAAGCCGGGGCACAGGTTTTTGGGTAGTGTCTCCACTATGAAGCACAGAGGAGCCCTGGAGAGGCAACCAAACTCCCAGCAAGACCCCAGCCTCCCTTCTGGGTTGCCATGAGGTACCAATAAGTCTCAGAGTAGTGTAAAATCTTCCTGACTCAAACTCCTGCAGAGCCCCAAGCTCCTCTGTCTCTTCAGACATCTCCCCGCATCATAAATAACCTTCTTTTCTCGTGTGCTGCAGTCACAGCTCCCACCCAAGCACTGAGGGTTTCACACCCCTTTTTAAGGCACACAAAGAAAGCTGGGTCCTGGCTTTGGGAAGGGGGAGATCTGGAATCCCAGAATGCTATGGGGTTGGAAGGGACCTCTGGAGATCATCTCCTCCAACCCCCTGCCACAGCAGGGTCACCCACAGCAGGTCCCACAGGAACGTGTCCAGGCGGGTTTGGAATGTCTCCAGAGAAGGAGACTCCACCACCTCTCTGGGCAGCCTCTGCCAGGGCTCTGCCACGCTCACAACAAACAAGTTCCTCCTCACGTTGAGATGGAACTTCTTACCCTCTCCAGCAGTTTCCTGTCCTTCTGGAACTGGGGAGCCCAGAACTGGACCCAGTGCTCCAGATGGGGCTTCCCCAGGGCAGAGCAGAGGGGCAGGATGACCTCCCTGCACCTGCTGGTCCCACTCTTCCTGATGCCCCCCAGGATGCCCTTGGCCTTGTTGGCCACCAGGGCCCATTGCTGGCTCATGGCCATCCTGTTGTCCACCAGGACTCCCCAAGATCTCAGTTACGTGTTGTAGTCAGTAGCCAACTTCCCTTCAAGACTTAATAAAGATTTTCAACCCTTCTTCCAAAGACCTACAATCAGAGCCAGGCCCTCAGCATCCTGTTGAGATACCCCGTCACCCTGAGCCTGGAGGTGGGTGCACAGTGGTGTCTCAGCACCTCTGGCCACCGGGAAGCTCTCCCGTAGCTTCCCATTCCACCGCTTGGTCTGGCTGCCACCGCACAGGCCCGGCAGGGGCTCGGGCAGCCACCCCAAGGGTCACCACCGACTTGCTCACCGCTTGGCAGTTCCATTAAGCCCGAGGTATAATTACCCAACTCCTCACCACCAGCAGAATGACACCAGGAAATTTAATCACGGATAAAAAAAAGGAGAGGTTTATTAGATTGCCAAATCGAATCCAAGCACAGCAAAGGATTAGGTGTCTCCTATGGAGAAAGGCCGTTAATCAGTTTGATTTTAGCAGAGAAGTTATTTCCCGATGAAAATTGCTCCTTTTTCACCTGCATGAAGACCCTCAGCCCCTGCCAATGAAAGGGCAAGGCAAGGGAGTTCAGTGAAAGTCTGGAGATAAGAGGGGATTTAGCTCCAAACATCAACCTCCCAAGTTTAAACACTTTAAAAACGACCCAATTCAGTGACAGTTCTGGCACCACCACTCTTTCTCAATCATTGTCCAAGTTCTGATTCCCACTGATCGTTTTCAGCATTGCCAATTTGCTATAAATATGAGGAGGTCTCCTGTCATTATTGCATAAAAAGTACTCTAAACACCCATAAAAGTACATTATCATTCAGGTTCCACATGAGCTGCTGCAGAGAGACGCAATAAAATATATTTTATGATTTAACAGAAGAATTACAGTGCAAAAACCGAGTAAAATTTTTGTAATGAAATGGCAACAGATTGATTCTTTCTCTTTGCCCTCTCACAATTGAAAGAGTTCGTAATAAGAAAAATATTTTATTGACAGTTATAACTATGTTCTAGAAAACAGGAAAAAGGAAAAAATATGATCATAGCAGAAAGTTAGACTTCCTTGAAAATTGAGTTGGTGAACCATAGCAAGAGCGTAACCCTATAAAAATTTCTTAAGTTCAGATATTAACTATTTTTTTGAAGCTAGCTAATAGCATATTCTATGAAATCGTGACATTGTAGGTAAATTTAGGCAAGTGGGAATGTTTAGTACAGAAAAGGAAGGAGAGTATTTAACAGGGATTAATGGTGTAGGGACACCCTGCCCTGGACATCTCCTGTACCAATGGACAGGAAGGGATTTAATCCAGACTTTTATTATGCTTTGTATTACTTAATTAAACTCAAGCCCTGCCATCTCAACCCCACCTTAACATCCACCTCAGAACAAAGATCAAACGCGTGCCTTGACACTCCTGAGGACCTTGAAAGAACCACTATTTTCATTACTTTCAAATGTGGCTTTTCAGTGGGAAAAGCCCCAAATAAATGCAACCCAGGCTTACAAAAATAAGCGCAATCACTAGGAAAATTTCTCTCTCCTTCCCTTTGTTGACGATGGGCAACTACAGAAGACTTCTGACTACTTTGATGACTACAATAAGCCATGGCCATTTCTGTATCACACTTACACGTTGCTACAAATTAGGAATGCTGTAAAAAACTACAAAAAAATCTATTAACTCAATTTAGAGCGAGACAGCCAAGTCAGTTATTCACGTACTCACTTATACCACTAGTAGAAGTAACATCGCTCAGCTCCTCATTTGCTTCAAAGGATTTCGGCAGCTTAATGTTAATGGCTGCCCGCAGGTTGGCCCAGAAAAGGGCCCGCTTGCTCCTCTCCTTCGGCCACTCCAGGTAGGTTCGCTTTGCCATCAGAGCCTTCAGCTTGTGGTACCTGGCGGGGATCACGTACGGAGGGATGGGCTCCAGCAAAATGAGGATTAAGCTGTTGGAAGTCTCACTGAAGAGCTTGTGGTGGGCAAAGTACAGCTCGTAGTGACACCACTCGCTCTGCACAAAGTTGGGAGACAACACAAAGATGGACTTGTAGCTCTTCTCGATGCAGCTGATGATGTTCTCCACGATGCTCTTGCCGGGGATGAAGTTCCTCTCGTGCTGGCACAGCTGTACGCAGCCCTCCCCCCTCTCCAGGTTGGGCATCAGCTCGTTCTTCACCCACGGCGCGTCACGCTCGCTGTAGGAAATGAAGGCGTGGAACTGCAGAACCCCCTCCTGCTCCTCGGGCTGGTTGTGCCAAGCTCTCCGCTTCGTCTGCGTCCACTGCCACGTCATCCGCACGTACCACGGCACGTCCAGGTAGATGCACAGGAAGGCCACCGCCGCCACCAGCACCAGCGTCAGCAGCAGAGCCGTCACCAGCAAGAGCGTGGTGTTGCAGGCCAGCTCAGTCAGGTGGAAGTCCTCCAGACGCCTTCCTCGCAGCTCCTCCGGGTACTCGCACACGTACGCCCCCGGCCAGCCAAACAGCCTCCCCCCAGACCGCCTCTCCAGCCGCACAAAGTCCTGCAGCTCACAGGAGCACTTGAAGGGGTTGTGCCCGCCTTGCAGCTCCCTCACCCGCGGGCAGCTCCGGAAGAAGTCGGCCGACGGGGTGAGGATCAAATTCATCTCCACGTTCAGGAACTCCAGGGACGTGAAGCCGCCGCAGCCCGGCAGGTCAGCCAGCCGGTTGGACGCCAGGTTCAGCTCTCTCAAGGACTTCAGCTCGGCCGTCCCCTTGGGGACACTGGTGATCTGGTTGTTCTGCAGGTCCAGCCTTTGGATGTTGACCGGCAAGCACTCAAACACGGCATCCGTCAGCTGGTTTGAGGACAGGTCCAGCTCTGAGAGGGACTCGGCCCATCGGCACTGCTCATCAGGCGCATCGTAGCTCAGCAAGTTGCTGCTGACATCCAAGAACTTCAGCGATTTCATACGGCTGGTCATGAAGCTGACCTTGGGAAGGCTCTCAAATTTATTCCTCTGTAAAATAAGTAACTTCAGGTCTGTCAGAGTGCCACAGTTCTGGAACAATTCATCCGTCAGGGCGTTGTGAGAAAAATTTAAATACTGAAAGGAGCTTGTTCTGTTGGGGCAGAGCATGTGGGGCATGGACGCATCGAATATCGTCAAACTGGCAAGGGGCATCTCTGAAAACTGACGGTACAGAAGCTCCTGGTTGAAATAATAAACCTTGTTACGAACGTGCTCCAAAGTCAGCACTTTCATGGAGCCATCCAGAGAAATTCTTCGCTCCAGAGAACTTAATAAGGGTAGAAATTCATATCCGGGCAGCTCCCCCAGGGGTCCCCAAAAGGTCAAATTTCTCACAGTCAAACGTTCCACAGGCGAACGCCAAATAAGCAGGAAAATCTGCAAAATGATAGGCCATTGTAAGTCCACGGTGTCCAGCATCAGAGCTGTTGTCTTGATCTTCTTTAGAAGCGTTAAAGGAGGAGAGGGGAAATATTTGTAGCTCAAGGAATATCTTAAATTATCGATTCTTAGGTTTTCTGAAGTGCTCATTCCGTCGTACAGGAGGGAAAAACTGAAGCTTTGGTTTGCTGCGAAAACAAGGTGGAGGCTCCTTGTATCCAGGGCTGTCAGGCTCTGAGGCTCGTACAGGGAAAAGTCTTCCAAGGTCAGGAGGACAGTGCGGAGCTGCAAACCCCCGATGTACCTGAAGTCGGAGCGTCGCAGCGTCGTGGCGCTCAACCCCAGGAACTCCAAACGGAACATCTTCCCGAATTCCTGACAGACGGGCAGGGCAGTGAACTTATTGAAAGAGAGGTCTAAATGCCTGAGGTACGCAAGAGTTAGGCAGTACACTTTCAAAATGTTGTTATGAGATAAATCTAAGTGTTCTAAATCTTGATTAAAAAAGAAGACACCTAAGTCGAGCTCCGTAATTAGATTATGAGAAAGATTTAACACTTGAAGGTCAGAAAGAGAAATAAACTCCAAGGCACTAAGTCCGGAGATCCTATTATGGGACAAATCTAACACCTGAGTACGGACTGGAATGGTTTTTGGAACACTGGTTAGCAAACAGCTTGAATAATTTGCAATAAATTCATTTTCCACACTTGGCTGGATATTATTCCAGAGCAGGAACATACAGACACAGGCAAAGACCTGGATATTTGAAAAGGGTCCCATTGTGCTTCCAGGTTTATCTCCGTTCCTTACAGAAACACAGAAGCATTTCCTTCTTTGTTGATCAGTGTTTCTCGGTGATGAGTCCAGCCCTATGAAGAGAAAACACACGGGATTTGATGAAACTGTGGAACTGTTGAAATTGCTTTTCATTGCTAAACTAAAATTCAATACAAAATTTATTTAATAAAAAAATTCCACGTTTACATACTCTTGTTCTAAGTTCTTATCAAGCCTCCTCACCCTCATTCTTTAATTCCAGTTACTGATTGTCTCAGTTCAGTACAAACTAATTTCTATATCATGGGAGGAATACAATCAGTGGTGAGTAAAAAAATATGAATTTCTTAACAATATTCAAAAATTCAAAACCAGTACAAACAGACATCAGTGCATTTAGGAGTAAAGCAGAACCCAAGTCCCTCCTCTGTTCTTTCCCTGCACACCACGTCCAGACGCATCTGGGGACAGACCTCCAAGAGCCCCAGGGACCCGCAGAGGAACCAGCGCGATCTCCTCCATCAGAAGAGCCAAAGGATGTTCCTCTTCACACCCCAAAAACCCAGCACAGGGCCATGCACCCCCTCAGGGTCAGCCATCGGAGAAGCTGAGCAGCTCTGGCTTTGCTCTAGCACAAAGGCAGAACCGAACACTACCTATGGAGTAGTGGTACCCAAAATCTGAAAGAAAACACTTGACACTTCCAAAGACTCCAGGATTTCCCAGGAGTCCTAGGAAACCTCCAACACTCTCTAAATAACCCCACAGTTGCAACTCGAACAAAGAACCCCTCTAGAAACGGTGGGAGCTGGACAATGACTAATTCTAAGGATCAAAAAGCCCAGGGAGGGGAAGATTTTGCGGATATGGAAAACGGTCCAGTAGAATTAATCCATGGCCATGTCTATCAACAGCCTGCAGAGACTCGGGGAGGCATCAGTCCTCTCATGGAAAAGCATGACCTGGGTGTTACTCTCTTGTCATCAAGCATTTAACACAGCGCACGGACAACTGAAGCACGAGCAACTCATGAACTGTTTCAGGAGAAAAACAGACTCGATTTTTTTTCTCTACTGATTTCGTTTGAAAAAATCCTCTAGTTTTAAAATTCTGCCCCTGTGTAATTTCTGTTAAATAAAAACCAAAAGCCTTTTTTGGTTTTTTTTTCAGTTCTAGGTTATAACGTGTGTTAGTTCCCAATAATTTGTCTGAACTGGTATCAAAACTCATCCCTTCCCCTCCAAGTCTCCTACCAAGTTGATCAAGTTTTCTTTCAAAAAAGTAAAATAAGTAAATTTCTTTCAAATTACACGTATAAAAATGTTCATAATTAACATCACCGAAAGCAAGAAAAGAATAATCAGTAAAGTGGAAATTTCTACCTCAACAGAATCCAACTGAGAGGTCAAATTCTGTCTTCAGAAAGGGGGTCTGAGTAGAACAGAATATGCGAATAGAAACGATGGTCGGTCAAAGTACAACAGCGCTCACAAGAGGAACCAAGACAAAGAAATCTGACCTGGCTTCTTCCAAAGAGCACCTCACCCTGGTTTTCAGGGTCCAGGCTGGTGAAGAACCTCTGGAATCAAATAAACTTTGATCTAGAACTGTCTGGAGGAGCCTCCCCCTGGGAAAAAGGGATATCAGGAACAAAGCAAGAAACTTCCTGAAGGGAGAAAAAAACCCAATCGTGTGTGCTCCATTGCCAGAGGAGCTTCCATTTACTGTTCATGCTACGCCATACACTGCAAGAAGGGCTGATCCACGCTCTGTAGCACTGAAGAGAGCCACAGTCAAAGAAGAAAGCAGGTATGTCTCACAAAGCCATACCAAGGACCAACAGTTCCCCCTCCAACACTATTTTACGAAGGTATTAAATTAGAGTTCGCTGAGAAGGAAAATTGCCAGATCAAACATTTTTTTTTTCTTTTCTTTGTTGAAATTCAAGATGCAGACGAGCATTTTCACTAAAATTCAAAATGCAAGAATATCTTCCAGCAGTGAAGAAACACCAGCACCTGAGACTGGATGGAGCCCAAAACACATATAACAAAAAGGAAGAAAAAATAAAAAGTAAATAATGAAGCAAATATAACCCACCTTTTGTGCGTGGAATTCACCTCCGATCAAAGAACAAGCAGAAGACCTCTTCATACCTGGGTAACATCTTCAAAACAGAATTTCACATGGGTGTCATCTTCAAGACGGGGAATCTCCCACGAGATGCTACTGCCTTAATAATTAATACCTCAGAAAGTAGAAAGAACAGGGTATTTTTATATATACTACAGAATTCTAAGAACTAATCAACTTTCACTACAAGGCAGGTATTAAGAGCACAATGAAAGGCAGCTTTTATCAGTCCAGACTCGAGATACATTTACTTCTCTAATATTTACATAGCAGTGCGGTTTAGGAAGAAACGACCCTATCAGCAGCACGCAATATTCACCAAGGCAAGATTGTTTTAAATAATTCTGCATTTCTAAGTTCACGTCTGCTTCGGAGGGGGGGACAGATGTTCTAGAAACCCTGTCAACTGCGTCTCCTCTTTCACACGCACAGAGAAGAGGAAGCAAAACCCTCACCACCAACTTCTCGTATAAAAATCCCTTGCAGAGCTCTGCCCCACTGAGCTACTTCCCTCGGCACGCAGACTAATTAATGTAGCACATTAACAGATGGCAATACGTTAGATGTCAAAAGTTCATAATGGGGGAAAGCGGCACGGTTGACAACCTTCACAGGCCAGTCATCTTTACACTAGAGGTTCCTCAGATGGGCATCAGGGATGCCCCCACCTTGTAGCTTTCTTCAAAAAATGATAAACAATGAACTAGAGAGAATATTCTCCGTGACATGGAAGCTGTAAGGAAGCCGTGAGGAACACAGCAACACAGGGCCATTGGAGGGTGGAGGAACCCAATCAAGCAGCCATTCAATTAATGTCTGGAACAGGGACAACAGCCTGGTGAGCAGATCACCTGTTCAGAGAGTGAGGGCAGAGGCCAATAACCAAACCCACCTCCTCACTCCCACCAGCCTCCCAACTAACACAACGTGCTCCGCTAAGGTTAATTAGCGAGGTAGAAAGAAGCAGAGATTAATACACAAATGAAGATTCAATGAATCTTAATGAATTTTAAGATTAAATTCACAAAGTCCGTCACGAATCCTTCATCCAGGAGCAAACGAGGGGGAGAGGGGGCACCTGGACCCATCCTGGCCTCAGTCTGGAGCTCACCCCCTAGAACAGCACCTCGGGGGAGAGCTGGGGGCAAGAAGGGGTTAAAGAAGCTGCGAAGAATGATCAGTTCTTCCGGATAGCAGTGCCAGTTCTATCTCAAGCTTGCATGAGATTCCTTTGAAACTCTTCTTTTGTCATTAACTTTCCCATTTTGTAGAGAATAATTTAACCCTTTGCTTCACTGATAGAAAATTTCTGATTTTCATTTTGAGAATGACGAGTAAAGGAGTCTGAACTGAAACTGAACCAAAACCATTCTACTTTCCTCAGAGCAGCAAATATGAGTAACACGTTACAGAAACCCCTGAGACATCTGTGACCTGAGACAAGACCATGAACGTTTCTCAAGAAGCAGCAAGAGCCTGCTCCTCACCTGATGCTGTCTCGTCTTCAAGGTGAAGGAGAAGTTCCCGTTGCTGGGCGTTGATCCATGAAAACGAATGGACTAAGGCACTTGTTGACAGGACAATAATATCACAAAGAAATTAAGAACTAAATCATGCAAACCAGGGGCAGTTGTACTTCCGATACAACCCATGAAAAAGCTCTGTTGGACAGACAAAATCAAATACCCCATCAGCTTCTGTCAGAACCGACCCCAGCGCCCCCAGAGCTGTAAAAAGTAAAAACATCTACACGTTTAGTTGCGGTATGTTTAGTTTCCTCAGCGCGCTTCATTACGAGACTTGAAAATACATTCAAATAAACAGTTTGCCATAAAGAAAAATTTGCAACTAGTCAAAATAAAAGTGATACTCCCGAACGCCTCCGTGAAATCATTGGGAACATCGCGCAATGTTAGTTTTACCAACCGGTTCAGCAAAGCCGTGCTTGGGGCTGGTTCCACTTCACTGATCGAGTCGTTTTGCTTGATATACATAAAGCCGAGAGGCTAAAGTGCCTTTCTGTTCACGCATCCTGAGATGTACCGGCTAAACGCCATCCTTCCCACAGTCAGCGCGTCCCTACGCTCACGCAGACGCCTTGTGCCAGTCCTGGAGTTCACACCGCTGGGGGGTTTTTTTGCAGCCGACTGTACCGATGAGCACCATCTCCCCAAAACAGCCCTTCCTCAAGGTGCATTTCCCACTCCTGCCCACACCTCCTGATGACTTCCCCAGCCAGGAAAGGATCCACAGCCGCGCTCGGCTGGGCACCAGGAGAGGTTGAGGAGCAGCACCATGCCCGGGGGGGTGAAGCTTCTCTCCAACTGGAACTGCAGAAGGGAACACACACGTGCAGACACCATGTTAAAACACAGCCGGAGCGGATGGACCCATCCAAGCCCTCCTGGTAAGTTAATACAATTATTAAAGTTGGCAAAGCCAGTGTTTGGTCGTATCAAGGACCTTATCTTCCACTGCAACTCTCGTTGTTAAACCGTAACCCTGTCTTTTACACAGATGAAACAGGGGCCAAGTGCCACCACAGGTCACGACGAGCAGAGGTTGTATCACATTTATGGCCAAGCCTGTTTCGCTCGGGCACAAATAGACGCAAGGATCAAAGCCGTGGAAAGCAAACTGCCAACGCAGAGCCACCCTGCAGAGCACACAACCTTCCCCTTCGGTGCTTTATCAACGCCGCTTCCTCTTGACCCAACAGGGACTACAGCCAGCGTTATACTCAATCCCAGCACACGCTGCTGAAAGAAGAAAGAGCCGGACTGAAGCCCTGAGTAAAAACACGGGTTTCACAGCGGTTGGGAACCTTCCCCTCTGCGGAACACCTCGCCGCCCACAGAGTCCCCTTCTTTTCCCTCGAGCACCTCTCCCTGCTCTAACCCTCCTCAGTTGAGCTTCGGCGCCGGCGCTTTGGGACATTTCCAAAGTTAAAAAATGAGCTGAGCTCCCAGCAGGGACACCCACACCGCCTCAGGGCTCCCAGTCGAGTCTCCTTTATACCACACACTACTTGCATAGACGTAAAACCATTCACGCTTTCACTTCGTTCTGCACATTTCCTAGCCTTTGGAGGGCGTTTAACCCCCACATTATCAGGTTTGCATGTTGATATTATGATGGATGTAAAAATAGCATTCCTGCTCGTCACCGAGATGACCAGTCAAATGCCAGGAATCTGCTCCGATACAGGGTCTGACATCAGAATGTATTTACACGCTCCCTTTTCCTGATATCTGGAGCACATTAGCAGGCAGAGCTTTCAGTGCAGAACCAGTTCCAGGCTCCCATCACCGAGGCGCGCGGAAAAGGGCAGCCATTTCCCAAAATGTGAGAAAACTGAGAAAATCATTCCCTCCGGTGGAGTCAGAGGAACTCCATGCAGTAATTCACTGCACGTGTACCTGTTCTCACAGTCATCTGGCACATAGAATGGACAAAAAAAGCGGTTAGTATGTGGGCTTCTGGTTCCAAAGTACAAAAGCACAAGCTGTAATTGCTCCCCGTGCTCATTAAAAGCCTCCCTTTCCAACATATTCACAAAAGGATTTTGAATACGTATCAGAAACCTGGAATTATATATTTCTGCATCTGACCGCATCAGGTCACGTAGTTCCCAAGTGGCAAGCAAACCCCCGCTAAAACAAGGTGGAACATAGCAAGTTCCGTTCAAATATGAGAAAAAACTTCTTTACGGGGAGGGTGACGGAGCACTGGGACAGGCTCCCAGGGAGGTCGTGGAGTCCCCTTCTCTGGAGATCTTCAAGACCTGCCTGGATGCCGTCCTGAGTGATGTGCTCTAGGCCTTCCTGCTTTACCAGGGGAGTTGGACCAGATGATCTCTAGAGGTCCCTTCCAACTCCGACAATTCCGTGAAAACCTTGCACTCCTGAAAGAAATCATTCATTTCTGGCAAGACCTGTGCACTGAGTGAGAGTAGGGATTCCTGGTGCACTCGCTGACTTCCAGGGGGTTCCTCCAGCCAACAGAAGGAGCCCTACAGGTTCTTAAAGCTTCACACACAACAGGGGATGTTAAAGCTATGACAGAAGTTTCAAGGGCTGCCAAGCTAAAACTCGGAGGCTTTCAAAGAAAATTTTCAAGCCAGCTACTCTGTAACAATCCAGCTGTCCCTGGCTGCGTGAAAGGGACCGGCAAACCAAGTTAGGTCTCTTCCTCTTCAGTTTTCCAAGGGTTAAATGTTAACACAATGTTGGAGGGGAGAAGAGGAAGCACAGAAAACATTTCTTTCCGCAGCCCTGAATGAAACGCCTGCAATTTGGCAATAGGCGTGTTATAATAATTTTGAGGCCGAGTGGGATGAGAGAGGCAGAGGTGTTACACCGCATCTCTCCCCTACAAATCATTAAACGGTTGCTCACAGCTCAAGACTTCAACTCAAGAGACCTCAGCACGGTCAGACCTCAGGCAAAAAAAAAAAAAACAAACCCCAAAGCTAAATTAAAAATCATTTGTTAATAATAAGGGAAGATAAGAATGAAATCATCTTTAGCAGTTGTGAAATGTTTGCCGGAGAGCGAACTTTCTAGAAGCCAAAGCAGCCCAAGTAGGGGTAACGGGGCCTGCTGTATTTCTAGGAAGGACAGCAAATACTCTAAATGCAGCTTGTCCTTCTGACCCCGTGAACACAGCGTCTCACCTGCTGTCACAAGACATGGCAAGCTTTTCCAGCCTCGGAGCGGCTATTCCCTTTCTGATCAGAACTCGTAGCTGTGCTGAAAAAAATACTGTTCCGTCTGAAAAAGGACGCATTCTTTGCATCCTGAGCATAAAGTAAGGTGTAGGGGTGAGAAGAAAAAAAAAAAAAGTAGAAAGCTAAAAAAAAAAAGCACGATGTAGAGAAGTCAAGAGTTTCTCTTTTGTGGCATGGCCACGTTTGTCCACCTGCGCTGGATGTTCACAGAGTCCTGTATCGGGGTCCTACCCTTTCAATCTTCGCTGAATCTGAGAAAACTCTACCCAGGAACAACCTCAAGCTCTGCACTTTGAGACGCCTTCTCAGGATGCCTTATTTTCTCTCTTGCAAGCTGATTCGAGCAAAAGAGGCCCTGTGCCCAAGCTGCCTGTGCCCTGGGATTAATGCAGCTCTGCAAACTCTGCAGAAACTCCAGCATTCTGCCACACGACTGCACCAACTGCTCCAGGTTTTATCCCGCTGAGAAAAATTCACTGCAGTATTTCAAGCTGGTTTGCAAAATCCACATCCAAACTCACTTCCATCCGCTATCTCTCTATCAATCTCCAGAGAATACCAGGACGCTGAGGTGAATTTTGGTACAGTTAGAAGGCGGCATAGACGACTCTAGAAAAACCAGGTTCTGTAACAAAAAGTTAAATACGTCAACAACGAATGGAAATCATAAAGTATTTATTGCTTCACCCAGAAAAAAAAAGCAGAAGAAACTCCATGAGACAGATTCCTAATCTGTTTCCCCACACCTCTGTCCATCAGCCACTGGCAGGTTAATGTTAATGGCTGCCCGCAGGTTGGCCCAGAAAAGGGCCCGCTTGCTCCTCTCCTTCGGCCACTCCAGGTAGGTTCGCTTTGCCATCAGAGCCTTCAGCTTGTGGTACCTGGCGGGGATCACGTACGGAGGGATGGGCTCCAGCAAAATGAGGATTAAGCTGTTGGAAGTCTCACTGAAGAGCTTGTGGTGGGCAAAGTACAGCTCGTAGTGACACCACTCGCTCTGCACAAAGTTGGGAGACAACACAAAGATGGACTTGTAGCTCTTCTCGATGCAGCTGATGATGTTCTCCACGATGCTCTTGCCGGGGATGAAGTTCCTCTCGTGCTGGCACAGCTGTACGCAGCCCTCCCCCCTCTCCAGGTTGGGCATCAGCTCGTTCTTCACCCACGGCGCGTCACGCTCGCTGTAGGAAATGAAGGCGTGGAACTGCAGAACCCCCTCCTGCTCCTCGGGCTGGTTGTGCCAAGCTCTCCGCTTCGTCTGCGTCCACTGCCACGTCATCCGCACGTACCACGGCACGTCCAGGTAGATGCACAGGAAGGCCACCGCCGCCACCAGCACCAGCGTCAGCAGCAGAGCCGTCACCAGCAAGAGCGTGGTGTTGCAGGCCAGCTCAGTCAGGTGGAAGTCCTCCAGACGCCTTCCTCGCAGCTCCTCCGGGTACTCGCACACGTACGCCCCCGGCCAGCCAAACAGCCTCCCCCCAGACCGCCTCTCCAGCCGCACAAAGTCCTGCAGCTCACAGGAGCACTTGAAGGGGTTGTGCCCGCCTTGCAGCTCCCTCACCCGCGGGCAGCTCTGGAAGAAGTCAGCCGACGGGGTGAGGATCAAATTCATCTCCACGTTCAGGAACTCCAGGGACGTGAAGCCGCCGCAGCCCGGCAGGTCAGCCAGCCGGTTGGACGCCAGGTTCAGCTCTCTCAAGGACTTCAGCTCGGCCGTCCCCTTGGGGACACTGGTGATCTGGTTGTTCTGCAGGTCCAGCCTTTGGACGTTGACCGGCAAGCACTCAAACACGGCATCCGTCAGCTGGTTTGAGGACAGGTCCAGCTCTGAGAGGGACTCGGCCCATCGGCACTGCTCATCAGGCGCATCGTAGCTCAGCAAGTTGCTGCTGACATCCAAGAACTTCAGCGATTTCATACGGCTGGTCATGAAGCTGACTTTGGAAAGGCTCTCAAATTTATTCTTCTGCAAGATTAACGTCTCCAGTTGAATTAATTTGTTGCAACTTTGAAAAAGAAGATCTGTTAAATCGTTCTTTAAAAAATTTAAGTATCTGAAGGGACTGTTTGATGAAGGACACAGCATATGTATCATCTCTGATTCAGATATTGTCAAGGCTTCGATATTCATGTCTGCAAATATTTTGTATAGGTGATCCTGTGTGAAGTACAGATCTGTGATTACAACTTTCTTCATTGTCAGTGCTTTCATAGAGGTACCCGAATAGCGAAACTTACGGGTAACGATGTCTGACAGTTGCGTTACGCTGTTAAGATTGAAGTATTTGACGGAGGAGCGCCATACAGTCTGAAGAACATCAATAAGAGCAGTCCAGTCCACTGACACATTTGTCAGCGTCAGATTGTGTAACCTGGAGCCTTGCCTGAAATTAGATAATAAAGCTACTAAATCTTTTACATTGTTATTTGTGATTTCTGACAACGACAGGCTTTCTGTAGTATTTTCTATCACAACCCAGTCAAAATTGGTTTTGGACTGGCGATTATTCGTATGCAGAAGTGGCGGGCCCCCGACTCCTTTGTCAGAACCATCTTCTGGAAAATTGTTAGAAACAGACATAAAGAGTTCCTGTCCCGCAGACAGGCTGACGAGGTTCCAAAAAGTTAATGCAAACAGACACTCGTAAAGAAAAACGTTCCTGAGAGATCTCGTTTTTTCTGCCATACTGGTTTCTGGTTCCTTGGAGATGCTCAATGCTTTTCTTCTCTGTCCACCTTTGTTCTAATCCTGTAGCAAAACAAAAAAAACCACAAAAATAGAAAGCAGATTCTACCATTAAGTGGCTATGCAGGAGCTGTCATACAGGTTGATTTTTTAAGGTTCCAATTTCTTATCTCTCCCCTTGAGTCAGAAACAAACAAAGGCACCTATATCATTCAGGAGAGACATTCTTTATTCAGGTAACACCACTGAAATTTCTATTTGGTAAACAGGCGGTATTTGATGTATAACAAGTCTGTTTCTTACAAAACAAGTCTATTTCATACTAAAATTTGCTGTGTACGTACAAAATTACAAAATTACTGCTGTGATTCAATGTACTATGAAGGCTTCCCACAACTGTATCATGCACTTTGATCAGACAGTACAATATTTGAGGTCAGTATGGTCACCCTCTCCTCGGATTCTCTCCAGAAGGATATGAATGTGACTCAACACATTTTTTCAAATGGATTTGGGACTATAAAACCTGGACTGAGCCACAGGAGAGAGGTTCGAGAGAGACTGAATCAAAATCTCATGTCTTTAGGTAGCCGAGATTGGTCATTAGGGTAGCCAGCCTCCCTTTGTTTAAGTCAGCCATTGTGAATCGCGCCTGAAATCTTCTTTTAGATATCACCATAAATCCATTAGACCGCCCTTCTGAAAGAGGAACTGGTAAGAACTTAGCTAACATTTTTCTATGTGTAAATCCTGATTTAAAGTTGCTTTCCAGATTTCTGAAATCTTTTCGTTTCCTCTTCCTCCCGTTATTTTTAAATTGTAGTTGCTGTACGAAGCTTTCCATAGTGCCTATTCATGACTGCACTGGCTTTTGGCTTTCGCTTAATATTGAAATGGCTAAATTGAGACTTTCTAGTGACTCTACAACAAGACAGTAATAGCTATCACTTGCTGGACTAAAGCTACAACCTCGAGGACTACATCCTCTGTACTATTAACCATTCCACAAGCTTTCTAAAATTACATTACTGGGTCTCAAATGTACATTCTCCTTGATCTAACACAACCTATATTACAAAATTGGCAACAGCGCAACAAAAACCAGTCCACTGAGATGTTCTTTCATGAAGAATGCATGAAACTGGGCTTGGAAATAATCTAGAAACAGTGGGGCAACGTGGCAAAACTTTTCCAGCCTTTTTCCAGATTTTCATTTGGAAAATTTATATGCAGTTTTACCATCGTAGCCCTCAGAAGGCACTTGGGCATGTGCAGAGAAAAAAAGATACTCAGCCTCCTCTATCCTGTTCTTCCAATCGTTTGGGCAACACTACTAATGTTTATGCAATCAAACAAAATACGTAGCTTCAAGAGAAATCTGAAAAAAAAAAAAATAATCTACCTTCAAATCATTATTTCTTCTTAGGACAAATATGATTCCTCCACATGTGCTTAATTTTCTTTCTCATTCCTATATCCTGGCCTTCCGTCAACTTATTTATGAGTACCTTCAAACTTTCTTTAGAATATCCTATGAACCAACAAAACTAACAACTGTTACAACACATGACCCCTGATTTGGGGGCAACACTAGAGAAAATATCCTTTATAGTCATGTCCCTTTTAATTCAGAAGTACCCTCAAGTCTTCAAACTTTACAAAAAGAGATATAAGCAGAGAAGCAACCCAGTAGGGTAAGCAAACCAAGATCTCAGTGAAAAATTGTGCTGCTATTTAAAGAGTGAGAGATCAAAACTGAGGTTTTAAAGAGTTTTTCCAACATAAACTCGGTATGAACTGACTAAATTTTCATACAGGAAATGTACAGAATGCATCGAGCTATGATGATTCAGTATTACTTGCGCTTCACAAGTTATCAGCGGAATACAAAACTCGACTGTTAAAAATATGTCTTTCATACGGATGAAACATATCATCAAGTTAGACCCTGTCCTGAACTGCAGTAAAATTATTCCCATTAAATCCCCGCGACCCCCCCTAACCATGGCTGTACTGCCAATACAAACAGACTCCTATTTGGCCAGCTTCTTTGGATAAATTACTGAACATAAGCAACTTTACTCTAATTACACTTGAAAGTACATCATAGACTTGCTAACAACCCTCTGTGGAAAATACAGCTCATTTTCACATAAGATGCAGAATATAAAAACTCTTTTAGCTAAGTAGCAACCGCATAACATCAAGAAACAGCGTAAAACGAAATGTTTCTCACCATAAATCCCTGCTCTCCGAAAAAGCAGAAAACGCCCTGAGGAAAAGACGACAAGAAAACTTCCTGTAACCCTATCTGGCTGTGTAACAGTAACCTAGGAACGCCCAAACTTTTTATGTGAAGCTTCGTGCCACCTACTGACAGTTTATAAAATAGCATTTCCTTTCCTCTAAATGTATTTTCCACATACATTGCTGTAGTTTCCCCATTTGTTCATTATTCTTTATATATAATATAGATTTATATGTGTTTTCAAGCTTCGCAATAGACTGAGCAGGGAAAAAAATAATCTTTTTACCAACTTTCTGTCTTCATCAAATTAATATGAAAATAAGTACTTCTTCCAGGCAACTTTTACACTCCCATACCAACTTAGTTGTCAAGTTCTTATCGAGGCTCGTTTATAAAAGTGCTTGCCTTTTGTTTGCCTCATTTTAATTTCCATTTAATGGGAATGGAAAAATAATCTCTCTCTCTCCTGCTCCAGCAGTGTTGTGATTGGGTTAAATGGTAGACATGGAAACAGTGGGTGTGGTCTTTTTTTCCTTCTTTTTTTTTTTTTTTAAAATTTTTACATTAAAGCAGAGCATGACTTTGGCACTGAAGGCCCAAACACTTGGGTTGTTGTCCTGGCAAAGACATAAACCAGTCTCTCTTTATTTCTGCATAACGTTGGTCAGAAATTCCATCCCAGCTGAGCTGTAATGACCGAACTGCCACACTACAACCCACCTTCCTGAGCCGGCGTTAGCACAGCGCATTCGTTATTTAACATTTCAGTGATTCAGGAAGCAGGGGAGATAATCTTAAAAACTCCTTTTTCACTTTAAAGCTTTTTCTGTACGTTGTATTTAATTTCTCAGCTTCAAGAGAAAAGAGGTCATCCAGAAAAGGAAGGGAAGGATAGGACGGGTAGTAAGCAACGGGGTATGGACAATTCATATTCTCCGCTGTTATGTTGATGAGCCTTATGGTGGTACTTTATGATTCTATGATTCTTTCTCCATTTCTGCCAATACAGACAAGAGAATTCACAGCTGGTTTCCTAATGACACCTTACAACGTTGTGACATACAAACCTCACCAAGTGTCTGCCCTTAGCTGCAAAGATTTTGCTACCCATCCTCAGGATGAGATAAAATCCTAAGGTAAGGCCTTGCTGCTATCAAATATTTATTCCTGTTTTGTAATATACTAGTTTAACTGCTTGACTATAACCTACCTATTACTCTAATGAATACAGAACCAGGCGTACGTTAACATGTAATAACGACGCTAAACTAGAGACTCTCATTGCAGAGTTATCTCTTCAATTAAGTGACAATATAAGCTGGCCACTGATAGTTTGAGTTCTCCACTTCCACCTACATACTATAAAGAGAGATAAAGCATGGGTTATACAGCAAAATAGCCATATTACCATTAATTGCAGGCCGCTAGCCCTCAGATTTACCAGTGCAACCACTGGAAGAAGATGAATATACCTCTAAAACGTTATGTATATTCTGTGTTTTGTGAAAAGTAGCCAAATGTAGTTGTTTCCTTCCATCTTTTCTTTCTACTTCTTTACTAAGAGGCAAGTATTTTGGGGGAAACCCATGAGGAATATGTTAACACTCAGAATAATAACAAACCTCAGTGAAATCTGAGATGAGTAGAATTGTTCAATCTGTATTGCTTATTTATTCCAAACCCATTTGCAGTATTACCATAATGAGAAAATACAAGTTAAATTAATTACCGGAAAAGCGAAAGAGAAAGAAAATTAGAAAATGCAAGTGCTAAATTCAAGAAAGTAATTTAGGAACTTAGGAAACTAATACATCCTTCTATCCCAATACACATCTATGCACTTCTAATGTTAATTTCATCCCGAAGTAGTAACTCTGTATTACAACAGTGATTAATACTGTCTTGCAGCTCTAAAACACGCTTGGCCTTGTACAGAATTTGCAAAACTGACAGCGCAAGATCCACTTTACAGTCAAAATTACCATCCCTCATGGGGAAAAAACTAATCTCCAGCTCTTGAGCTTCATGGACGGTAATTCCTCCTGAAACACTGCCCTTACTCCTCCGCAGGCTCCACTGAAAAGCAGAGGGAAATCCTTAAGGCCACACTGGATTTCATTTTCAATACATCTATTATATTAACCTAGAAGATGCTACAACTACCAACACACCCCAATACTTAAATTCCCATTAAAAAGGCTTCCAAAAAACCCTTTTTAGGGAGACAACCATTTGTTCTGCTACCACCTACCTTAATGGGAAACTTCAGAGACTTTTTGTCCAACACGTAGCATGATCCGTGTTTGTGAAGCACAGTTTTGAGGACCAGGGCTTCATTTTGTGACCTCCTGGAGCAGCTCTCCTCAGCCACTCAACCACAACATCTATTATTTCGCCTCCCCGCGGCAACAGCCATTTCTTGCTTCAAGCAAAGGAAGATGGAAAGGATGCTGCGATGAAATCACCGGACCGCCCTTTATTTACCACAGAAAAAAAAAAAAGGGGGGGTGCTTGGCCTTAAAACCAAGCGGCAAAAAGAGGAAAGAGCATGGAGAATTCAGAGACACCAACCACCAGTTGTTGGGCAAGACCCAGATGGATTTCAACACCTGGCCCTGAGATGAATTTACTGGAAATAGGTGTACACACCCCCCAGTTTATTTTAGCAGCATTTCCACTAAACACAGGCATAACCACGAAAGCACCTGGAAAGCTCAATCTCAGAATCACAGAATCTTCTAGGTTGGAAGGGACCTTAAAGATCATCTTGTCCAACTGTCAACCTAATTTTGACAAAAATAAACACCCACACAACAAATAAAAAGCAACACCGTCACTAAACCATATCTCCCAGCACCACATCAACCCATCTTTTGAACACCTCCAGGGATGGTGCCTCAACCACCTCCCTGGGCAGCCCATTCCAATGGCTGATAACCCTTTCGGTGAAAAAATTCTTCCTAATCTCCAGGCTGAACCTCCCCTGGAGTAACTTGAGGCCATTTCCTCTAGTCCTGTCACCTGTGACTTGGGAGAAGAGACCGACCCCCCCTGGCTACACCCTCCTTTCAGGGAGTTGGAGAGAGCCAGAAGGTCTCCCCTCAGCCTCCTTTTCTCCAGGCTGAACACCCCCAGCTCCCTCAG
>VXAK01022447.1:42102-53381 GCA_013399435.1 Arenaria interpres | reverse complement strand
GCTGCATAATGGCACTCAGGATGATCTGTTCCATCACCTTCCCAGGCACCGAGGTCAGACTGACAGGCCTGGAGTTCCCTGGATCATCCTTCCGACCCTTCTTGTGGATGGGCCTCACATTTGCTAGACGCCAGTCGGCTGGGACCTCCCCAGTTTGCCAGGACGAAAGTCATTTCACGCCAGTTCCGTGACTAGACTCAGTAAACGCCTCGGTGTGAAGGTTTTCACGTCAGCGGTGGCAAATTTACCCATTTTTGCCGCCTCGGCGACCGACGCCTGTCAGCCCGCCCCGGCCGCCGGCACCTGGGGGCCGTGAGGGGGGGGATAATGGCGGCCGGGCGGGCTCCCGGCGGCGGCTCCGCTCTGCCGCCCCGGCCCCCAGCCCCTCCGCACCAAGGCGGCCGCCTCAGAGAGAGCGAGGAAAGGCCACCCAGCCCTCCCGCCGCCTCTTCCGCCTCCTCCTCCTCCTCCTCCTCCCGGCGGCCTGGCCGTCCGGCCTGCCCCTGCCTCCTCCTCCTCCTCCCTCCGCTGCTGCCGACGTGGCGGGGCGGGGAAGGGAGCAGGGGGCGCGCCGGCCGGGGGACTGCTGAGCGGTAAGGAGCGGGGCGATTTCTTCTTCTTTTGAAAGCGGCCGCGGGCTCCTCTGTGATAACTCTGCCCCCGAGGGGATTTGAGAAAAAAAAAGAAAGAAAGAGAAGGGCCGGTGCGGGTTGGAGGGAGCGGCTCCTGCTTGGCGGGGGCAGGGGGAGCTGCCGCCGGGGCAGCCGCCTGAGGGGGCCCGGCCTCAGCCCGCCCGTCCCGCCCGACCGACCAAGCGGGCGTCGAGGGAAAGGGAAGCGCCGCCGTCCATTTAGGAAAAAAAATAAAAAAGTTAACCCTCCCGGAGGGAAAGCGGCTGGGTTTTGCTTTCCAGGCGGGATGAAAGTCCTCGGAGCGGCAGGTGCCGCCAGCGCCGGCCCCTGAGGGGAGGCGGCCGGTCGCCGCGGGCTTGGGGCTGGCCTTAGCATCTCCGTCATGAATTTACTTGTAGAGAGGTAATTATTCCCTTTGGGGTGGAGTTGTCCGAGTTGGTTTAGGTCATTGTGGTCTCACAGGTGACAGCTGGGATGGCTCCTGTGTGGTGTCGTCGTCCCCCCCCCAAAGTCAAGCATGGCTGTGGGTTCAGAGGGATGTGGTAGTTTGTTGTTACCTCCTTTGCTCCTCTCTGCTAAACTTTCCTTACAGCTCAAGGCTCTTTGGCCTGTCTGGTCCCCAAAGATGACCCAGCCCTGCAAAAATTCGTGTGCGTGGCTGTGCCAGGATCCTTTACAAATCATACCGCTGTAGGGGCATTTTCTTGCCAAGGTCTGTGTACAGATTTTACAGGTTTCGGTACAGGATCCTCCTACCTGGTTTACAAAAATTTTCTTTAGGTGATGCTGCCCATTGCACAGTGAATACCGTTAAAACAATGGTGATATTTGCCTACACTAATGCATTTTATCATGTTTGCTATATTTGAAATGGAAAACACAAATACTTGTGGAAAATAGAAAGATTCCGACTTGTAAATGCATGTTTTCTAAAGATAATTAAGTTACAATGTAAGTGAAAGTAATATAAGTGGCACCAAGTGCTTATTTATTTATATATTTATGTTTCTTATTCACTGATCCCAAATGCTATTCTTGGAGCTGCTCAAACAGCTCATCCTTATTCAAGTTAGATAAACAGGCTGCTAAAGCGATGATTCTATAGACCTTAATAAAATATACTAATTTAAATACATGCTTTCCAGGCAGATCTCTCCTAAATCCCAGTTATATTTTGCTTTTTGCCTTTATTTTTTTTTTCCCCCATGTTCTTCAATCCCTCTCAGTAGATGTTCAATCCCTGGTTCAAAGCTTTGTACGNTTAGACCCTCAGTCCTTCCTAGCAGGTACAAAGCTTTGAACCATATTTAATTAATATGGGAGTCAATGAAAAGACAACATCTACTGAGAGGACTCTGTGAGTTTATTTTATGCCGTGCAACTCAGTATATAGTCAAGAGCTTGCAATAACAACTCCCTGTCAAGGGTTGTCTTCTAAGTAGAGTCCAGGCTGTTGTTGCTGTTGTTGCCAGCAAGTAAGTGGTGATAATCACTGTACAGCAGTCCTTTTGGACTCTGCCAGTGCTGCTCCTTTATCAGCTGCAGAGCTTGCTCAACGGCCATTTCTTTCCCTTCCTGGCACCTCAGCCTGATGACTGCGCAGTGGTCTTTTTCTTCTAGAAAAAAGAAAGTTACGCTGGAAGATAAGAAGTAAATAAGATAAAACTGGTTTGGAACATAAAAAAAAAAAAAAATTTAAAAAATCAATAACTCTACCTCATGCAAGCTTACCTTGGCTTCAAAACTGAAGTTTAATCACAAAGCTGGAATTTTAGGAGCAAGTAAGAAGAAGCGTTGTACTCCCCAAACAGCCTTTGAGACAAGTGATGCAGAAATGGTGTGAGCAGTGAATGCTTCTTGGCTATGAAGTGGGCACCTCACCACAAAAAAGACATTGAGGGGCTGGAGCGGGTCCAGAGAAGGGCAACGGAGCTGGTGAGGGGTCTGGAGCACAAGTCTTGTGAGGAGCAGCTGAGGGAGCTGGGGGTGTTCAGCCTGGCGAAAAGGAGGCTGAGGGGAGACCTTCTCGCTCTCTCCAACTCCCTGAAAGGAGGGTGTAGCCGGGGGGGGTCGGTCTCTTCTCCCAAGGAACAGGCGATGGGACAAGAGGAAATGGCCTCAAGTTGCCCCAGGGGAGGTTCAGATTGGATATCAGGAAAAATTTTTACACGGGAAGGGTTGGAATGGGCTGCCCAGGGCAGTGGTTGAGGCACCATCCCTAGAGGGATTCCAAAGATGGGTTGACATAGAGCTTCTGAAATTCTGAAATTAGTGACATGGGTTAGTGATGGTTTTTATCAGAGTTAGGTTGATGGTTGGACTTAGTGATCTGAAAGGTCCCTTCCAACCTGGACAGTTCTGTCATTCTGTGATTCGAAGTGGCTGCAGAGACCGTGGCATGTCACGTTCTCAAATTATGCCCCTTCTCCAACACATAGATGCCACCACAGTTTTAGTCACACTGTGTTTGTCATTCTGTTGGAGCTCAGATTATCCTCTTCTCCAGTGGTCTTTCATACACGTCTAAGAGGGAACATAGGAATTAACCATGTGGAAACTCTTATATTTGACTTCTTCAGACAAATGAATGTTGTTTCTCCCTCCCCAGTTTGTATTTTGGAAAACAGTAATGCTGCTCTTCGTACTTAACTGAGATCCTGCAAGGTGAACAGAGTATTCAGTGTCATCATGATATCAGTGCTGGCACGATGTGTCTACCACAGGGCTCTGTGATTCAGAAGGCCTCACATCAAGGCCATATTGTTTTTCAGCAATAGCTTATGGTAAACAATGCATATTTTATAGCCATTCAAATGTTTATGGAACCTAAAAGACTTTATTTCTTTTCTGTATCCAGAATTGAAAATGTCTGAAGACATAGGTGATGGCGTCCCCCCTGAAGAAGAGGCTGAAGTAATGGAAAAGCCCAGCAGTGAGGTGTCACCTCATGGGTCAGTACCACACCTCGTGGACGCTGAGGTCTCACATGAGTCTGCACAAGATGAAAGTGGACAGGCTGCTCCGAGTGCTGGGAACGGACAGGAAGGAGGAGACATATTTATTCACGAAAACCCTTTGGCTGGAAAAATAGTTGAAAGTCTGCCTTCCAGTGGAGAGGTGACTGAAGACGTGACCACTGAGTGCAATGAGACCGTGAGCCTCGATGCGGAACCTGAATCTGAAGAAACACTGAATGAACAAAGCAGCCCAGTAAGTAATACGTGCTCTTCCATAAAAGCCCTCCCTTCCCTGCTTTGGAAGGACGGGATTTTGTACACTGTATATGCAGTTTTTCACAAAAGCCTAGAGAGTTCTGTACAGAGAACCTGCGTGGGAATAAAAGAAGTTAAATTGAAACACCAAGCTTTTGGAAACTAGGAACAGTTGAATTTGTCTTTGCCAGTATGATATTAATTTGGTCTTTCTAGCCTGGCTGCAATAATACTATACCAGAGCCTAAATCTTATGAAGAATCTAGGCTGTTTTATATAGATATAACACTCCTGTGATTTTCTTATCTGGCTTTCTGTACAAATCTGCTTCGTTCAGTTCACGGAATGAACCTAGAAGGGGACAGAACTTAAGCTGCATATGCAGCACTGGATCTTGGACTTGCTAATTCTCAAGTCACTGACTTTACAAAAAGAAAAGCGTGTGTTTCACAAGGCTCGGTAATTTTTCATTTGTTCTTGGCCAGCAGTTTTTCATTTGATCCACAGACCGTTGGGGGTCCTGTGAGTAATTGCAAGTAGTTAATGAAAGAAAACTAAGAAAAACAAGGCTTTTTTACAGTCTACGCAGCTACACGTGACGTAGCTGAAGATGTTGTCATCTCCACTGAAAAATGTTCAGACATCCACAAATTGGAAAAGACATTGTTTTAGTCCTACCTCAGGACCTTTAGGCCTTTAGAGGGACCTACCTCAAAGAGGTGACAGGGGATCCGTACACTGCACAATCCAGGGCTGTCTTGGGCTACTCCAGCTTTTGGGTTTGAGCGTGTTGTGTAGGGATGATATCTTACTGGAGACTTTCTTGAGACAACAGTTTCTTAAGATGACTTAAATATAGAATACTCATAATTGCTTAACACCGGCCGTTGATGTACAAGGTGGGCAGCACCTCCTCTGGCTGTGTTTTTATTGAACTCAGGAGTTACCTGCACACATCTACTGGGTTATATCTCTGAGGAGACTCAGGCAGACAAGCTTCTAACTCTGTCTCCCACTAGAACTCTGGAAGGAGGTGAGTTCCCTCTTCTCCCTAATAATAATAACTATACAACAAACTTGCATAGTTTTATAGGAGTGCATTCCTGAAGAAATATTGGGACATCTGTAAAGACATCTCTGCAGTTTTGGGCACTTTCAGGAATAGGGGATCTGAGCTAAGCTTCCCATTCTGCTTTCTCGGGCACAGAAGCTCAAACTCCACATAATACCCAGTCTAGCACTGGCCATAAGCGTTTAGATTAGCATGAAGAATCTGTTGCACTTTTAGGAATGAAAAGAGCTTTTGTCAGTCGTCATTCTGGGCTGTTTCTCTCTGTGTTCCGCCTCTTGAGAATCATTCCTCAGGAGGCATCACCATGATTAGGGAAGCCCAGCATTGTATTACAAAGTGCCTGTTTGCAGATTGTATACCCTTGTAAGCAAAAGGCACAACGGTTTTTGCCGATATCATCCTTTGTTACTGTTGCCTGACAGGTTCTTTGTGTTTCCTCCTCCCTTTGGAAACCATGAATTTTAGACCGTGGAGTAATATTGTTGTTCCTACAGGCCGCAGACTCCTCAACTAAAGCAAGTAGATGGGGAGCTTGGGGTACCTGGGGAAAGTCTCTCCTGTCGTCAGCTTCTGCCACAGTGGGTAAGCGTTCAATCAGTAAAGTACATGGAAATAAATCAGAATTTTAATGTGTCATTAGACACATTCATGTTGTCTCTTAAAGATTCAGAGACAGTTTCATTCTGATGTGCTTGGCAATCATGATTATGTTTTTTTAATAGGAGGAAGGACCTTCCTAAACTGTCAAAACACATAAATATTTCTTTGGGTCAGATTATGGACAAGGGACTAGGCTTGTTTATATAGTTTGAGGTGAATTACCTCATTGTGGCTCCTTCACAGAAAAGGATGCATAATCTGATACCGTTATTATCAGCCAAAGGTTTATGGGTTTTGAAGTCGAAGCACCCCGGCCCAGATTAACGCACATGCATGTTTGTGGTTTATACACCGTGGCTTCAGTCTGTACAACATGAATTCACTTCTCATAAATCATTCCAGCTTTCACTGCCACCCAGTGAAACTGTGGAGCTATCACACCGCACTTCAGAGGCTAGAACAACATAGTGAAACACGGACCCTAGAATCCCTCTGCCTGTACTCTGGTTTCAGATAGTGTGTCAGTACAGCAAGTCCTTAGTGAAGGCTTTAGGTGAACTTAATCATTACGCATTGAAAGCTCTCCCAGGCAAAATGTGAAGCGTGGAAATACCTCGTTACCAGTGGGAAATCATTTCTCAGAAAACAGCTACTAAGCTGTTAATTTATCAGTTCTCATAAGGGACGTACAAAACACCTTCAAAAGGTGAACCTGGGAATTACAATCAATTACTCAAAATAATGGAGTCAACAAAGATACTGGTTTTATGATCCCATATAAGGCTAAATGATTCTCCTCCTTGTCCTCCTCTGTTCCATGGGCAATAAATTATTTCCGTCTATTTTCTCAGAGAAGGAGGGAACTTCACAGAGTTGTAGGGGTTGGAAGGGACCTTCAGAGATCATCTAGTCCCTACCCCTGTGTCTGTAGGAGATCAGCTACCACTGGAACAATAATTCTGTCTGTGTCATCTGACACCAACAGACTTCACGAATATATTTTAACAGCAGCTTTTAGGAGAGACACTTTAGAATTTGACTTCAAATGTGCAATTAAGGAGCTTAAATCCTGAAATAACTTTGAGGTCCTGGGTCAGTATTCCTGAAATTCTTACCTAACACTGCACCTGTGCAGCAGAGTGAAGAACAGATTCCTCACTTCAGCCCTGCACTCACCCACAGTCAATTAATTGTGGGTTAATTGTTCTAGACTTCTGAGAACTAGATGAGGCCAAACCCTATGGCATTGGGAGGACCATCAATTTCTGTCCAAACTGATTGTAATCAAATATTTAGCAGTTTGAAAAGTAGGGAACTAAACTTATGTGTGCCACTGAAACAAGTTTTACATACCAGGTCCAGAGTATTGTATTTCAGTTTTATCATTTCTAGTCAGTTAATAGCCAGGATATAGTAGAATAAGTGAATTATTAACCTAGAAAACAATTAGGCAATTGAGGTAAGTTTAACAGTTATCTTGATTGTCATCGTTCGTGTAGTATAAGAATACTACGCACTGTTAGTAATCAGTTTTCAAAACATACAATCTAAAATATGCTTCTGCTGCAGGTCATGGGATAACAGCAGTAAAGGAAAAAGCGGGAACTACCCTGGGAATTCATAACGCAAGTTCAGCGTCTTCAGAATCAGCAGACTCTCCTGCAGCTGAAACACCAATTATACGTAAGTTCAAGTTCATTGAAATTGAACAGAAATCTTTGAAAGTGCCAAATTAGTCCAATGTACAAAATTCTTAAGATTTTGATCACAGCATCCAGTTTACTGTAATTTGTGACTTGAAAGTATGCTGGAGCTTGCTTTTTTTCTTTTGTTAGAAGCAGAAGATTCTCTGGACCAAAGCTCTTCTGAGAATATTCCTTCTCCTTCATCTGGATCTCGTGGCATGTTGTCAGCTATCACTAATGCTGTACAGAACACAGTGAGTTATGTTAGCAGCCTCTCTGCTCTGGTTCTTCATCATTTTTAGGTGCAATTGTACCGTGGGTCACATTGAACAGGTGAAGATTGTTAAGTTGTAGGTCTTTGTAAAAACGGTTCTGTTTGAGTCTGTTCCATGGCAAAATCAAATCAATAAAAAAAAAGTCAACCACAACCAAATCAGTTCGTACGTTGACACTAGTTGCAGTGAAAAATACGGTCTTCTGCTAAACTATGTAGAATTCTGTAAATTCTTGGGAAATCTTTTTTATGGTTGTGGCACCATTGTCTAATGTGGTCCTTCCAGAGAAAGTATGATAAAATTTGTTACCATTTTTGAAGGCAGATAAAATAAGAAAATACTCCATTTGTTTATTTTAAGGCTTTGACTAAACTCTGTATTGTCAGTGCCTGGCCCAAACCTTCACCTCTCTGCCTAGTCTCTCCTTTCATATTGGCCTTCCCAGAAGGTGGTCTCATTGCAGGCTCAGTGAGGCAAGATCTTTTGGCCGTGGTTCTTTCCTATTACGCTTTGCATATATTTTCTGTGTGTTGCACTTCATCCTTTTCTGGTTTTCTGTGTTTCAGCTTTTGCAAAACCCTGTGCTGTACTATTTCCAGATCATTTTTGGCGTCATCTTCTTCCCCAACATTTTTTACAGACTACTACCATAGGAAATGAGCTGTTCAGTATGATGTTCCCCTTGAAATTTGAAGAGACTTTAAGCTAAAAAAGCATAGGAGACTAACTCCCCATGAGGATCTTTTACCAAGTGGAGATTCTTTTTTAGTGTATATCTAATTCCCTCTGAGTGCCTCAACGCTCTAATATCAAAGATTTGGGGAGCAGAGGGAGATTCCTATAGACTATTCCTAAGACTTGCTACAGAATCTGGAGCATCGCAAGGCTTTTGAGAGCTGGACTCTAGTAAGATTACCTGAGCATTGTCTAAGGTTTTTAAATAAGAGAAATGTGCTCTTAATCAAACCTAGACAGGCTGTTACACCACAGGGATGAATGTCACCAAACAAAAAGAATGACCTAAGGTCTCAGTAAGTCCCTAATGCCATTTGAGACTTTGGTAGGGTTTTCCGTTATATATCAGGCTCCATCAGCATGTGAGTATCTGACAGATGCGTGGTCCAGATTGAAACGGAAATCTTTACCCAGTGAAAATTCCTCAGTGTACCTGAAAAATTGTGGGTAAGGGCTAATGCTAATGCAAAGGCACAGGAAAAACAACTGTATTTCGATAGACAGTTCTGGAGTCATCACAAGTGTCGACATTTTAGAAATCAGTTGGGTAAGGCAGGGTCATCCTGTTCATGATAGACTTTGGCTCTGTGTTATTCACATCTAAAATATGTTCCCATGGACAGGATGCCACCTGGAGGGAAATTCAAGTGATATTATTCGTAATTTTTTATTGCCGAAAGGTGTTACATTTCCTCCAGTGTGAGTCTTTTAATCAACTGGAAATATTTGCGTAGTTCATTTTGTTCTTTTTGAAAATGTATTCAGAACAAACTAACATAATTTTCTAAATGTATCAGTCCTATTGTTAGTTAAAGCATAGAAAATCTAGGGGCCTGAATGTTCAAAGGTGGTGTCAGCCAAAACAATACTCTTTACGGTTCGTATTAGCGTAGAATGGAAAGAAAATAACTCCATTGCATTATTTTATACAGGGGAAAAGTGTATTATCTGGCGGCTTAGATGCTTTGGAATTTATTGGGAAGACAACCATGAATGTCCTTGCAGAAAGCGATCCTGGATTTAAGAGAACCAAAACACTGATGGCACGAACAGTTTCTCTCTCTCAGGTTGGATTTATTTAAATACAGCTCTGTCAATGCAGTTTCACATTCTTTTTCCAGAATTTCAGATGCCTCAGGGGGAGGCTTTATATATTGCAGTAGACATTCCAGTAGGCTTATGGAAATAAATATTGTGCTTCATATTTGCTCCACTTTCTTTTTCTTCACAGAACTACAAAAAATACTATAAAATCATCTTTCCTGCATAATCACATGTACAATAGCTGATTTTAATAAGGTAGTATATGCAGTGATAAATCATTGCACTCTGGAGAGAGAATCAAATTGTCAGTGGTTTTGTAACAGCTGTAGATAGATGTCTTCCAGCATAAACATCACTTTCCTTGGAAATGAATAATACTGGAATATGACATATGTTTCATTAGGAATTAAATCTTAATGTCTGTCTCAACTGATGTTACCCTTACACAGTCACAACTCATACATTTAAAAGCTCAGAGACATGATAAAAGCAGAACAAAAGTATAAGTGCTGTCAGTACAAAATTATATAGCTCTCCAGACGCTGAGAGGAGGGAGGCTGTGGAAATCAATAGACATTGAAAAAAACTTTAAACTACATGTTTAATTCCTTGTAGAGAGGAGTGAAGTATTTTTCTTTTAATGGGATGTTTCATCTTTAGTGTTGGTCATTGTAAGTTTAAACAGACTGATACTGTTGTATGATTCCATGATTCTATAACTCTTATTAAGGGTCACAGGGTTAAAATGAGCTTTTCAGAATACCTTACTAAACAACACTTATTTTTCTTTCATTGTGATTAGTGGCTAAATTTATGATATAATATGATATCCATAGCTGACATTGCTTTTGAGAACATAAGCAACATTATTTGTTTGTTGTTTTTTGAAAAAAGATGATTAGCAATTACCACTGGGAAAACCATACATGGAATATACTACTTCAATATTTTATTAAAGTTTATCAAAAAGGAAGTTAGATATTTCAGCTCTGCAGATGTGATAGATTCACAAATTTTATTACTACTTCCATGACAAGCAGAAGGTAATAAAATCTGTCATACCTACCGCACTACCAATAAAACAATGGAAATCATGTCTATTTTTGCAGCTGTTGAGAGAAGCTAAAGAAAAAGAGAAACAGAGGCGGGCCCAGCAAGTTACAGTTGAAAGAACAGCACATTATGGACTACTTTTTGATGAGTTCCAAGGTTTGTCTCATCTTGAAGCTCTGGAAATCCTGTCAAATGAAAGTGAAGCCCAGGTACAGTATGCAGACAGCATAAATCCAAATAACGTTTGGTAAAAAAAAATGTTCTTTGCCTTAATTTCACTCTGCAGCTGCATGTGAAATGAACAGTAAGTTTTTCATCGACTTCAGAGAAAGCTGGATTGGTCCCGTGGGCCAGTCCTGGGCTTCAGGAAATCATTGTCAATACATGTAAAATTTAACTCCAAGATTAACTTAGAACAAACAGCTTCAAAGCTGAAAGTAATTTTTGCTAGGACCGTAGATCAGCTTGTGACACTCTGGTTTGCAAAGAGGTTGTTGTCTTTTGGTGTTGTATCAGGCACTGGTACTTACTTTCAGGAATTCCAGACCTGCTACACCTAGAGACTAGTGAATGAAAATGAATTCCAGGTTACTTATTCGATTCCTAGGTCTTCTTTATTTTGTTAGGTTTTAAACTTAGATAAAGCTACCCCAAGATAACATTACTGGAAGTGTACAAATGCTATATGTCTCTCTGAAGAACATACTAAAGTTACTAAGGCCTATATAATAAATATATTTGTGAATTTCCCTGTTTCCCTATTTGTGAATGTCCCTGCTGACTGTGGGGAGGCCGGACTAGATGACCTTTGGAGGTCCCTTCTGGCCTGGACGATTCTATGATTCTATGAATTTAAGCTGTCAGTAGGTCTCAGACAGAAGATTAATTTTTTAGATTCCCAGCACTATTTGTACTGAAACAGTTTTCTGAATAAATTTCTTAAAATACATGTTTTTTTCTTTTTTTTTTTT